>VZQC01001923.1:871074-950818 GCA_009823505.1 Rhizomys pruinosus | reverse complement strand
CCCCCCCAAATTATAAAGGCCTTTTGCCTATAAGTGGGATATATGCAAGGAGAAAGGCAGTAAGTCCCTGTTGTCGAAGACCTGGTGTGAGCATGAAAAAATGTTATGAGACATCACTTGCTAGCATACAACTGGCCTCTGAAATGCCAGAGAGCGTTACCAAAGGCCACTAAAGCAATACAGCAAAATATTGGTCTCCCTGAGACAAGCAAGACTCCTCCGTCAATATCAGCTACACCTCAACAGCCTGGAGATACTGTGCAACAGTGGCAGCCAAGTGTCTATATATATCCCAAATCTAATTGGCTATTAGCTCTCTCCTTGGAGGAATAACTCACAGTGGATGCCACAAGCTTATGTCCTCTAGTGGTCAGGAGATGTTATAAGCCACAATAAGAACTTGTCACCCTTTATAGAGAAACCAGAGTTTGCGGATTAGCATACCATCCAAGCATCTGTGTCTATGCTCACAGCTTAGCTTGACATAATAATTAGTACTGCTTAAATGCCTGTACATCCAATTGCTTGTGCTTTGTTAGTATGACTAAAAAGGTATCACTGGAAAAGCTGTTAATCCATGAAGGGAAACAACCTGAACAGACTAGAGTCCAAAATGACAACTCCAAAGAAAGTGGACTGTTTTCTTCTCACTCACTTGTGCCCCTTTCCCAAAGCCCAGGGAACAAACTGCAGAAGAGGAGGTGTGGTAGAACGTAAAGGCTGTGGAGAGATAGGGGTGAATCATGAGACTACAGGAATATAGTCTGGTCTCCTAATTGTTCAACATGCCTGTGCATACAAGCTTCTCAACTGGCTATGGGAACCTTGGGCTTTTCAAAATTTGGACATAGATACTTGCAAAATGCATCAGTTATCTAATTGTATGACAAACTGAGTAACATCAATGTTATCTGCAAACAACTGTGTCATTATATTGTAGAATCCCTTAAAAATAAACAAAACAAAAAAAAACCCAAAATAAATAAAATAAAATAAAATAAATTAAAAAAAAGATGGTTCTTAGCCTCCATGTGGGTGCTGGGAATCGAACCCGGGTCCTCTGCAAGAGCAGTCAGTGCTCTTAACCTCTGAGCCATCTCTCCAGCCCCTTTCCCATGTTTTTAAAAAGTATTATGGGCATGTGTATATGGGGGAGTATACATGCCATACAGCACCCAAGTGGAGGTCCCAGGCATCAAACTCTTATCAGGTTTACCAGTGCTGTATCCACAGAGCCATATAGCCAGCCATCCTCCTACTTTTTTTTTTTTTTTTGTCTTTTTGAGACAGGATTTCCTGTGTAGTCACAGCTGGCCTTGAACTGGCCTGGAACAATGTATGTAGACCAGTCTGGCCTTGAACTCACAGAGATCCTCCTGCCTCTACCTCTCAAGTGCTGGGATTAAAGGCATGTACCATCCATGTCTGGCTAGTTTATTATTTTTTTTACAGTGTCTCACTCTCAGGCCATGCTGGCCTCAAGCTTGTGGTGATTCTTCTCTCTCAGTCTCCCAAGTGCTAGAATTGCAGGTATGAGCCATTATACCAAGCTTCCTTCTCTCTGTGCTGGGGCTGAACCCAGGACCTTGCAGAAGACATAAGCTCTATAACTGAGCTATACCTCTAGCTGCACATGTAAAATGGACCTTAGAGGGAAAGGAATGTGATTAGGGGAGAAATATTTGATGAGCTAATAGCTGAGAGTTTTCCAAAATGGGTGAAAAAAACATTCAAAATGTTTTACTAAAACCAAGCAGCAGATAAATTAAAAGTCTTGGAGCCTCATAATAAAATCACAGCAGGGGCTAGAGAGATGGCCTAGTGGTTAAGAGCACCAACTGCTCTTGCAGAGGACCTGGGTTCGATCCCTAGCACCCACATGGCAGCTGAGAACCATCTGTAACTCCAATTCCAGGGGAATCTGACACCCTCTTCTGACCTCCGTGGCATTGCATGACATGGGTGCCCAAACCTACATGCAGACAGTACACTCATACACAAAAATAAATAAATAAATAAAATAAAAAAATTAAAATCACAGCAAATTAGAGACCAGGACTGGGGAATGTAGCTTAGTGGTAGAATGTTTGCTTAGCATGTGCCAAGCCCTGGGTTCCTTCCTCGGTATCACTGAACAAAAAGTCCCTAATAGCAATGTTAAGTAGCTGTCCATTTTCCTATTTGTAGGAAAATTAACATTTAGTAAAGGTGCAGAATAGTTTTGGACAACCTAAAGATGAGGGAATAATTAATACATACACAGTAAAATATTAGCCTTCTTTCAGGCAAGGGACAAGTGAGGTTAGTTGGAAGGAGGATTCAGGAAGGAATAAAGACCAATGGTCCTGCTTTGAAGGGAAACAGCTGAGAAGCAAATGAAGCTGCAGGCAAAACTCAAAAACTTATTTAGGATACTGAGTCTCCAAGATGGGAGGTTTCTGAGGCCTGTCAGAATCAAAACTGTTTTCATCACAATAGTAAGATTTGGATTCTGTCATGTGGCCAGTGGAGTTTTCCAGACTTGTGACATCATAATAGTGTCACCAAAGAGGCAGATTTGAAAAGTAGGTGTCTTCCATTCAGCCAGACACTACGAGATTGATGAAAACAATTTAAGTGTCATTCTTACATACAAAGAGATTTTTAGAAAATAGAGTGATTTTATTTAAAAAAAATGTGTATGACCAGGTACTTGGGAGGGAGCTCTATGTGAGATCTAGGCCAGGCTGGTCTACACAGTGAATTCCAGGCCAGCTAGGGCTACAGGGAGATCTTGTCTCAAAAACAAACACAAAAACAAACAAACGTGTATAAAGGGGCTAGAGAGATGGCTCAGGGTTTAAGAACACTTGCTGTTCTTCCAGAAGATTTGGGTTTAATTTCCAGCACCCATGAAGTGGGCATCACACACACCTTCTGTACTTATGTACATACAGCCAAAACACTAGTACATGTTTAAAAAGTATATGAAAGTTTTGCCTGTGTTTAAGCATACCACGTGCATGCAATACTGGAAGAGGTCAGAAGAGGGTGTCAGAGCTCTTGGAACTGGAGTTACAGATGATTGTCAGCTGCCATGTGGGTGCTCAGAACCAAACTCAGTCCTTTGCAAGAGCAGCCAGTGCTCTTAACTGCAGAGCCATTTTTCCAGCCCAAAATATAGTGATTTTTTATAAGTAATGATGTCAACGAAATCAAATGAGTTTACTGATATTTTATATGCATCAATATACAAAACATTTTTCATTCATAATCTCTAGAAGATAGATATGACTCATAAACAAAAGCTCTTTAGAGCATTTAATTATTATTAGGAAATTATTTATTTATTTTTTATTTTATGTGTATGAATGTATTGTCTGCATGTAGGTCTGTGCACCCGTGTCATGCAATGCCGCAGAGGTCAGAAGAGGGCGTCGGATTCCCCTGGAACTGGAGTTCTGGAATTGGAGTTACGGATGGTTCTCAGCCGCCATGTGGGTGCTGGGGATCGAACCCAGGTCCTCTGCAAGAGCGGTCGGTGCTCTTAACCGCTAGGCCATCTCTCCAGCCCCCTATTATTGGGAATTTAAAGAGGGTCTTGAGACCAGAACCAAGTTGGGCAAATAATATTTTACTTTTTAAAAAAATTTTTTATTTATTTTCGTATATGTATGAATGTACTGTCTGCATGCAGGTCCCGTGCACCCGTGTCATGCAAATATTTTACTTTTTAAAAAATGTTATTTCTTCCTTCTCTTTCTTTCTTTCTTTCTTTCATTTCTTTCTTTCTGTCTCTCTTTCCTTTCTCTCTTTCTTTCTTTCCTTCCTTCTCTCTTTTCTTTCTCTCGCCTCTCTGTCTCTCTTTCTCTCTCTCTCCTTCCTTCCTTCCTTCCCTTTCTTCCCTTTCTTCCCTTTCTTCCCTCCCTCCCTCACTCTCTTCTTTCTTTCTTTCTTTCCTCTTTCTTTCCTCTTTCTTTCTTTCTTTCTTTCTTTCTTTCTTTCTTTCTTTCTTTCTTTCTTTCTTTCTTTCCTTCCTTCCTTCCTTCCTTCCTTCCTTCCTTCTCTCTCTCTCTCTCTCTCTCTCTCTCTCTCTCTCTCTCTTTCTTTCTTTCTTTCTTTCTTTCTTGGCAAGCTGTCATTCTTTAGCCCAGGCTGGCCTCCCAAGTGCTGGGATTAGAGGTAAGCTACCATGTCTAGCAAAAACAGTGGTTTACATTTATTATGACTTAAAAAAAAGTTGCTAATGACAAGAACAAGTATTTAGGAAAGACTTTTTTTATTATTTTTATTAATTTTATTTATTTCTGTATATGTATGAATGTACTGTCTGCATGCAGGTTTGTGCACCCGTGTCGTGCAATGCCGCAGAGGTCAGAAGAGGGTGTCGGATTCCCCTGGAAATGGAGTTCTCCTGGAATTGGAGTTTCAGATGGTTCTCGGCCGCCATGTAGGTGCTGGGGATTGAACCTGGGTCCTCTGTAAGAGCGGTCGGCGCTCTTAACTGCTAGGCCATCTCTCCAGCCCTGTATTTAGGCAAGTCTTAAGGAAGAGCACCATCGTAAGCTTTTTTGTTTTCAGTAGGAGGTTTGCTGTTTCTTTGAGACAGGGTCTCTCTGTAGCCCCAACTGGCCTGGAACTCGATATGTAGATCAGACTGGCCTCCAGCTTGCCTCTGCCCTCTAAGTACTAAGTATTAGAAGTGTGTGTGTCACCACTCTGGGCCATGGTAAACTTTTTTTTTTTTTTTTGTTCTTTTTGAGACAGGGTCTCCCTGTAGCTCCAGCTGTCCTGGAATTCACTTTGTAGACCAGGCTGGCCTTGAACTCCCAGAGATCCACCTGCCTCTGCCTCCCAAGTGCTGGGATTAAAGGTGTGCTCCACCACGCCCGGCAGGTAAACTTTTTTTTTCATTTTTATTTTATGTGTATGGCTGTAATGCCTGCATGTGTGTAAGTGCACCCATGTCCTGCAATGCCTTCGGAGGACAGAGGATGATCTAAACTAGATGAGGTCAGTAGGCTTAATAATGTACTTAATGCAAATCCAAAACATGAGGCACAGCTCCTAAAAACTCAATTTATGGGCTACCTCAGCAGATTTATTCAAAGCATCCAATGCTGCATTTTGAGGCTAAAAAGTCAAGAGAAGACACAAGGTACTTTGAGCAGTTCCTCCTCCTTTGGAGGGTGCTGTTTAACAGCAAGTGCTGACAGCTGTTTGCTTTCATGTTTGGCCAGAAGCTTAAGCTGCTCTGTGAAGATGCCAAAAGGCCAAGGCCCAAGAACTACTTAACAGCCTTACCTGATTTCAAGTGATCCCCTTTAACACTGAACGTTGGGCCAAGGGAGCAAACAGCAGGAACTACTGAACCAAATGGGCTACACAGAATGTTAACAAATCTTTAGCAAGAAAAGTGGAGATTAGCTCCAAACTGAAAAGCATCAAGACAGTTTCGTTACCTGGCGTGGCTGTTGCACGTAGCAATTCACACAGCTGTGGTTACTTGCATAGGATCAGTCAGTCAAAATTCCAGCATGGATTGAGGAGATCCCCCCCATCCCCTAGCCTCACCCCTATCAGAGGAGCCATTAATGGTGGGCAAGGGAGGGAGGGTCACTCTGCTTTGGGGATGTGGCTGCTGGCAGGTTGCTCAAACCACAGCAGATGGCCGCACACCCATATGCATAAAGGGCAGCATTGTGGACTCAGGGTGTTATTAATAAGGAAATGGGATGGAGGGCTCTAGGGAGAGCTGGAGGGAGTTAGTGATGGATGGATGGATGGATATAATAGATATACACTGTACAAATGTATATGGAACTTTAAAAGAATAAAAATACTTTAAAAAGAAACAAAAAGGGCTGGAGAGATGGCTCGGCAGTTAAGAGCACTGGCTGCTCTTACAGAGGACCTGGGTTCGATTCCCAGCACCTACATGACAAGTACCAACCGTCCTAACTCCAGTTCCATGCATCTGGGTGGTTTCTTCTGGTCTCTTCTGACCTTTGCAGCATTGCATGACAGGGGTACACTTAAATAAATGCAGCCCATACACTCATACACATAAATTAAAAATAATACTTTAAAAAAAGAAACAAAAAAGACAGTGTTATTAGATAGTAGTGCACAAGATCAAAGAAGAAAATGTGACCTGCCTGTGTGTGAAATAACTCTTCAGAAGAGCTTCTTCTGCACGCCTTTAATCCCAGCACTCAGGAGGCAGAGATAGGTGGATCTCTGTGGGTTCAAGGCCAGCCTGGTCTACAGAGAGAGCTCCAGGACACCTGGTACTAAAAGGGAGACCCTGTCTCAAAAATACCAAAAAAAAAAGTGTAAAATATACCTTGTCAGCAGGGAATGGTGCCACGACCTGTAATCTCGGCACTCGGGAGGCGAAGCAGGAGGATTAGGAGTTTGGCATCATCTTTGTGTATGGTTTGAGACCACCCTGGCCTACATGAGACAGACTCAAGAAACCAAACAAGAACAGAAAGCATTGTGATACTGACAAAGGGTGATGGCCTGTGGGCCCATCAACATGGCAGGATGTGCAGATGAGATGACCGGAGGACCTTGATGTGGCTTCAGTATATTTTATAAACTTAGAATCAAAGTATGAAGTTGTGATTTGTTTCCTTTTCTTCTTTAAATGGGTTCTTCAGATGACTACCTCTTGAGTGCTGACGTTACAGATGTGAGTTAACGTGTGCCACAACCAACAGCGATGCTATTTTCTAGCAATGATGAATGGCTGTTGTGTCTGGAGAAGTTAGGCTCAGAGCTTTGTGCCATAAATTAATGTGTGTGTGTGTGTGTGTGTGTGTGTGTGTGTGTGTGTGTGTGGCCAGGGGTTAGGATTTAGTGCTAGGACACTTAGCTTCATCAAAGCCTGAGTTATCTATTTGTATGTAGGGATGCCACAACACGTTGTGGAGGTCAGAGAAAAACTTGTGGCAGTCTTTTTTTCTTTTTCAACCATGTGGTCCCCAGGGGTCCAACTCAGATCCTCAGGCTTGGTGGCAAGTACCTTTACAGACTGAACCTAGCCATATGGTTCTTAATCATTTTTTAAATATATTTTTATTAATTGAGAATTTCATACATAGATGCAATTTTTTTTTTTTTTTGAGACAGGGTCTTCCTGTAGCCCTAGCTGGCCTGGAGCTTGCTATGTAGATCATGCTGGCCTTGGACTCACAGAGAACTGCCTGCCTCTGGATCCTGAGTGCTGGGATTAAAGGCTTGTGCCACCATGCCCCGCAGATACAATGTATTTTTTTTAATTTTTTAATTTTATTTATTTTTGTATGTGTATGAATGTACTGTCTGCATGTAGATTTGTGCACCCGTGTTGTGCAATGCTGCGGAGGTCAGAAGAGGGCATCGGATTCCCTTGGCACTGGAGTTCTCCTGGATTTGGAGTTACAGACGGTTCTCAGCTGCCATGTGGGTGCTGGGGATCAAACCCCGGTCCTCTGCAAGAGCAGTCGGCACTGTTAACCACTAGGCTATCTCTCCAGCCCCACAATGTAATTTTTAATATATTCACCCTACATCTCCCAGGGGCTGTTATTTTGAGACACCAAAAAGCTTAAGCTACACTGCTCTTTAAGCTGACCTTTTACTGGTCACTTTTTGAGGCTTGTTGCAATGTGCTTAGTGTTTACACTGGTCCCACATATATGCAGCTGTGTCTTGAGAACCCAGCACGGCCAGTGCCCCACTGGGCAGTGATGATGGCAGGCAGTCAGGTCTGTAGTGAGTGGTCCTCCAGGTTGTGCCCTCCACGTTCACACTTCAGAGTTTTTTTTTGTTTTGTTTTTTTGACCTCTTCAACTGATACCCAAATCGAGGCTATCTGGTTTGTGGCCCAGCTCCCACGAGGTCAGTTTCCATGTGGGCCCAGGCTAGTACCGGCTATCAGCAACCTCCTAAGACACAAACACCACCATCAGGAGACCAGGTCACCTGACTCCAGCTGTCCCAGCAGGCCTTGCGGCAGGCAGCATCCTGTGAGGCCCAACTTGGGGCTGCTAGGAATGCGGCTGGCACGTGCATAGACTGGCTCCGCCCTCTGCTGCATGACATGCCCTGATTGGATGGCTGCGGTGAGGCAGGGTGTCCTGATTGGATGGCCGAGGTGGGGCAGGGCGGGGCTTCTGGAACGGTCTTCACAGTGCTCTGTCGGCGCATCAGTCCAGGCCAAGGCGGCCATCGTGGGTGGGACAGGTAGTTGAGGCAGTCCGAGCTACGAGGATGCTGCGCAAGCTCACTGTGGACCAGGTCAACGACTGGTTCACCATTGGCAAGATGGTGACCAACGTAGAGCTGCTGGGGCTGCCACCTGCCTTGCCTGCCAATGCGGCCCGGGACGAGGTGCCTGCGGCTGGAGCTCCGGCTGCGGGGCCTGATGTGGCCGCTGCCCCCTCCAGGCCTGCTTCGGCCTTCGGAAGGTAGGGAGGGGCTGGAGGGGGGGTGGAGAGGTGAGGGACCCGCACTCCCAGGGGTTCCTGCTGCAGGAGCTGAGTCTCCTGGGACTTTTTTCAGTTTAAGTGTGTATTTTGAGTTTCATGTAGCTCAGGCTGGCCTCCACGCTCACTGTGTAGTAGGCATAACCTAGAACTCCCGATCCTCCGGCCTCCATTGGGCGGCCTTCCCAAATACCCGCTTCCCTTCCACGGTTCCCACTGTGCGCATCAGTGTGGACAGGAGTTGCAGTTTGTGAACCAGCAGTTCAGGATTATCACTCTGGCTCTGTGGGTTACACTTGGGTCGTTCCTGTGATTGGGGTAACAATGCTCAGCTGTTACTGCTATGGCATCACACAAGGCGCGGGGGAGGGGGGATTTAATTTTAAAAATTGTTACTGGGCTGGAGATGGCTCAGCAGTTGAGAGCATTGATTGCTCTTGCAGAGGACCTGGGTTCAATTCCCAACACCCACATGGCAACTAACAACCGTCCATCACTCCAGTTCCAGGGAATCTGGCATCTTCTGACCACCTTGGGTATTGCATAAGATGGGTGCACTTACATGCATGCAGGCAGTACACTCAAACATACAAAAACTTGTTGTCGTGTGTATGAATGTGAGCGCCGCATGCCGTGGGGGCCAGAGGACAACCTTCGGGAGGCGGCCTTGCCCTCCATCTTTTTGAAGCAGGCTCTCTTGTTTGTGCTGTGCTGCATACCCAGGCCAGCTGGCGCGTTAGCCTGTGAGCGGTTCCCCTGTCCCCACCTCAAACTTCCCATTGGGAGTGCTGGGCTTGCAGATGCCTGCCACTTTGCCCTCAGCACTTGTAGAGGCTAATCCAGCCTTTTGATCTTGGGTAATTTTGTTTCTTGGGGGCTTACAAGGGGGCATACCTCCTTTGCAGCTTGAGAATGGCTACTTTGTTTATATTTTTTAGTACTTTTTATTTCCTTGAATTATTCTGGAAAATAATCTTGTGCCATAGTCTCTACTAAATGTTCCACAACTGCTTTATATTTCATTTATTGGTGAAACGTAATGTTTTAATTAATTTTGATATGAGAATTAAATACTTTAAATATTAAAAAATATTGATCTAATCAGAAAGGAAAAGTATAGGTTCAATTGTCATTTTAATTGCTAAAGACTGGTTTTCAAAATCCTCAGTTCTTGGAGCTGGAGAGATGGCTCAGCAGTTAAGAGTGCTGGCTGCCCTTGCAGAGGACCTGGGTTTGGTTCCCAGCACCCATGTGTGGTGACTAATTACTGTCCCATCACTCCACTTCCAGGGGATCTAGTGCTCTCTGCTTCATTCCACTTCCAGGGGATCCGGTGCTCTCTGCTTCACTCCACTTCCAGGGGATCCGGTGCTCTCTGCTTCACTCCACTTCCAGGGGATCCGGTGCTCTCTGCTTCACTCCACTTCCAGGGGATCCAGTGCTATCTGCTTCACTCCACTTCCAGGGGATCCAGTGCTTTCTGCTTTATTCCACTTCCAGGGGATCTAGTGCTCTCTGCTTCACTCCATTTCCAGGGGATCTAGTGCTCTCTGCTTCACTCCACTTCCAGGGGATCCAGTGCTCTCTGCTTCACTCCACTTCCAGGGGATCTAGTGCTCTCTGCTTCACTCCACTTCCAGGGGATCTAGTGCTCTCTGCTTCACTCCACTTCCAGGGGATCTGGCTTCAGCTGATCTGCTTAAATGTGGTGCACTTACACAAGAATAAAATGCTGATACACATACAAATAAATAAATAAATAAATTTTAAAAAATCTTTAGTTCTTCATGGACTGAGACTTCTCAAATCAAAAATGAATTTGCAGAACAATGAAAGGAAAAAAGGTGAGTGCCCATTTTTACAAATATGTTTTTATTTTTATTTTTTTGAGAATTGATGCATGCATATAATGTATTTTGGTCACGTTGGTTCCCACTGCTCTCCCTAACTCCTTTCAGATCCATCTCCTTCATTCGAACTTCTTGTCCTTTTTTTTTTTTTAGTTTTTAGAGCACACCGATTCCTGTTACCCAAATACTCCTGAGTGTGAGGCCATCCACTGGAGTTTGGTTGACCTTCAAGGGGCCACACCCTTAGTGAAAACTGATTCACCCTTCTCCAGAAACTATCAGCTATCAGTAGATCTGTGAGCTACCCACTTTACTACTGTAATGTAATGTCAACTGGACTGATCCTTTGGAAGTTTTGTGTAGATAACGACAGCCACTGTGAGTTCATGAGTGCAGTGGGCCTGTCATGTCCAGAAGGCTCTGTCCTCCTGGTCCTCCCTGACTTCACTCCTACGTCATTGTGCATTCTCTTCTGAGATGGTCCCTGTTCCTTTGGGGAGGGAGTATGATGTGGATTTCCTATTTGTAGCAGAGAACTTTATAAGCACTGACTCTCTCTCTACATTTTTTTTCTTTTTTCATCTCTCTGCTTCCCTCTGTCTACATTTTGAACAGTTGTGAGTTCTGTGTTAACCACCATCTACCTTACAAACTTTTCTGATGAAGTCTGAGAGCTGAAGTGCTTCATTTGAAAATTATTCATATGTAAAATTACTTTGTAAGGTGCTATAAATGTTTTAATTTATGTGCTTGCTGAGTTACCAGTAAACAGTGCCTGTCTGAGCAGCGCCAATGGAGATGCTATTTCTCTGAAGTGTCTTCCTGAACTATAAACACATGTATATCCAATGCCAGAGTTCCTAGTATACAGTAGACACCCAAATAAATGCAGCTATATTATTTAATCCTTACATCAATGCTTTGAGCTGGGTGTGGTGGCACATGCCTTTAATCCCAGCACCTGGAGGCAGAGGCAGGTGGATCTCTGTGAGTTCAAGGCCAGCCTGGTTTACATAGCTAGTTCCAGGATAGCTGGGGCTGTAGGGAGACCCTGTCTCAACCCCCCCCCCAAAAAAAAAAGAAATCAGTGCTTTGAGGCTGTTGGACTTATCAGTTAATTATCTGTGATGATTCTGTAGGGGGAGAAATAGGTCTGGTTGGTGAAGCGACATGCCTAATTTTCTGTGGCAAGTAGCCTGATAGGTGGTTAATCCTAAAGCTGTCTGCTGGAACCTGTAATTTTCTGTGGCAAGTAGCCTGATAGGTGGTTAATCCTAAAGCTGTCTGCTGGAACTTGTGAATGTGTGATGCCACATGAAAAAAGGGGGTTTGTAGATGAAATTAAGGTTAGCTTTTTGGGAAAAGATTTTTTTTAAATTGTATGTACTTGTGTGTATCTGTGTGGGAGTATGTGCACGTGAGTGCTGGTACCTGAGGGCTGGATCCTCTGGAGCTGCAGTTGTGAGCTGCCTATTGTGGGTGCTGGGAACTGAACCCCAGTCCCTTAGAAGAGCAGCACATGCTTAACTGTTGAGCTTGCTCTCTAGCCCCAATGTTTGACTTTTAAAACCATTTATTTATATTGTGTGTACATGCGTGTTTGCAAGTGCATGCATGCATGTGCATGAGTACCACACCATGCATGTGGAGGCCAGAAGACAACTTGCAGGTGTTGCTGCTCTTCTACCATCTAGGTTCTGGGGGTTGAACTAACAGACAGGTTGGCAAGCACTTTTACCTTCTGAGCCATCTTGTGGTTCCTGTTGTTTTTGAGACAGTCCAAAATGACTTCCTAATCTTTGTGTAGTGGAGGATGACCTTTGACTTCTGATTCCCCTGTCACCACCTTCCAAGTGTTGGGATTATAAGTGTATTCAACCTTGCCCAGCTGTGACATGGATGACTTTTGGCTGTAACAGGAGTATTGATGTGGGATTGAAAGGAAGCCAAGGGTAGAAACAGATAAGGGAAGCTCTGCTGCTGCCTTCTGTGATGCTTAATCTATAGATCAGCAGCAGATGGCCTGTGGACTTAAGCTATGGATCAGCAGCAGACGCCTGTGGACTCAGTTTCGGGTTTTCCCTGGTCTCCAGTCTGCTTGCCTACCTTGCAGATACTGAATTTGCTTTTTTACAATTGTGTAATGTTTTTTCTTTTTGAGACAAGGTCTCCATGTAGCTTCGGCTGGCTTGGAATTTACCATGTGGACCAGGCTGGCCTTGATCTCACAGAGGTTTGCTTGCCTCTGCCTCCTCAGTGCTGGGATTAAAGGTGCACACCACCACACCCTGCCCAGTTGAAATATTTTTTGAGCAAAACTTTGTTGTTTTTTTTGAGACAGGGTCTCCTTGTAGTCCCCACCTGGCCTGCAACTCACTATGTAGACCAGGCTGGCCTTGAACTCAGAGGTCGCCTGCCTCTGCCTTCCCAGGGCTGGGATTAAAGACATGTACCCCATGTTTTGAGTATATTCTTAAGATTGTGACACTGGGGGCTATAAAGATGACTCAGCAGCTAAGAGCATGGTTGCTTTTGGAGAGGACCTGGGTTCAGCTCCCAGAATCTACATGGCAGCTTTATTTATTTCTGTGTGTGTATGAATGTACTGTCTGCACGTAGGTTTGTGCACCCGTGTCGTGCAATGTCGCGGAGGTCAGAAGAGGGTGTCAGATTCCCCTGGAGCTGGAGTTCTCTTGGAATTGGAGTTACAGATGGTTCTCAGCCGCCATGTGGGTGCTGGGGATCGAACCTGGATCCTCTGCAAGAGCAGTTGGTGCTCTTAACTGCTAGGCCATCTCTCCAACCCCAAAATAAAGGTTTTTTAAACAAGGTAGAGGCACTGACTTTGTATCTGAATCAAGTGCAGGATTGAGTAGGTGATCATAGTCACACTTGAGCCCACTGGAAAGTGAGATATCAGTGATCACAGTCACACAGGCTTCTGGCTGAACACACTGAAAGGTTCTCCACAAACCTTTGGAAGAACTGGTATGTGGGAGGAATACTGTGAGTTTGATTTTGAACATGTTAACTTAGATTATTTTTCCAGATAGGGTCAAAGTTAAGGTCTTATGGCCCCAGGTGGCATGAAACTTGCTTTGTAGAGCAGGCTGGTCTTGCTCACAGAGATCCTCCTGCCTCTGCTTCCCAAGAACCTGGATTAAAGGTGTGCACCACCACACCAAAGCTAACTTTGAAATGCGTATTGCACAGTAATAAATGTGGGCAGTTTTTTTGGTTTAAAGAAGTCTGTTTGCGCTAGGTGTGGTGGTGCACGCCTTTAATCCTAGCACTTGGGAGGCAGAGGCAGGCCGATCTTTGTGAGTTCAAGTCCAGCCTGGTCTACAGAGTGAGTTCCAGGCCAGCTGGGGCTATAGGGAGACTCTGTCTCAAAAAGACAAAAAAAAAAAAGTCTGCTTGCATCTAGACATTTGGTGGTTAAAGCTCTGAGCCCAGAAGAACAAGAACGTTCAAACTTGAGCTGGATACCTACTGTTGAGAGGTTGGTGAGATGGATTGAAGAGAAAGTGACAGGGAGGAGTGGGCGGGAGGACCAGAAGGAGGCAGGAGAGTGAGCCCGCCTGGGCTTCTGCTTGTGCAGCATTCTGCTTGCACATCTCTTCACACAATACAGGAGTTATTTTTTTTTTTAATTTTTTAAATTTATTTCTATATGTGTATGAATGTACTGTCTGCATGCAAGTCTGTGCACCCGTGTCGTGCAATGCCATGGAGGTCAGAAGAGGGTGTCGGACTCCCCTGGAACTGGAGTTCTCCTGGAATTGGAGTTTCAGACGGTTCTCAGCCGCCATGTGGGTGCTGGGGATCGAACCCGGGTCCTCTGCAAGAGCGGTCGGCGCTCTTAACAGCTAGGCCATCTCTCCAGCCTCTACAGGAGTTATTTTACGTGTTTCCCCACAGAACAACTTATTGAGGATATAGCTTATCAAATCTCTACCAGTTACTGTAGCGTCTGACATATGGTAGAATTCAGATATTTGAGTAAATGAAGTGCCTAGAATAGCAGGCCCCAATTATTGAGTAGTCTGTGGAATGAGCAGAGTTGCCCCTCATTCACTCTGAGAGTTGTAAGATCAGCCTTATTCCTGTGGCCACGCTGATTGCCCCAGGGATGTGTATGCGTATGTAGGCACGCTGTCATGCAATGTAATAAGAACAAGAATGGTCCTGGCACTTACACCATGGTGTATTTCCGGAAGAAGACAGTGGCTCACTGTTCACACATCCCAGAGGAAACCATGCCTCTTGCTTGGATTCCATTTTTGGTCTCCTGATTTCTCATGATTTTCTGCTCTAGCACCTAGAAGAATGTCTGGCAGGAAGCCACACAATTTGACTCTGAAATGTGGTTTACTGAGCAGTGCTCTATCCAGCACCTGCTGATCCATAATGCTTTTCTACTGCTGTCTGGCCACACTGCGTTCTCTGTGGCTTGCAGAGTCCAGCCCCATTTCTCTTTTGTGTGTGGCCTGCTCTCTCTTCTCTCCTGTTTTCCCCGTGCTAGGCTCCTGTTATCAGGGCTCTGTTCAAACATCCCTTTAAAGAGGTTTCCTGCCGGGCGTGGATTCCTAGCACTTGGTAGGCAGAGGCAGGCGGATCTTTGTGAGTTCAAGGCCAGCCTGGTCTGCAGAATTCCAGGACAGCTGAGGCTACAGGGAAGACCCTGTCTCAAAAGACCAAAAGAAAAAAAAAAAAAAGAGGTTTCCTATGAACTCTGTAGCTAAATAATTCTTCCTCTGCCTCCTTTCCTAGTTTCTCTAGTCTGTTCCAGCATGTGTCCTCTGTCAGGCATTTACTGCACGTCCAAGCTTTTATTTGTGCTAGCTGAAGACCAGCTTTGTCATCTTTGTACTGGTGTGTGATTCTGACTTTGGACTTTCTCTATCCCAAAGGAAGCAGAATGATCCTGAGATTCTGGCTTGTAGACAGGTAGTGCTGTAATTTACTGATATGGAAAGTGCTAGTTGGTGAGGGGCTTGGAGAGTTGTGCTCTTTTAGTGATGAATATATTGTCTGTATGTATTCCTCTCTTGAATTTCTTTGTGTATGTGTGTGGAGGTCACAGAATCAAAATAATTTTATTTTGTATGAGTGTATTGCCTGCATGTATGTAGGTGCAGCTGTGTTGTGGAATGACCTCGGAGGTCAGAGAAGGTGTTGGATCCTCTGAATCTAGAGTTATGGATGGTTTGTTGTTAAGTGCAATGTGGATGCTGGGAACCAAACCTAGGTCCTCTGCAAGAGCAGCCAATGTTCTTAATGACTGATGCATCTCTCCAGCCCCTCAGCTGTCATTCTTCATTTGTCTTCATCTTTTTTAACATCTATTTATTTATTGTGTGCATGTATGTATGTGGATGCATGCATGCCACAGTGCATGTGTGGAGGTCAGTTCTTTGTTTTCCTCATGTTGGTTCCAGTGACTGAACTCAGTCAGCCTTGGTAGCAAAGTGCCTTTACCAGCGGAGCCATATCTTTTGTCCTACTGGTTTAAAAATTTTTTAAATTTATTTTTAATTAATTAATTAATTAATTTTGGTCTTTTCAAGACAGGGTCTCTCTGTAGCCCCAGCTGTCCTGGAACTTGCTCTGTAGACCAGGCTGGCCTTGAACTCACAAAGATCCGCCTGCCTCTGCCTCCCAAGTTCTAGGATTAAAGGTATGTGCCACCATGCCTGGCTATTTTATTTTTTATTTTTTTATTTTTATTTATTTATTTTTTATTTTTTTTTATTTTATTCTGTATGTGTATGAATGTACTGTCTGCATGCAAGTCTGTGCACGTGTGTTGTGCAATGCCGCGGAGGTCAGAAGAGGGTGTCGGACTCCCCTGGACTGGAGTTCTCCTGGATGGAGTTTTATGATGTTTCGGCCGCCATGTGGTGCTGGGGATCGAACCGGGTCCTTCTGTAAAGAGCGGTCGGCACTCTTAACACACTAGGCCATCTCTCCAGCCCTTTTATTTTTATTTTTATTTTTAAGATAGTGTCATTGGGGGCCAATTCCAGGAGAGCTCCAGTTCCAGGGGAATCTGAGACCTTCTTTTGACCTCTGCGGCATTGCACGACAGGGGTGCACAGACCTACATGCAGACAGTACACTCATACACATACAAAAAAAAAAAAAAAGATAGTGTCATTGGTCTAGAGCTTGCCAGTGGGCTAACTGGCCATCAAGCCCCAGGGACCTGCCTGTCTCTGTCCTCTCACCTCTGGGATTTTAGCATGTGCCCCAGGTCTGGCTTTTTTTTTAATGTAGGTTCTAGGAATCAAATTCAGCTTGTCAGGTGCTTTACTGATTGAGCTATTTCCCTAGCCCATGCTCTTGAATTTCTTTAATTATTTATTTTTGTTTATATTTTATGTGTATGAGTGTTTTGCCTGCATGTATGTAAGTGCACCATGAGTGTGCAATGCCTGCAGAAGTTAGAAAAGGGTGTTGGATCCCTGAACTGGAGTCACAGATGGTTGTTAGTTGCCATGTAGGTCCTGGAAATTGAACCTGGGTCCTCTGCAAGAGCAGCCAATTCTCTTAACCACTGAGCCACCTCTCCAGCCCCACTCTCTTGAATTTTATTCTTTTAGGAAACAGGCCTCTTGAAACTTTGGTTTTGAGCATATTGATTTTATGTTGTCTTGACGCATCCAAGAATATGTGTGTAGGAAACAGGGATCTGCATTTAGAATGCATTAGGCAGCTTGGGGTGGTTCCCGGGTACACCAGTTACCTTGTACTTGGCACGTCACTGAACTTTGTGTGAGGCTGTTTCCTCCTTTGCCAAGTGAGAATAATGTCTCAGACCTAGAAGGTGAGGATTAAATGAGAAGTTATACGCAATGCCCATCATGGAGAATGACTTTAATGTTACTAAATGGGCTGCTTTGTAATCATATAACTTTTGAGAGCCTTTTGTGTCAAGTATTATACAGCTGTTGGATTCACTTATTTTCACTATTCCTAGCAAAAATTTGGCACTGAGAATGAGTCACAGATATTATGCAGGCTTGGTTTCAGTGTTACACTGAAAAGATAGGTTCACATTAATCATTTATTTATACATAATCTCTTTTAGAATAAAAGCCAAGGTAAATTAAGTTTCACAAGGAATATGCTAAACTTCATGCTAAATTTCCTTAGTCTGTTAGATGTGTTTGAGGTTTAAGAAAATACTTCAAACAGTTTTTCAAAATATTTAGGCAGCATTTTAGTTAAAAGCCTACTTTTCACTGCAAACATTGACTATTTTGGGTGGTTAAAAAAACTTGTTTTTTAAAACAGCACAGGATTTAAACTTTTGACCTTGTAACGGCAAGTTGAAGAGGTCACATCACTGTGTCTTAGTCTCAGTCTAAGAGTTCTGGTACTAAGGCAGCCATGAAAACTCCCTCTTAGCTTGATGGATGATAATGTGGTAGGTTCCATACTCTGTGTGAGCAGGATGGAAACCTGTCCTTGGAGCTTCTGTCTATGTAACTTGAAATGGTGGGTATTTCATCCTTGCCTGGCCCTTCGGAGGAGCTTTCACCTGGGAGTGCAGCAGAAGGGGGACAGCGGGGGTCCTGTGGGCCCGCATGCTCACTGCCTCTGTCAGGACTGCTCAGGAAATCTTTTAAAACTTGCTTGAAGATGTAGACTATTTCCCATGGCAGTACATCATTTTCTGCCAGAAGTTCTCGAAATCTGGAAGGAATGTGACAGTGAATATTCAGAAGGGTTTTTAAAATTCATTTTTCCAAATACAGTTTATATAATTTATGTACTACTTACTTTTTGAATAATCAGAAAGACTTTATAATTATGCTTCTAGTAAAGAAATTTTTATCATAATTTTAAAAGTTTTCTACCAGTATGCTATCCAGATATTTTATTAGCTAGGTATTTGGTATACAGACTTAAAGAATTTACACAGTAGAGTTCAGTTCTAAAGGAGAAGCTTATTCTTGGTAGTAGCACACATATCATAGGAAGAAAACAGTGCTTTTACCTGCTGAGAATAGTTCCGGTTTGGCAAGGTTGCACTTGTGAGCAAAGGATTTCAAGTTGTCTTTGCTCAGTAGCTGGGATGGTCATATGGGGATTCTGGTAGTTTCTCAGCCAATTGTAATCCACACCAGTTTTCTTTACTTTCTGTTCATTTTCAATCTCCTGTATTAGTCTCTCCCGTTCCTTTAGATGCCATTTTAATTCTCGGAGCAGAGTCTCTGTCACTGTGTCTGGGCCAGCGTAGTGTGTATGTTTGTAGGAATCATTTTTTGGCCATTTCATCCAGCCAAAAAATGGCATTTTTTTAGCCTGTGGAAATATATTCTCATGTTAACTTGCATACAATTATGGTTCTGATGAGTGAATTTCCTTTACTATAATATTGCCAGAAAAGTACATGGATTTTTTTTTTATTGGTTACACATGCCACTGAAAGTAAGATTAGAGGATGAAAGTCTTTTGATTTCTAACGAGGTCAGTGCTTAAACCCAGGCTTCGAAAATACTTTGATGTATCTAAGCACAAGTTAAATAAAGTCAAAGATAAGGTACAGACTGAGCAATTTCTAGAAAATACTTGCTGTTAGAGAAGTTCTTGGGGGATTAAAATATTAATTTCTTGACAAGAGCTGTCTATAGACACCTGATTTATTTTTGTACAAAAAGTTTTAAAGCTTACCTGAAGAGTTGGTGAGTCTGATATGAGGATGTTGCCAGAGTTTGCTTGAGCTGGTGATGAAGCTGTGTTTCACTCAGGCGGGTCTCGTTTCTCTGGTGGTGTCCTCTGGTGAAGGAACGTATCTCCTGATTTACCTGCTGAAACTATTTAAAATAAACAACTTTCTATGTTAGGAATGAGGTTGTGATGTCTTCATTCGGAGAGGATTCACATTTATTTACCTCGTAAGAAAGCTTGAAGAAATGTTAAAGAATATTTAATCTTCACAGATTATGTATTTGTCTGCCTTTTGCACATAGCTTATTGTGTTTGAAAAAGATGCCAGCAGCTGTGGATGCTGGCCCCAAATGCATTCTGAAATGTCTGAACTGAAAGCAGTGGTCTGAGGCTCCAGATGCACTGGAGCTGAAGTGAGGATGCCGCGGGATGTGCTGCTGTGCTGTGTGTAGCTGTGGGTCACAGTTTGCTGCTGTATTTTTATGCCTGTAGAGCTCTAAAAATAACCATGTTGCTTTTATTCTTCAGCTTAACTTTCAGGCCATTTGGAAGCCAGGTCACTGTCTCTTCTAATAAAAGCAGGAAAATAGATCAGACTTGACTATCTGTAAACTACACACTCTGTGAAAGATTGTTGTAATTGAGTAAAACAGGCAAAGCATGCTGACGTCTATCATGTGTGAGAAATTTAGTAAATGTTACATTCTGCATTCATTTATTTCTTGTAAAATAGTAATTTTGTCTACTTAAACGTGCGAGAGGACATTACGAGTACTTAGATAACTATTGTATATTTGATAATCTCTTTGTGTATATGGTGATAATGCAATGGTGGATTATCAGGGGGAAAATAGAGATGTGAGAACATATAATGTCCAAAACAAAATTGTATAGGCTGCAGATGTGGCTCAGTTGGTAGAATCCTTGCCTAGGATGTATGAAGCCCTGGGTCAGATCTTTAACATTGCATAAAACAGGGTGGTGGTGATACATGCCTGTGATTGCAGTACCTGGGAGGCAGAGGAAGGATTGGAAGCTCAAGGTCATCCTCAGCTATATATCAAGTTCAGGACCAGCCTGGGATACATGAGACTTTTGTCTCAAAAAATTTGTACAACTTATTATGGAAAATATCTTAGCATTTTGTGTCAGAGCTACAGAAAAAACATATTCATTGCTTAGGTGGGTGCTGGTGGCCTTTGTTACGTTCATTTTCTTTTTTCTTTTTTTTTTTTTTTTTTTTGTTGTCTTTCTGAGACAGGGTCTCCCTGTAGCCCCAGCTTTCCAGGAACTCACTTTGTAGACCAGGCTGGCCTTGAACTCACAAAGATCTGCTTGGCTCTCTCTCCCCAGTGCTAGGATTAAAGGCATGGGCCACCACGCCCGGCTATGTTCATTTTCTAGTGGACAGGGTGTAAAAGGTCTCTTACTCTTTGGATGTCTGTTAAGTGACTACATTGTGTTTTTTCCTTTTACAATCTGTTTATTCTGTTGCTTTTCTTTCCAAGAAGAATGGACATTATTCACATCAGATCCAGTGCTTTGCAGGATAGTGACCTGTATGATCACGCTACAGTTTCTGTTATGTCTAGAAAAGGCCAGGTGTCAGAATTGATTGCCCTCAACTTGAAGGCTTTCGCATTACATTGCGTGTAGTAGTGGGGGAAGAACAGGATTGAAGTCTTGTGACAGAAATGTCTTGGCAAACTAAAATTTCGACAAATTATGCAGCTTTTCCCTTTGTTAACTTTTTTTTTGCTGTATAAAAAATTACTTCCATGCATGCCTTTAATCCCAGCACTTGGGGGGCAGAGGCAGGTGGACCTCTGTGAGTTCAAGGCCAGCCTGCCTGGTCTACAGAGTGAGCTCCAGGCCAGCTGGGACTAAAAAGGAGACCCTGTCTCAAAAATTCCAAAAAAAAAAAAAAATGACTTCCTCTGAAATGGTAACAAAATTATCAACATATGTGGCAGTGGAGCACAAACCCGATTTCTGCTCGGTTTCAGTTTCATATTGCCTCCGTCTTCCAGCTTCCCTCTTGCTCCTCCCAGGAAGCCTCCCTGCCCAACACTTGCTATAGCCTTTTTTTGTCCTTCAGCTTTACTTATACTGACTCCTCAAATGCTTATTCTAGCAGGGCTTAGTGGCTCACACTTTTAATCCCAACACTTGGGAGGCAGAGGCAGGTGGGTGGATCTCTGTGAGATCAAGGCTAGGCTGGTCTACGTAGCAAGTTCCAGGCCAGCTGTGGCTACAGGGAGACCCTATCTCAAAAAGACAAAAAAAAAAAGGAAGAAAAAAAAAAAAAAGCTTATTCGGCCCCCCCTCTCCAATGCAGCTACAAAAACTTCTTCAGGGGAAATTCAGCTCAGATGACAAGAACCTGTTTCCTTCTCTCAATAGAAATAGTTCTTTTTATTTTTTCCAGTGCTTTCTCTTGAAGCTCTGTCTGAGTTGGTCTTTTCCTTATTTCTAGAGTGCTTTGTGAGAATATCTGCTGTGGTTCTTCATGTATTTACTGGTGCTGCAGTTGCTTAGCAGCTGTATCATCTGTGTCTCTTGTTGGTCTGAGGCTCAGGGCTTCATATGCTTGTCGTGCAAGCAGAGGCCTTGTCTTGCTGGTGGCTGGCCTGTTTGAAGTGGAGGTACCTCTGTATGTATGAGCCAGCAAAGACCAATAAGGTTATTAGGGTGCCGTTAACATTTTTGCATAAGATTCGTCCCTGATATTAGATTCCAGGGGTCAGGAGGGACTTGTCTGCATGGTGTCGAGTACCTAATCTTTGAACAGGAGTTATAAGTGTTCCCATTGTTGAATTATGGGTTCTCATTAGCAACAACCATTGCGAGTGGACACACATTTCAGTCCCTCCGTTTTCTGATGAAGTCTTGCTTGTTGTTTCAGTTCTGATGCTATGCTCACCTTCTCATGATGAAAGTATTATATGGTGTTATTGGTAACTAGCATCCACATATGAGGGACACAATTGTCGTTTGTTTTTCTGGGACTGCTATTACATTCAACTTAGCATTAAGTGTCTTCTAGCTCCATCCATTACCTGCAAAGTTCATGACTTTTTTTTTGTTGTCTCTTTATCGTGCATAGACTTCATGTGTATGACATGTACCACATTTCTTCATCACTCTTCTAGTTGCATGAGAGCCACCCTGGGCTCGTGTTCCAGCTATTTTGCTATTGGGAACAGAGCTGCAATAAACTAGCTGTGCATGTATCTTGCATAAATGTGTCTTCAGTGGGTATATAACCCAGGAGTGGTATGACTGGGTCAAATGATGGCTGCATTTTGATGTCTTGCTAAGGGGTCTCCACACTGCTTTCCAAGTGGCTGTCAAGTTTACTTCCCAACCCAGCAATTGTTGGATGAGTTGTTCCCGCTTTCCCCAACAAGCCTATCAAGCACTTGTGGTTCATGTGTGTTCCTGGAGCCTAGCCAGTCTTACTGATGAATAAAAAGGGTGATTCTCAAAGCTGCGTTTTAATTGATGTTCCTAAATTATTAGTCGATGGTTGAACACTTCTTAAGATGTTTCATAGCCATCTCATAATTCCTCCTCTGTGAGTCTTCAATTTCAGATCTTCTGCTCCATCTTTCTGAGTGATTCATTTTTTTTTCTTTGCTTCTTTGTTTTTTGCAGTAGCTTGTTACTTCTGGAAAGTAATGCATTGCAGATGTAATCTGCAAGTGAAGGGTTTCCTACCCACGCTGTTGGGTTTTCTGTTCACTTCATTTATTGTTTCTTATTGATGTACAGACTTTGGTTATTTTTCCATTTGGTTTTTTTCAATTGTAGGTCTTTTTCTTTGCAGCTGCTTGTGATTTAAGGAAGTCTTTTCCTACACTAATGTCTTGTAGTTCTGCTGCCATAAGTTTCTCTTCTATCAACCTCCAGAAGTTTTAGGGTTTTTACACATTGACAGTCTTGTGGTCCATCTGGGAGTTGATCTTTTGTACAGTGAGAGGTAGGTGTTTAATTTCATTCTTCTGCTAAGTGGTAGATCCAGTTTTGCCACACCACTTGCTGAGATGCGTGTTTCCTCCATTGTGTCTTCTTTTGGCCCCCTTGTCATATTGAGTGCTAAGAAAAATATTTAAAAAATTGGAGGAGAACAGGGCCAAAGGCGAACACTGCTTTTTTTTTTTTTTTTGCTTTTTTTTTTTTTTTTTTTTAAACTTTTGTTCTTTTTACTAAGATCTCGGAGTTTGTTTAGACACCTGAGAGATGCAGTTTCTCAGGCCTTACTTTAATATTTATTTCTGGAGAGAACGAGTGATTCCCTAAGTACCTCCTGAAGCCCCCAGGTAGGTAGTTAGGATAGGAGCTTGGGTGTTCTCAGCAGGCAATTGTTTGGGTTTTGTCAAGTCTTTGGCTGATTGGACTGGTGTGGTGTGGCCTGGGAGCGAGAGTTCTTCTGCTAGCGGTATAAAAGGTGGCCCTGTTGCCACTGTGATACTTGAGATCGGGAATTTCCCAAAGACCACCTAAGCACAGGTACCCCCCGCCTCCCCACCCCCCCAGAATGTGGGATTGCCGAAAGAGGTGTCACAGGTGATTCTTTGGAAGAACTTCAGAAAACAAGAGCAAGGGAGAGTGAGTTACGACTTCCAATAAAAAGCCAAAACTTATGAAGTCAACACTCCATAAAGCAAAGGAAAAGCAGAAGTCAATCAAAGACAGGAAGGCATCCTTGAGAGTGAGGCAATACAATAGGGCAAGCCTTTGCAACCGTGAAGAGGCATTGTTGATTCAATTGGAATATAAGCAAGATAAAACCTATGCCAGCGGACACGAAGAAGCAAGACAATGTGGAAAGGATGGCATGAAGTATTCCCCACCAAGTCCACCAACCTGTTGGAGAGTCCTACAGTGGGATTCCCCCTGGGATGGCCCAGAACACAGATATAAGAAGATCACATTGGCGACTTTACTCAAAGAAATGACAAAACTATAAAGAAACAGGTCAGAGAATTAGGAGACGAGAAAGAAAACAACTCTAGAAGTAGAATCAACTCGGAGTAGTGAAACTGAGATCATGGAAAAATGGAACCTATCAATTACAACGCTTAGATGCAAACTAGAAACACGAAGAAGTGGACAAAGCATTCCCATGTTAAAAAGACTAGGATGACCAACCTACAGTAATAATGTTAGTCAACCAGCAAGAAATGTCAATTGTGAGATGCAGAGGCATAAAGACAAGAATGCCATACCGGGAGATACAACCACCAAATGTACTAGGTAGGAGATAAAACCTCAGAAATAAACAAGATGAGAAGAGAATACATGTCCAGAGAACCAACCCTTTCCAGAGAATACTTTGAAGCAATTCAAGGACAAGAAGGAGCAACTATGCCCTAGGCATGCTGAAAGGAGAATTATAAATTAGACATAACATGCCAGAAGTAAGAACCTAGACCAAAATGCCAAATGGATTATAAGGTGCAACAAGGAAGCAACACAATCTAACCTTTATAAACTGGACTAAAAAACTCCCCAAGCTGACAAAAGCACCTAGCTCTGGGAGATTGGATTGAACTGGAAGCCCATCTGATGCTGTCCCATCACGAAATCGTTCTGACAAGAACTCTTAAGCAAGCACCTTAAGCTTGAATTGAAGATGGAAAAAACCATATCCCACACATTGGTATCAAAGAAGCGAGGAAGTTCGATTACAATATCAGCAAATGACCAAATAGACTTCAAAAAGTAAAAGATCAGAAAGAGACAAAGGCCCTTTGACATTTTGTATGCCAAAAGGAATATTGCACCTATGAAGATCCTTCACAATAATGAACATTATTGCAACCTAACATATAATAAGACAATGTCTCCAGCACCAACAAGGCACAGATTAACCCCAATACACATAGATAGGGGACTCCTATCCCACTGAAGCCCTTTGGAGACAGTCAAACCCATGGACAAAGAATAAAAGACATCTGAAACTAAGAAATGATTACAACAATGGACCTCACAGACATCACTAACGAATAATTCCACCCAATAAACCAGATAACTACTTGCTACTCAGCACCATGGAACAATTCTCCCAAGTAACCGATATAACTGGAACAACAGAAGACACCACCTCCGCAATACAAAAGATTGATAAATGATTTCATGCATTCTATCAGAACCACAGTACAAAATAAAGCTACTATCAGACAGCCATAGACAGGAAACTCACATCAGTATCATCCTAATGGGAAAAAAAAGAAAGAAAAAGTCTTCATTTATTTATATTATTTTAATGTATTATTTATTTATTTTTATCTTATTTATTTTTGAAGGCTTTTTTTTTTTTTTTCTTGTACGTGTCCTGGAAACTCCTTCGAGTAGACCAGCTGGCCTTGAACTGCACAAGAGGTTGTCCGCCTGCCGCCTTGCCTCCCAAGTGCTGGGATTAAGCATGGCACCCACTGTACTGGCCTTTAAAGATGAGTTCTAGCCCGCCATGTGGATGCTGGGGAATCGAACCCAGGTCCATCTGAAGAGCTAAAGTTGTGCTTCTTAACGCTGAGCTATTTCTCCCAGACCTACTACGTAGGCTTCTTTAAAGGTAAGGATTCGGCAAGCCTGCCCCTGTCCCACTCCTTCTTCAATATAGTAACTTAGAAGCACTTGCTAGGCAGTAAGGCAAGAAATGAAAGTAAAGGATAATTATTGAAAAGGAGAAGTCAGCTTCCTTCTTTTGCCTGGATGATATGATTGATTTACTCAGGCCATGCTAAAGACTCCCCCAGAAAACTCCTGGAAATGAATAAGAGCTTCAGTAAAATGGCCGAATCCACAATGCACCTAGAAAAATAGTAGCATTTCTTTAACACCACACACCACTAAGAAAGGAGCATTCACGGAGACACTTCCCAACTTGGCACAATAGCCTCAAACCATAAAAGACATAGAAACCAACCAACCTAAAGACACCAAAGATCTCTTCACAAAAATTTTAAACCCCCGGAGAAGGAAATTGAAACGAAACATCAAGAAGATGGTAAAACCTGCCATGCTCATGTGTTGGGAAATTACTATAGTAAAATGGCATCTACCCAAACTTTTGTATAGATGTAATGCAATTTCCAATTAAAAGCCCCAAGAGGTTTCTTCACAGGCTTGGAGAAAAAGTCCTCAATTTCATTAGGAAACACAGACCCAATAGCCAAAACACCATGATGAAAGACAATACAGGGGGGAGCTCTATACCAACTTCAAACTAATACTACAGGGCTATTTCCCCATAAAACAAGCCGTACTGGAACAAAAACGGACCTGTTGATCAATGGAACAAAACCGAGGAGCCAAACTTGACGCACATACAATTTCAGCCCCCGCATATTTGACAAGGGGCCAGGACACAATGGATAAAGACACCTTTTCCCCAGCAAGTGGTGTTGGCAAAAACGGATCACCACTTGTAGAAGACAAGTGAAGAATACAATTAAAACCCTACCTCTCTCACCTCTCGCCCTATACAAAAGGCAAAACTCCAGATGGATCAAAAACCTCAATGTGAAACCCCAAATGCTGAGGGCGATAGAAGTTGGCAGTGGCCTACAAGACATAGGCGTAGGAAAGACTTCCTAAATCAGACAGCAGCTTCAGCTGTGCAAGAATTAAGGTCGACAATTGACAAATGGGACCTCATTAAACTCAAAAGCTTCCGTACATCAAAAGAAACAAGGAAGTGAAGAGAAAACCCACAGAGTGGGAAGAAACCTTCACTGCAGATACATCTGACAAAGCCTTGATATATTTCCAGAATATATAAACTACTCAAAAAACAAAGGAGAAAGAAAACAAATGACCCACTCAATAGATGGAGTAAAGAGCTGAACAGAGACTTCACAAGTGAGGAATTAGAGATGGCTGAGAAACATCTTAAGAAGTGTTCGACGTCACTAATAATTAAGGAAATGCAATTAAAACTTTAAGATATCACCTCCAATAAGACTGGCTAGGATCAAGAAAACAAATGATACCAAGGCTGGAGAGGTTGTGGGGAAAGGGAAACACTCATCCACTGCTGGTGGGAATGTAAACTGGTACAGCCACTATGGAAAGCAGTGTGGAGAACCCTTGGAAGACTTGGAATGAACTTGCCACCCGACCCAGCCATACCACTCCTGGGCATGTACCCACAAGACTCATCTTACCGCAGAGGTACATGCACAGCCATGTTTACTGCAGCTCCCTTCACAATAGCAAGGAGATGGAACCAACCCAAGTACCCCTCAGCTGACGAGTGGATAGAGAAAATGTGATACATCTACACAATGGAGTTCTATGCAGCAGTAAAGAAAGACAACATCATGAACTTTGCAGGTAAATGGTTGGAGCTAGAAGATATCATGCTGAGTGAAGTAACACAGTCCCAGAAAAATAAACGATGAGTGGTATCCCTCATCTGTTGATGCTAGTGCCAATTACCTAATTGTATGGCAAACTGACCAATGTCAATGTGATCTGAAAACAACTGTGCTCTTATATTGTAGAATCCCTTAAAAAAATAAAGGAAAAAAAATAATGAAAATATTAAAAAATAGAAAAAAATTATTTCTGGTTACACTTTCCTTTTGGATGTTTAAGGCCACACAGGCTCAGATTAACCAAGGTTTTTGTTTTCTCAAGGTCAGCTAAGGATCTGGTCCTGATAGGTCACTCAGGTTTGGGGGTGGGGGGAGGGAGCCCCTGCCTCCTTTTGGCTTTTCATTTACCAGTTCCATCCACTTGAGGACAATGTCAGGTCTTGTAGACCAGGCTTCCCTTTTTTTTTAAAGATTTTTATTTATTTTTTGGTCTTTTCGAGACAGGGTCTCACTGTAGCCCCAGCTGTCCTTGAACTCTGTAGACCAGGCAGGCCTTGAACTCACAAAGATCCGCCTGCCTCTGCCTCCCAAGTGCTAGGATTAAAGGCGTGCGCCACCACACCTGGCTAAAAGATTTTTAAAAAAATTTTATTTTCTATGTGTATGAATGTACTGTCTGCATGTAGGTCTGTGCACCCGTGTAGTGCAATGCCGCAGAGGTCAGAAGAGGGTCTCGGATTCCCCTGGAACTGGAGTTCTCCTGGAATTGGAGTTACAGACGGTTCTCTGCCGCCATGTGGGTGCTGGGGATCGAACCCAGGTCCTCTGCAAGAGCAGTCAGCGCTCTTAACTGCTAGGTCATCTTTCCAGCCCCAAGCTTCCTTTTTGAAGCATGAGTAGACTTTCCTCTTTATAGACTAGACATTGGCTGAAGTCCCATTAGTGGATCTCCAAGACCTCCCTGCACAGGAAGACTGGTGACTCACATTTGCAGGACATTTCAAGAGATGACCCCCATGCATAGTCCCCTGGGACTTAGTTAACCTGAGGGCAAGGAACAAAGTTATCCCTTAAGACCCTCAGCCGAATTGGTATGGGCATTAAGTATGGTCATTAAGCATCCAGAAAGGCTAAGTTACACCAGCCTCATACTTTTTGATAGATCACTTCTAATGCATCCCAACCTTGCTGGAGTCTTGTGTGGAAGATGTAAATCTTATGTTATGCAACACCTGGATCATTCTGTCTGGTAGCTGTCTTGGTTTTTCTAGGCTACATCTGATTAGATAGCTTAAAATGTAAAAGGCTTGAGGTGAGATAGTGCCATAGCATTCATAATGTATGTCTGTGCAGTCTTAAGTTGGAAAGCATGTAAGAAGGTGGATCTAGAAAGATGAGAAGAGGGAGCCAGGGGCAGCATTGTAGGCCTGCCCTGCAGAGCAGAGCCACAGATAGTTTTCAACACCATGGATTGTAGTTACAGTTTTTTTCCTTGTGTGCAGATTAATCTTTCTATTCTAATTCTCTTGCTATAGACTTAAAAATTTCGGATTGCTGGTTGTGGTGGCGCATGCCTTTAATCCTAACACTTGGGAGGCAGAGGCAGGTGGATCTCTGTGAGTTCAAGGCCAGCCTGGTCTACAGAGTGAGTTCTAGGACAGCTGGGGCTACAGGGAGACCCTGTCTTGAAAACACCAAAAAAAAATTAGGATTAAGTGTTTATTAAAGTTAAAAAATCACATTCCTATGGGCTTGCTTAAATATGAAAATACTGAACAAATTATAAGTAGGCATAAACAATCAGCATAATAAATACCTCTGTGAGCCAGGCATGATGGCACACGGCTTTAATCCTTGCGCTCAGGAGGCAGAGGTAGGCGGATCTCTGTGAGTTCAAGGCCAGCCTGGTCTACAGAGTAAGTTCCAGGACAGCCAGAGCTACAGGGAGAGCGTGTCTCAAAAAAGACAAACAAAACAAAACAAAAACAAAAAGAAACAAACAACCCTATATGAAAAGTCCTCCAGTGGATGTAGACTGAAAACTTCCCTCTGAAATCAGGAATACCATTTCACCATTTCAGTTTGATGTGGTACTGGAAGTTCTACACAGAGCAATTAGGGAAGAAAATTAGTAAAGTTGTCAGTGCGAAGATGGATTCACTGTGTTAAACCCAAATAAAATAAAGCCAGAGATTATAAAGGGAGGACCTCACATGCATGTCTGTGGCATAGAGTCAGGGATTGTAAAGGGAGGACCTTATGTGTATGCCTATGGCATAGAGTCAGGGATTATAAAGGAAGGACTTTACGTGTATGCCTATGGTTTAGAGTCAGGGATTGTAAAGGGAGGACCTTAGAGTCAGGGATTGTAAAGGGAGGACCTCACGCGCATGCCTGTGGCATAGTCAGGGATTATAAAGGGAGGACCTTACTTGCATGTCTGTGGCATGGTCAGGGATTGTAAAGGGAAGACCTCACGTTCATGCCTATGGCAAGAACACTTGAAAGATGCTATGAAGAGCTCCTGCCCTCATACACCTGTAATAAGAACTTTACTAGGGTCTTCCCAAACTTTAATTGTTGTGTGGGTCCAAAGATTTCAGATGTACAAGAACACTTGCCTCGTACTGTCTTCTCTAATGGATTAAGGTAACAGAAGGGGGCTGGGGAGAAGAGCTTGGCTGATGAAGTACTTGGCTTACAAGCTTGTGGACCTACATGCTATTCTCAGAGCACACATAAAAGCTGGGCATGGCGGTCTGTACTTGTAATCTCAGGGCTGAGGAAGTAGAGATAGGAGGACCCCTGGGTCTCCTTGGCCAGCCAGCCCTACCCTATGTAGCAAGCTCCAGACCCTGTTTCAAAGGTGGATAGCATTCCTGAGAGTGACTCCTGAGGTTGTCCTCTTTTCCACATGCATGTGCACATGTGCATGTGCACCTACACATGCACTCACATGAACAAGCACACACTTATGAAAAGGCAGAAGACTTGAATGTATTATTTCTTCAAAGAAAATATACAAAATAGCCAATAAGCACATGAGAAGATGCTCAGTACCACTAATCATTAAAGAAATGCAAAGGGTAACTGTAATTAGATACTATTTCATGGTCACTAGGATGGCAGAGGCAGAAATCTTTGCTCACTAAGATGGCATGTCATGTTAGGATGTGGGAAGCTGTACACTTGTGTACTGTTGATGAGAAGGTAAAAACATGGTTAGTCCTAATAAATAGTAGAGCTGAGCATGGTGGTGCTTAATTGTGGTTTGAGCACTCAGGAGGCAGAAACCTCATGATTGCCACAAGTTTGAGACCATCCTGGTCTATATAGCACATTCCAGGGTAGCCAGGGAGATACAGGGAAATCTTGTTTCAACAAGCAAGAAAGCAAACAAAATAAAAACAGTAGCAGAGAGGTTAAGAGAGTGCTGCTTTTGCAGAGGACTGGAGTTCATTTCCCAGCATCTACGTTGAACAGTTCAGAACCTCCCATAACTCCAGCTGCTAGAGATCTGATACTATCTTCTGACCTCTTCATGTGAACACACTCCTACTCAGACAAATATTCATTCACACAATTAAAAATAGATCTTTAAGCCAGGTATAGTAGTACATGCCTTTAACCCCAGAACTCAGGAGGCAAAGGCAGGCGGATCTCTGCATTCAAGGCCAGCCTGGTCTACATAGTGAGTTCTAGGACAGCTGGGGCTACAAGGAGACCCTGTCTCAAAGAGACAAAAAAAAAAAGGCAGGCAGATCTCTGCATTCAAGGCCAGCCTGGTCTACATAGTGAGTTCTAGGACAGCTGGGGCTACAAGGAGACCCTGTCTCAAAGAGACAAAAAAAAAAAAAAAGATAATTAAAAAACAGGCCATCCAGATAGTTCAGTGGGAAAACTGCTTGCCACTAAGCCTGATGATTCCATCCCCAGAGCCTGGTACAGAAAAAAGTGACTCTTGAAATCTTCTGACCTCCATATGCATGCTGTAGCATGTGTCCACTCATCCTCAGACATATCATACTCAGACTAGTAATAAAAACTAAAAACTTTCAAACAAAACCAAAACCAATACAAAACATGCAATATAATAATTCTGCTACTGGGGGGCTGGAGAGATGGCCTAGCGGTTAAGAGTGCCGACCACTCTTACAGAGGACCCGGGTTCGATCCCCAGCACCCACATGGTGGCCAAGAACTGTCTGAAACTCCAGATCCAGGAGAACTCCAGTTCCAGGGGAATCCGACACCCTCTTCTGACCTCTGCAGCATTGCACGACACGGGTGCACAAACTTGCATGCAGACAGTACATTCATACACATACAGAAATAAATAAAATTAAAAGTATTTAAAAAAATAATTCTGCTACTGGGAATGTATCTAGAAGAATAGAAAGCTGGGCTTGGTGGCGCATGCCCGTAATCCCAGCACTCAGGAGGCAGAGGCAGGTGGATCTTTGAGTTCAAGGCCAGCCTGGTCTACATGGCAAGATCCAGGACAGATGGGACTACAGGAAGACCCTGTCTCAAAAAAAGACAAAAAAAGGGATGTTGTCATAAGTGGGATAAGCCAGAGAAAAAATCCTGTGTGATTCCACATACATAATTAAAATTATTATTTTTGGTCTTTTTGAGACAGGGTCTCCCTGTAGCCCCAGCTGGCCTGTAACTTACTATGTAGACCAGGCTGGCCTTGAACTCCCAGAGATCCACCTGTCTCTGCCTCCCAAGTGCTGGGATTAAAGGCGAACACCACCACGCCCAGCTAAAACAATTATAATTATTTTTATTTCCTATGTATGAGTGTTTTGCCTGCATGTATGTAGTTATACCCATGTCGTGTAATGCCCATAGAGGCCAGAAGAGAGAATTGGGTTCCCTGGAATGAGTATGGAGGGTGGTTGGCCAACATGTGGGTTATGGGATCTGAACCCAGGTCCTAACTTACACTGAGCATCTCTCCAGTCCTCGTGTACATAATTTTTATTAGAGTCCTAATCAGAATCATAGAGATAGCAAAATGGTGATTGCCAGCACTTGGGGTAGAGGGCAAGGGAGAATTAATAGTTTATGCACCTAAGAGTTTTGGCTTAATAAGCTGGAAAGAATTAAGGAGGCAAATGATGACAGTATTGCACAGTCCTATAAATGTATTTATGACCACTGAACTGTACATGTAAAAATGGTGATAAGTTTTATGTTTCATGTATTTGCCATATAAAAACTTTAAAAGATGCAGTTAATATTTGAGGAAAGATGTGATTTTTTTTTTCTTAATGGTTCCTAAAAAAAAAAGAAAAAAGAAAAAAAAAAACAAAAGGCTGGGTGTGGTGGCATGTCTTTAATTCCAGTACTTAGGAGGCAGAGGCAGGCAGATCTCTATGAGTTCAAGGCCAGCCACCTTGTCTCAAAAAAGCCACTTTGGGGCTGCAGATATGGCTCAGCAGCTAAGAGCACTGACTGTTCTTGCAGAGGATCTGGGTTTGCTTTCCAGGACCCATAGGGAGACTAACAGCATTTGTAGCTTCAGTTCCAGGAGGTCCAATGCCTTCTTCTAGCTTTTGTAGACATTCCACAATACAGGTAGACCTACATATATGCAGGCAATATGCTCATACACATCAAATAACAAAAATATTTTTAAATGTTACTTTAAATAAGGATCCTCTTTACATTCTGAAGTTTATCATGGCTCTGTGGGGCTGTCTCTGTCTTTGATTTATAGAAATTCTTTGTGCACTCTTGTTAGATGTTGCTATTGGGCATGAAAACACTTTTCTTCGTTAAGCTTCACATGTTTAGATTTATAATGTGGCTAAGTTTATTTGAATTTTCATTTTTTTGTGCTCTTGTTTAAGAAGGTGTTTTCAATTCCAAGGTTAGAAAATATACAATATTAGCTTTATCTGTTTAAATGGGAAGCATCTGAGTGGTCAGCTTAAAGTTGATCTGAGGTTGGCTTGCAGATAGTGGTCAGACTCTTTTTGTCCTGAAATTGGACAACCAACATACAGAGTGAGTGGTCCTTGCTCTGCTGAGTTTTCTAGGTCTTTATATGCTGAGCAGTTCTGATGTGCATCCTGGGTATTCTGATGCGCATCCTGGGTATTCTGATATGCTAACCTGGGGTCTGGGTGTTGGGTACATCCTGTGAGGAATGAGGCCCTTCCTCAGACCAGTGTCTGGTAGATTTGTGGTCATGGCATGTCTTGTCTGCCATCCTGCAAGTGTGCCTCCTGGTGGCATGTTGCTCCCAGCTCAGTTTTGCGTCTCTGTGATGGCTTTATATTACACCATACTTGAGCAGCCCAAGGTGAACCCAGCACTTCACAAAAGGGCCGTAAGCTTTTTTCCTTCCAGCTTGTGGGTCGGAGTGGTGGAGGGTGAAAGGAACAAGTGGCTGCTCTGACATAGGGTCCTAGGAGGCTCCTTTGCTTTCAGTGTCCAGTGCTGGACCTTATGTTGGGATGGGTTCTGGTAGGAGATGGTAGAAGTAAATGGCAGAGCTTGACTTGGAGGCTTTGTGCGTTGGCCTTCTTAGCAGTCTGCCTGCTGAGTTGTGTCTCAGACTGCTGCTCTGCCATGGCTGTGGCCCAGGGTGCTGACTTATCTTATCCAAGATGCATGCTGCAGAGACGCTTGTGTGGTGTTCACACAGAGTGCACTCTGCTGCTTACTGTGCCTATTCTAGATCCATGCTGCAGCTGCTCTGCTTGGAGTTGGTGATCTGGGAAGTGTCTCTAGGCTCCTGCCGCATTCCCCTTTACCTACATAAAGGACTCCAATGCCCCCACTCCCCCCCGCTCAAAATCCATCTTACCCAGAGTGACAGTCTCTACCTACCACACTTCAGCCCCCACTCGTGCACCCTCAGTCCTGGGTATATATTGGCTTCAAGACCATTGCTTCCTGGGCTTCTTGGTAAGGACTGGCTTCTCCTAGATGCCTAACATGGCTGTTTTCCACCCTCTTCAGACGCCTGCATGACTTTCCTGGATTTGATTTTCCTCTGCTCTTACCTAACAGCTCACTCATTTTAACTCTGTTCCTGCCTACACTGTAAGCTCCCTGAGGACAGTCTGTAGTGGTAACTGCTCCATTCTTTGTGCTCAGAAGATGCCAGGTGTGGAATTAGAACTCATTTATTGAGTGAATTGGTTAGTAGAATAGCAGTAACAAAAGAATGTTGATAAAAACCTTTAGTATCAGCCAAAAGTAGCATTTTATTAAAGTATGTTCCTGTTCTCCAGAGAAATGAAAGTACTGGGTGGTGATTACAGAGGATGGAATTGCTCCTGTGAGAGAGCAGTGGCTAGGAAGACCCATGACATGCTGCATCATGTTGGGGAACCGGGTGCAATTCAGAGGCTGAAGGCCTGAGAACCTGGGGCGGGGGAACTGGTGTGAGCCTGGAGCCCAAAGGCCAGAGAGCCGAGTGCTCTAAATGTCAGAGGGCAGCTGAAAATGATATCCCAGGTCAACTAATGAGATAATTAATCCTTCTTTCTCTTCACTCTTCTTGGGTAGGCCTGATTGAATGATGACTTCATACCCACACCAGGAATTGTTCAACTTCTTTACTTGGTCTGCTAGTTCAGAAACTGTTTCCATATGATACAGCTAGAAATACTTGACTCTGAGCATAGCTGAGTCAAGTTAGCACTTAACATTCTCAAGTTTTGAGACTCAGTGCAATGTGGCCTCTCCTCTGACAGTGTGTTTGAGTTGTCATTGACAATAGAGCCATTACACTTAATAGTATGTTATACTTTACTGCAGTTGTCTGTCTTAGCCAATGTTCTGGGCATTTTCTTTTTTTTAAATTTTATTTATTTTCTATGTGTATGAATGTACTGTCTGCATGTAGGTTTGTGCACCCATGTCGTACAATGCCACGGAGGTCAGAAGAGGGTGTCTGATTCCCCTGGAACTGGAGTTCTCCCGGAATTGGAGTTACAGATGGTTTTCAGTCGCCATGTGGGTGCTGGGGATTGAACCTGGGTCCTCTGCAAGAGCAGTTGGCACTCTTAACTGCTAGGCTATCTCTGCAGCCCTGTTCTGGGCATTTTCAATCAAGTTACANTAGCCCCAGCTGACCTGGAACTCACTCTGTAGACCAGGCTGGCCTTGAACTCACAAAGATCCGCCTGCCTCTGCCTCCGAGTGCTAGGATTAAAGGTGTGCGCCACCATGCCCGGCTTTTTTTTTTTTTTTAGCTAGTGTCTCACTTTGTGGCTAGATGGCCTGAACATAGGCTGGCTTTGAACTCACAGAGATCTGCCTGCCTCTGCTGGGAATAAAGATGTGACCATGCCTGGCAAGAACTGTGACATCCTTAAAAACAGTACATAGTAAAAACAGTACATAGTAAGGATGTGCTGTGGTTTTAGCTTGTCCCTAAAACAGTTGAATTTTTTTCTTTTTCAGGTTTTTTTTTTTTTTTCTTTTTGAGACAGGTCTCCCTGTAGCCCGAACTGGCCTAGAACTCCTTATGTAGATCAGGCTGGCCTTGGACTCACAGAGATCACCTGCCTCTGCCTCCTGAGTGCAGAGACAAAAGATGTGTACCACCATGCCCTGGCTCAGATTTTAATTATTAGGAATATTATAAAAAGTTACCCTTTCTCCCTGGAATTTATTATCTATATATCTACATATCTATATCTATATCTAAATAACAGCATCTCATATTATAGTTCAGGCTAGTCTGGAACTCAATATTTAGCCCAAGCTGGCTTGAACATGCAGCAGTCTTCTTTGTCCGAGTGCTGGGATCATAGGTATGGACCACTGTGCCCAGCTCTTTCCTGGAATTCTTTGTGTCTTTGCTCAGGTTTGTTTCTCTCTGTATCCTTAGTCAGCACTGTATGCTTTATTCACTAGAATGCATTTTCACAAGGGCAAGGACTGTTTACTGTGCTATCTCTCATGTCTGAGACAATGTCTTGTGTATGGCAGGTGCTCCATAAATATTTGCTCAGTCAGTGGATTCTTCTGTGCATGTGCCTTTGTTTATATGTGCAGATTTGCAAGATTCTGAGGGTGTAGTGAGGTTAGGAGAAACGTGTTTCATGTGGTGGTATGTGCTACAGATGGCCCTATGTCAACATAAACGATGAGATCACTTTGCTCCCACCCCTGTGCTTAATATTCTGAGATTGGTTTGTTTTTTTTTTGCCAACTTAGTTAATGAAAAAAACTGAATTCTCATTGTTTTAATTTGCCTCTATTTGGTAACTGTGAATTTGAACATATTTTAATTTGCTTGTTTTTATTTACATTTTCCCCATGATTTATATAAAATAACTATTCAGGAACTCTTGGCACACAGAAGTTTTGTGACATTTTGGAATCAGTGTGCCAGATTTTTACTGTTCTTTGCAGGTCACTCAACCAGAGGAGCTCAGAAATGGAGTATATTAACAAATACAGACAGCTTGAAGCACAAGAGCTTGATATGTATGGCAGGAATCAACCAACCAATGGGCCAGGTAAACATGTCATATGATCATGAGTGATTCATATGCTAAAATATCTTTCTGAAAGTTCAGGAAATAAAGTATTTTGATCAAACTAAAAAAAACTATAGTGGGGGTTAATGTAGGGTAGGTTACAAAATGTTATTTTTTTTCCTTAAATATAGTTCCTAAATAGTGTGTCCTTGGAACATTAATAATGGTCCTTCTACTTACTATTAATTAAGATTACTTAAAATCTTATTTAAAAACTTATAGGAAGGGACCTGGGCCTGGTGGTGCATTCCTTTAATCCTAGCATTTGGGAGGCAGAGGCAGAGGCAGAGGCAGAGGCAGAGGCAGAGGCAGGCGGGTCTCTGTGAGATTGAGGCTAGTGTGGTCTACATAGTGAGTACAAGTCCAGCTGGGGCTACAGGAAGGGGCTACAGGAAGACCCTGAATTAACAAAAAGGTCTTAGGGGAAGGGGCTAGGGAGATGCGCATTCAGTAAAGCTGCCACACAAGCATGGGACTTGAGTTTGGATCCCCAACATTCACCTAGATGCTGGCCCTGACAATGTGCACCTGTAATCCCAGTGCCAGGGAGCAGAGACAGGCAGGTCTCTGGAGCTCATTGGCTAGCCAAATCAAAGAGTCCCGGATTCCACGAGTCTCAGAAAATAAGATGGAGAGTGAGTGAGGAAGATGCCGACACCAGTTTCTGGCCTCCACCCACATGTGCATGCATGCACATGCATCTGCACCAGCATAGACATGTAAACACCCACACAAGCACATAGACCCCCCCAACATGCGCATGAAAGATTTTTGTATAGTAAAGATTAAAATGTACAAAGTGAAAAATGAAAGATGGTTCTTCAGTTCCCTTGGCAGGTGCAGCCGTGTAGAGCTGGGAGGCAAGTTCTCCTAGTTATTGTATTGTGCCCTGCCCTGTTCATGCAATGGAAGCTCCTCCCAGAACTTTTGTCTTGAAAAAGGTTATTTGTCACATTGCCACTCATCTAAGAAGCTCTGTCTCCTGCCCCTATCCTGGGATGGAGCATCCCATGGTGGGTTTAAACGTATTTGGGAAATAGCATGCTGGTGGTATTTCAGGACTTGATCAAAGGAACAGTGTGAGACTGAGAAGAGCAGTTAGAAGAGACTTCCCTGGTCTGGTGACCCTGCCTGGATGTGTCCATGCGCATATGCACACATGATAACACAGCCTGTCTGGATGTGCCCATGTGCATATGCACACATGATAACACAGCCAGTTCTGGGTCTAGTGTCTCTGTTTACATTAGTAAAATCATGAATTTACACCAATGCCTGTTTCCATCTAGGACCTCAGCTTTTAATACGAATGTATTAAAACCAGTTGTAAAATACTTTATAAGTAGAAATACTATTGAGCCAGGCATGGTGCCACATACTTGGGAGGCAGAGGCAGCTGATCTCTGTGAGGTAGAGGCCAGCCTGGTTTCCATAGCCAGTTCCAGGCCAGGTGTGCTTACAGGGAGACCCTGTCTCAAACAGACAAAAAATAAAAAATACTGTTGAGGGGGTGGAGAAATGGCTCAGTGGTTAAAAGCACTGGCTGCTCTTGTGGAGGACCCAGGTTCCATTCCCAGCTAACATGGTAGCTAACAACTGTCTCTAACTGCAGTTTCAGAATTCGATGCCTTCTTTTGACCTCTGTGGGTATTGCAGGATGTACATGCACTTACTTACATGCAGACAGTACAGTCGTATATAATATTATAATATATATATATATATATATATAATAAAATCTTTAAAAATACTATTGAATTTGGTGTGAAAGTGTTTTACTTATATTTAAAAAGTTGTTTCTTTCTGGAGAGCACTTGGCTAAGCACATGTAAGGCCTTGGGTTCAGTGCCCGGTACTGACGTCCCTGTCTCAAGGATCAGTCAAGTGTTCTGTGAGCACGTTATCAATCTTCAAACAACAGTACTAGTCTGGGATGTAACCTTAAAGGTGGCCATCCATATAATTGAAAAGATTATGAATACCGAAGTGCTCCACAGTGGGCGTCTGCTGTCTTTAGGTTCCGGTGCTGCTCCTCGCCTGCTGCTCCTCACGCTTTGCTTTGCTTTGCACCATTGGTTTGTAAGACGGTGTCAAAGAACTCTGTTGACTATGAAGTGTTAGAAAAGGCAACTTCTTAACCTATGCACTTTGGGGGTTTTGAAATTTTACTTCTTGAAAAAGCTGTTGTGAAAGTTGGAAACTCTGCACCTGTATATATATATTTTAGCAATAAAGCATGGGCTGAGAATGCAAAAAAAAAAAAAGTTGTTTCTAAATAGAAATTCAGGGATTCATTGAGTTCTACACATTAGAATCATTTTCTCTCTCTTTTTTTTTTTTTTTCCGAGATAGGGTTTCCCTATATCCCCAGCTCTCCTGGAACTCACTCTGTAGACCAGGCTGGTCTAGAACTCACAGAGATTTGCCTGCCTCTGCCTCCCAAGTACTGGATTAAAGGCATGTGCTACCATGCTTGGCCAGAATCATTTTTCATAGTTAAAAGCAAATACTTTCCTAAAGGTAGAAACTAGAGAGTACTGGTAGGTGGGGTCTTTCCTAATTCTGGGTCTGACCCAGGTTGTGGGCTCCCTGTGGTCTTTCTTCACATGGCCCTGTTCTACTGGGGTGGTAACGATGGTGGCCATGGGATGCCACAGCACTCCTTTGTGTTTAGTAGGGACACTTTCAGTGGTTGTTTTCATCTCCTGGTGAGCTTTTCTTCTGTCTTAAAAAAGCAGCCTTTGTGGAATGGCCAGGAGATAGTTTTCCCCTTTCAGCCAGCCCAGTTTTTGCATGCAGAGTACCAGCCCATTCTTGAAGAAAGTGATACATACATACTTATTTTGAAGATTTAGTTCTATAGTTAAGGCATCAAAACAGTAATTCAGCATATTGTTTTGTAATGGGTAGTGTCTAGATTTTTAGTGAGAAATGCTGTTGTGCTCTTCATGGGAGTTGTCTTTAAAAAACCTGTTGTATATTGTGGAACCTTGGGAACTTGTTACATTTTAAATTTGGCTTAAGGTATGATGAGATGGCTAAGTGAAGAGAATAGCAAGTTTTTAATGCTTTTCATTCTCCCATTTCAGAGAAAATAGTTCAACATTTACTAACCTAGCATAGAGAGTATGGGAAAAATGAGAATGGACTTTGAGGTCGTGCCATTTTCCATCCACTTCTGGGCTTAATTTTGTCATACGTAGTTTGTTGGTTTGCCTTAAATTGTCCTTGATGTTTTTCTTTTTATTTTGTTAATATAAAGCTGACAGCCACATAGCTGTGAACATGTCCGGTCCCTGGTTTCCTGCCCACCCTGGGGCAGTGTTAACAGAGGCAGGGCTTAATCTGTGCTGGGTCTGCTTCAGCCAGTGACCTAAAAATGTCAGGTGATGTCTTTTGCTACATGGAGAAGGGCTATGGTTTAGACAGTGTGGTGAGGCCTTTTGGCATTTTTTTTTTCCTGTAGAATTTCTGTCTTTGAAGTGTCAACCTTCAAAATGCATGTGTTCAAGTCATGTAAGTCTCATCTGTATTGTCAGAGTAATGGTTTGTTTGGCAGCACAATGAACCAGGGCTCAGAGTCTCTTAGCAAAAACATATTCCCTGCCTGCTTTTCTGTCTTCCTAACAGAATGGTTCTTACTCCCCTGGTCAGGTCAGGTTGTCCCCTGGCCTCATTCCTGCTCTGCTGCTGCACCCTCTCCTCTGCTTTGTCTTCACAGGGCAGTGGCTGGCTCCTCCTTCCACTTGGAAAAGCAAGGAGGCATCAGAGATTGTTTTAAAGGCTTTGAGGCAAAGCCAGGTGTTGTGGCACATACCTGTAATCCCAGCACTCAGGAGGTAGACGCAGGGGGATCAGGAGTTCAAGGTCCTCCTTGGCTACAGAAAGAGTCCAGGCTAGCCACTGTTACATGAGAGCCAGTCTCAAGGACAAAGCAAACCATGTAACATCATATGACACAGAAAACTAGACCAACCCAAACCAAAGCAGAAAGGGTATGTGGCATACTAGATGAAAGTGAGGTCCAGTGGAGAGCCCCCCTTGAGTGAGCTTGGCAGTGAATAGGGACGAGGTTAGAGACCTAAGCAGGAAGGAGCCGTTTTTTGCTTTGAGAGATTAGAGCAGATCTTGCCCCACTGTCTCTGGAGTTGAGAACTGTCACCATACACCGCGATTCAGAGCCAGGAAAAGGTGGGGCTGGGGTCCAGCATGTGGGAGGACCTGGTGATGTACATTTGTATGTGCATATATGTAAACAAGGGCTGAGGTGTAAGGTCTAGGGTTTGATCTCCAGCACAACTGAAAAAAGGAAAGAAAATAGCCACGTTTAATTATGCTGCATTAGACTAATTCTGAAAGATAAACTTGACCACATTTTCCAGGTAAAATGTTGGTAAGGTAGAGCTATAGGGACAGGAAGGGGTGGGAGACAGAAGAAGGGAGACCATGGAGAGAAAGGGGTCCTAGACAGGGCGATTGGGGAAACGGGCAGGAAATCTCGGGAGTTTGCTTTGAACTAAAACATGTTTTGTAGTGAAGGGTGATTCCTGTGAGCTGTAGTATTCTGTCCCTTTGTCAAATGATGACCAGAGGTGGATTAGAAACTTTAGGGCAGCCAAAGCAGGTACACAGATTACTAGAGAACATTACGTAGTTGGGACTGGTCAGATATCCTGTCAAGCATTTTTAGTATCCCGGACTTGTCCCTTTTCACTATACCTGTAGTTAGTTGTCTTTGATTTATTTGTTGCCATTACTCATTAATGTAACAAGCAATGCATTCCTCACAACCTGTGCATTCTCCTGACATCCCATATTAGTGCCTGTTTAATAAACTCGCAAATGGCTATGCTTGGCAGGTCTGCTAACTTAGGAGGCAGTGCAGGCCTGCAGTGTTGGTGGCTGGAATGGAAGGCTTGAGCGTCTTGATTTGCTTGTCTGTGTCATGAATAGTGGACCTACCAAGGGGAGGGAGTATCTATCAGTCTCTAGAGAATGTATTTCAGCACTTGCATATATGTGCTTAAGCCATATGCGCAGATCGAGATTGGCTCTATCATTGGCTTACTTTTTCTCTTTTCAGCCAAGAAATAGCTTTGATTTGCTTGTTTCGTTTGACTCCAGGTCCAAGGCCATCACTGGCTAAATTAAGCAATGTGACATGCATTCCAGAGACAACTTATAAGTATCCTGATTTGCCCATAAATCGATGTAAGGAAGAGGTAAAATTACTTTTGTCATAATGCATTTCAGTGTGAAAGAGAATAGGTGAGCACACATGATGTGTAAGGTTCAGGACCCAGAGGAGGCTAGCCTGGGCTCCATGGGAGGAGTACTGCTGACTTTTTCTCTGGCCTGTGCACACTAAGCCTCCACCCAATAAGTGCCTGCCCCTTCCCAATAGATCTGGTTTAAGAAACACACAGCCATTGTTATGAAGGAAAAATATGCCCCAGCATCTACTGGGATTTCCTTGTGCCTTCTTTCTGCTTATTGGTTGATTTGACCAAACATTGACACATCCTTTTGTTATCAACACCAGGCCAGATTTAGCAGCAGAATGGTTAGGTTTCTGACCAATCAATCATATGTTACTAAACATGCTTAAAAGTAAGTATATTTAAAACCATTATGATTTAGTGAAAAAGTTAATAGATAAAATGAGAAATGTTCCAGATTTCATTTTTATCTTGCTTAAGATGGAATCATGCTTTTATGGAGTAGATATACTTGATTATTTTTAGATGTTAAAATTCAAATTAATTTGTATTTGCTGACTGTGCCAGTTGCTAGAAGGATGAGAGGTTTAGAGAGGGGTTGGGGAATGGTGAGGGAAGAATGGATTAGAATTCTAGAATACTCCGCACACTTGTAAAATTCTAGAATGCTCCGCACTCCCTAAGTGGAAAAGTAGAAGGTAATTGTTTAAAAATTCTTAAGAATTTGAAATGAAATTTAAAGCCACAAGAGTGTAACAGATATTTTATCGTGCAAGTTTTTATAAATTTTTAAAATAATAGAAATTTAGACAGCGCTGTAGAAACTTAGTTTGATTTCATTTCATTCTTTTAGCAAAAACTGAGGCCTAGAGAGAGCTGAAGTTACATGACCTGTTGTCCATAGCTGCGAACAGTGCCCTAGGTGTCCTGGTGTCCATAGCTGCTAACAGTGCCCTAGGTGTCCTGGTGTCCACAGCTGCTGACAGTACCCTAGGTGTCCTGGTGTCCACAGCTGCTAACAGTACCCTAGGTGTCCTGGTGTCCACAGCTGCTAACAGTACCCTAGGTGTCCTGGTGTCCACAGCTGCTAACAGTACCCTGGGTGTCCTGGTGTCCACAGCTGCTAACAGTGCCCTAGGTGTCCTGGTGTCCACAGCTGCTAACAGTGCCCTAGGTGTCCTGGTGTCCACAGCTGCTAACAGTGCCCTAGGTGTCCTGGTGTCCATAGCTGCTAACAGTGCCCTAGGTGTCCTGGTGTCCATAGCTGCTAACAGTGCCCTAGGTGTCCTGGTGTCCATAGCTGCTAACAGTGCCCTAGGTGTCCTGGTGTCCATAGCTGCTAACAGTGCCCTAGGTGTCCTGGTGTCCATAGCTGCTAACAGTGCCCTAGGTGTCCTGGTGTCCATAGCTGCTAACAGTGCCCTAGGTGTCCTGGTGTCCATAGCTGCTAACAGTGCCCTAGGTGTCCTGGTGTCCATAGCTGCTAACAGTGCCCTAGGTGTCCTGGTGTCCATAGCTGCTAACAGTGCCCTAGGTGTCCTGGTGTCCATAGCTGCTAACAGTGCCCTAGGTGTCCTGGTGTCCATAGCTGCTAACAGTGCCCTAGGTGTCCTGGTGTCCATAGCTGCTAACAGTGCCCTAGGTGTCCTGGTGTCCATAGCTGCTAACAGTGCCCTAGGTGTCCTGGTGTCCATAGCTGCTAACAGTGCCCTAGGTGTCCTGGTGTCCATAGCTGCTAACAGTACCCTAGGTGTCCTGGTGTCCGTAGCTGCTAACAGTGCCCTAGGTGTCCTGGTGTCTGTAGCTGCTAACAGTACCCTAGGTGTCCTGGTGTCCATAGCTGCTAACAGTGCCCTAGGTGTCCTGGTGTCCATAGCTGCTAACAGTACCCTGGGTGTTCTGGTGTCCACAGCTGCTAACAGTACCCTGGGTGTTCTCCTGTACCCTTGCAGTCCTCGTACTGTTGTCCACAGCTGCTAACAGTACCCTGGGTGTTCTGCTGTACCCTTGCAGTCCTAGTACTGGTTTCCATAGCTGCTAACAGTACCCTAGGTGTCCTGGTGTCCATAGCTGCTAACAGTACCCTGGGTGTTCCGGTGTCCACAGCTGCTAACAGTACCCTAGGTGTCCTGGTGTCCATAGCTGCTAACAGTACCCTAGGTGTCCTGGTTTCCATAGCTGCTAACAGTACCCTAGGTGTCCTGGTGTCCATAGCTGCTAACAGTACCCTGGGTGTTCCGGTGTCCACAGCTGCTAACAGTACCCTGGGTGTTCTGCTGTACCCTTGCAGTCCTAGTACTGGTGTCCACAGCTGCTAACAGTACCCTGGGTGTTCTGCTGTACCCTTGCAGTCCTAGTACTGGTGTCCACAGCTGCTAACAGTACCCTGGGTGTTCTGGTGTGTCCTTGCAGTCTTAGTACTGGTTTCCATAGCTGCTAACAGTACCCTGGGTGTTCTGGTGTATCCTTGCAATCCTAGTACTTAGGGGGCTGCAGCAGGAGGGTCACCATAAATTATAGGCTAGCCTGGGCTGTATAGTGTGACCTTGTCTCTCCTAAATAGACAGACAGACAAACAACCAGACAGACCAGTATGGTATTAGAATTGCTTTTTTTTGAGACAGGGTCTCCCTTTAGCCCCAGCTGGCCTGGAACTCTCTCTGTAGACCAGGCTGGCCTTGAACTCACAGAGATCCACTTGCCTCTGCCTCCCGAGTGCTAGGATTAAAGGCGTGTGCCACCATGCCCAGCTTAAAGATGGTTCTTCGCCGCCATATGGGTGCTGGGAATCAAACCCGGGTCTCACAAGAGCAGTCGGTGGTGCTCTTAAGTACTGAGCCATCTCTCCAGCCCCTAGAATTGCTTTTAAAAGTGGTAACCATATGCTAGCTTCGGCAGCACATATACTAAAATTGGAACAATATAGAGAAGATTAGCATGGCCCCTGCACAAGGATGACACACAAATTTGTGAAGCCTTCCATACAAAAAAAAAAGTGGTAACCATTTCTGATCTTGTTGGTTTTTGTGATGTTGAAATGATGATTTACTAATTTAACTTAAAGGTTAATAAGCCCTGAAAGTTATTTATATAAACATTAATACTTTATATTGTCAAATTTGCACCAGTATTGAAAGATAATTTTTTAAAAATTCCAGGTTATTTCTTTGATAGAAAGCAATTCTGTAGTGATCATCCACGGTGCCACAGGGAGTGGGAAGAGCACTCAGCTTCCACAGTACATCTTGGACCACTACGCTCAGCGCTCTGCCTTCTGCAACATAGTGGTTACCCAGCCACGGAAAATAGGAGCCAGCAGCATTGCCAAGTGGATCAGTGAGGAGCGCTCCTGGGCCCTGGGAGGCTTGGTGGGCTACCAGGTGAGACGCAGAGAAAGTGAACTTTGCTTCTTGTTAATTTTCTATCCCATGTAAATTGGTGTTGGCTTGTAACTATTCTCTACTGGAAATTAAAGAGCAGAATTATCACATAATTAAAAAATAGAGGGGCTGGAGAGATGGCCTAGCAGTTAAGAGCGCCAACTGCTCTTGCAGAGGACCTGGGTTCGATCCCCAGCACCCACATGGCGGCTGAGAACCGTCTGTAACTCCAATTCCAGGAGAACTCCAGTTCCAGGGGAATCCAACACCCTCTTCTGACCTCCGCAGCATTGCACGACACGGGTGCACAGACTTGCATGCAGACAATACATTCATACACATACGGAAATAAATAAAAATTAAAAAAAAAATTAAAAAAATATATAAATAACAAATAAAATGCAAAAAATAAGTAAAAAATAAAAAAAATAGAGCAAAATTCTTGAAAATAACTTCGAATTTCTTTTCTAGTTGAATAGGAGAGAAGTGACACTTTTCAGACTGTGCCCTTGTTGTTAATCCCTTTAATTACACCTCTGTAATCTAGAAAGTCTTGAACACATGGAGTGCTAAGAAACTCTTGTACATGTGGAGTGCTGTAGAGAATATAGCTAGATAAGCTGATTCACCCCCAGAGCAGAAGAAAACAGATCTGTCTACTTGAGACCTTGACTTTTCCTTTGAACCCCTAGCTATCTTCTGAAATACAGAAATTTTTTATCCCTTTTCTTAGGTAAAATGGACATGACCTCTGTGGGTAGTTAAATGGGAGTCATTCATACCCTTTTTCCTCTCTGTCCTTAACTTCAGGTAGGGTTGGAGAAAATAGCCACAGAAGATACCAGGTTAATCTACATGACCACTGGAGTCCTGCTTCAGAAGGTTGTGAGTGCCAAGAGCTTGACGGAGTTCACACATGTCTTCATTGATGAAGTGAGTACTCTGCTCTTTGTGGCGCCCTTATTCCCAGACAGTGTAGACTGCTGTCTTGTGTTCTGCAACATGAGTCTTAACTTCCCTTTTTTTGTGTGTGAATGTAACTGTTCTGTTTTTTTTTTTTCTTCTTCTTCTTCTTCTTTTTTCCTTTATCTCAAAATATGGGTGAGATGTTGAGGACTAAGAAATATTGCTTTTTAGACCAGAGATCTGTCAGCAGGTAGAAGCCTCAGACCAGATTTGGCACCTGCTTTCATGAGTGAGGTTTTACAGGAGCAGCTTCCTTCGCTTGTTTCGGAGCTGTCTCTGTTGCTGCTGGCTTGGATCCCAGCAGGATGTATTAGTCGCAAGGGAAGTTCACCAGCTGCTGGAGGAGAGTGAGGGCTACAGCCCTTCATAAGGACTTGAATTGTGTGAATGTGTTCAGCCAGTCAGACTTTCTGTGTAATCAAGGACAGTAGCTTAAACAAATTGGGCTGGAGGGGGCCATAACTCAGAGGTAGAGTGCTTGCCTAGCATGTGGGAAGCCATGGGTTTGAACCCCAGCCCTGCAGGCAAAAATTTTTAATAAAGATAAAATATATTGATCCATTTAGTGTACTGGAAAAATTCCAGACAACTGTGACCACTGTGAGCTCTATTTTTGTGCCTGCTTTAGCTTCGTTTTTTTTTAACTTAAAAAATTTGTTTATTGCTGGGAGTGGTGATGCACACCTTTAATCCTAGCACTGGGAGGTAAAGGCAGGCGGATCTTTGTGAGTTCAATGCCAGCCTGGTCTACAGAGCTGTCCGGGACAGCTGGAGCTACAGGGAGACACTGTCTCGAAAAGACCAAAAAAAAAAAAAATCAAAACAGAAGAAAATTTGTTGTCTAGCCCTGCAGGTGCTTGAGGGGAGGGGAAGAAGAGGGAGAGCATCATTCCTTCCAAACGTTCTGAATCTCTTATCAATTCTGAGATTAGGTAGAAATTGAAGCCAACCTTAACAGGCTGTATCCTATAAGCTGAGAAGAGGTCACCTTGGGGGCCCTTCCTTGGAAATAGCTTTAATTTTTCTTTCTGGGTGAGGGAAGGCTTGTATTGAGGAAGTGCTCTGGAGTTGGTGGTAGGGTGAAATAGGAATGGGTGTCATGGTATTCTGTGAGATTTCCAGCCATCATGCACAAACATCACACAGCTTCCAGCTTTTGCCTTCTCAGCGACTTCTGGCTCTCTGCTTAGTGGGAGGAGAGGCACAGAGACAGCAGGGGCAGCAGGACTGGCTGCAGAAGGAACCCTGAGCCTCTTCCCTGAGGACAGGGTCCATCCTTCAGAGTTAGTGGCTGTTTCTCTACTTTTGCAGGGAGATATCTGGATATAATCTTACTGTTCCTGTGTGCTCTGATCTACCCCGATCAAGTAACTGTTTCTTTTTCTTTTTTTTTTTAAGGGGGGACTTTAACAGTGGTTATGTGGGTAGTTGAGTCTGGGTCTCCATCTGAACAGGTCTGGGAGGCAGCTTCTTTCCCAGATGTGCTCCTTTGGTGGTGCTGTTGAAGTTCTGACTCTGCCCTCGATCTGATTTGCCTGCTGGCCCAGGCAGCACTAGATGGGCATCTTCATCTCCACACTTGTTAGAATAACGGACCATGGCAGAGGGACCAGCGGGACCTGAGGAAACTGGATCTTTGCTGAGAAGAGTCGAGGGTGTTCTTGGATATTTCAGTGACCTGGGATGGCACTGTTGGTGTTGTGGCAAGATTGGGGGGCTCAATGTTGCTCTTACCAAATGCCGGTGGGCCCAAAAGAGAAATGTTGAGGGTGACAGTGACCCATGTGACAGCTCTGGTTTGGGGGCACATGCTCTTTGCTTTCTCCTAGGCTCCAGCTTTCTCCTGCAGAGCTGCACTGAGCTAAGGAAACTGGTTTAACTGCTAGTCTCCCAGTGGTACATAAAAGACCCCTTTCTTTCCGCTCATTCAGTAGTGACATTGCTTTCTGTTTCGAACATGTTTGGGCACATGTGTGGGTGCATGTGTGTTCCTGCATGTTGAACCGGAGGATGATGTTAAGGATCATCCTCGTTGCTCACTGAGGCAGGTGGCTTGATCTGAGGATCCTGTTCTGCTTTCTGAGGCTGGAATTGCCAGAAGGCAGCCAGGCTCACCCAGGATCTGCATGGGTTCTGGAGACCTCTGGTCCTAAGGTTTGCGTGGCAAGTGCTTTCACCACTGAGCCACCTTCCCAGCCTAATGTGCATTCTCAACATCATGCGGGGAACCCTCTTTATTTTGTAGGTGCATGAACGAACTGAAGAAATGGATTTCCTGCTACTGGTAGTCCGCAAACTCTTACGAACAAATTCACGTTTTGTGAAGGTAAATTTGATTTTAGAAGTGACAGAGATACTTAGAATTAAGATTTATTATTCTATCCTGTTTCTTTCATTTTAACAGTTGTCTTCAGTCTCTTAACATCTGTTTTCAGGTGTCCTACTCAGGTCTTGCCAGGAAGGAGGCCCAGGACATTCTCCTGGGGTCATGGTCTGCAGTGCTCTTTGGTCATTATATCACATTGAATTTTAACACTTTCTCCAGGCTGCAGAACATGATTTAATAATGGTGGATTTAATGGAATGTTGGGTGTTGGAGCTGCTTCAGCTGAGTAAACACCCTGGTTTAAAGCTGCACTTTCACCATGTGAATGACCCAGGCCCTTGTTTTAGAAGTAAGGTGCTGGAGTTTGAGAGTAGTGTGTGCACTCCTGTTCAGAGGTTAAGTTGTGAGTTAAGCAGAAGTTGGGGAGGGGGGAGGAGGAAGAGGAGGAGGAGGAGGAAGAGGAGGAGGAGGATGAGAGAAGAAGAAGAAAAAAAGATCTTTTTAGTGGTAGAGTTAGAGTCAGTGTATTCAAAGCAAAATGAAACAAAACAAACTCTACCACATTTGGGAAATGGTAGAAGGAATGTGGTATCTCTCCAATGAGGAGTAGGAGGTGGGCTGTCAGTTTTAGTATTTTCAGAATTTATTGAAAAAGTAAATGAAGAGGGCTGGGGATTTGGTTCAGTAGTGGAGCATTTCCCAGCATTCTTATGCTCCTGGGTTTGATACCTGGTACCACAAAACAACAAACCAAAGCAAACAGAGTTTTCTAAATATATTTGGGTCAAGTAATTAAAAGTCAAGTTTTAGATGGCTTTGTGATTTTCCTTTTTACAAGAGTACTGCTGTCAGAGGAGGAAGGCCCAAGAGCAGGAGGAGCGCAGGGGCTGTGCCCTGGCTTCCTCCCCGCCCTGCCCTGCCCAGCTGGACCAGATGTGGTGGGCAGGCGAGTCCTCTCTGTAGGAGAGGGGGAGCTGGCTGCCTGTTTTTTTTTTTTTTTTTNGGGTGGGTGCACCAGTGCTACAGTCCAGCTTTGGTCTCTTACTTGCATGTTGCACTCAGCAAAAGAGCTCTGATGTTGGCTGGCCTGATGCTCCTTAGTCAATGGCTAAGGACGGCCACTGCCTGGTGTGTCTCTTGGGGGCTCTTCTTGAGTTTCAAGAGGCTTCTCAAGCCATCCCACATTCTCAGATGAGTTATCTTCAGTATGACAAATGGTTTGTGTCTAATGTCAAGGGAGAAAGATGAGCCAAGAGAGCTCAAATGATAGCTTTACTTTTCTGATAAGATTTGTCATCACCATATGCAGCAGATAGTCTGCATCAGCCAGAGAGCACTGGAGACAGGGTATGGCATGGCCCTGCTGCCACCTTCTCCAGGGCCTGGCTGACATGTTCTGGATGCTGCCATAGGCATGTATGACTGACTTTTTTCAAGATCTCATGTTTGCCTCATGGCCAGATTCTTAGCTGCAGGTTCTTCTTGGGCCTGTGCTTGGGGCTTCTGGTCTCTCTCTGTCTGGCACAGTTTTTGTCTTGGGACTTCTGGACTTTGTTTAGTCAAAGGGGTCTCTTTTCTAGTTTATTTTTTTTTTGCTGGATCACATCATCTTTTAACTTTTTTCTTGAAATTAATTTCATTATGTAAATTTGTTTTTGGAAAAGTGGTTACAATTTATTTTTATTGGAAGTATATATTTAATTTAAATTTAAAAAATGGTATCATTATTGTGGGTGTATGATTGTAATGTATGTGCATGGGCACGCCTGCCATGGTGGGTGTATGGAGGTCAGAACTTTCAGGAGTCAGCCCCTTTCCACCAGGGGGCTCCAGGGATAGAACATTTGGAAAGAGTAAAGTGACAAAGTCTCTGAACCTTCTTTAAACTGTTAACAGTTTGTATAAGATACAGGATAAAAATCAAGATACTCTGTATAAAGTCTGGAAAGTTACTGAATGCAGGGAGGAAGCAGAAGAGGAGCCTGGGCTGGCTCAGAGTAGCTCGTGCTGCTCATGGGTCGCCTTTCTTCACTGCAGGTGATCCTCATGTCTGCCACCATCAACTGCAAGGAGTTTGCAGACTACTTTGCTGTTCCTGTTCAGAACAAGATGAATCCTGCATATATTTTTGAAGTAGATGGCAAGCCCCACACTATTGAAGAGTATTATCTTAATGATTTGGGGCACATTTATCATGGTCGGGTATGTTGGAGTGTATTCCTTCTTTCATGGTGGATGGACTTTGGTTGGTTTTTTGTTTTGTTTTGTTTTGTTTTGTTTGGTCTTTTTGAGACAGGGTCTCCCAGTAGCTCCAGCTATCCTGGAACTCACTCTGTGGACCAGGCTGGCCTTGAACTCACAGAGATCCGAATGCCTCTGCCTCCCAAGTGCTAGGATTAAAGGTGTGCACCACCACGCTTGGCTGGGACTTTTGGTTTTTAACCAAACCTGAATTCACTTATGGTTGAAAGACCCTTTTAGAACCTGATGTCAGAGCAGACAGATGGCAGGGAAGGGTGCCGAAGAAAAATAAACTTGTGGGCTTATTGTTATGATGTGTGAGCATAGTAAATATTCACATTAGACCTTAGGAAAATTATTGAGACTGGCTTCCTACCAGATTAATGTTGAAAATGAATTGTCAGATTTTGGTCACTATAAAATCATAGATTCCCTTGAGGATGGGTGGTAATTTTACTTCAGGTAAAATTTTTATTACATTTTATAGTATAAGGTGATTGACTTAGACCTGGAGCAAGACTTTCTGCAATGATAAAGAACTGGATATATTGTCATAAAAGGCTGACATGGACTTAGAGTTGCTCATGTGTGTGACCTGCTTCCTTCCTGATCCTTCTGAGGATGTGCTCAGTGATAGAGGCTTGTCTAGCCTGTGTGAGACCCTGCTTGAGTCCATCCCCAGTGCCAGAAACAAAACAAATGGGGGACTGAAAACTCCCCCCTTTTTTCTTCTTGCCTATTTACCCAGCAGGTTTTCCTTCCCTTCCAATAAGAGACTGCTCTTACCTATTTCTTAGGAGTCCTTCCAGACCTATTTCAGCTACCAAGAAAATATAAAACTGTCTTTTCTTCTTTCTGCTGAAACAGTAGTGTTCTGTGCTTAGCTGGTTCCCCCCCCCCAGCTTTCCACATCTTTTTGTGTAAGTACAGACAGTGCTGCAGTGAGCAGTTGTACCCTGTGTCACTGTGCACACAGGACAGCATGACTTGTAGAAGGCAGTTTTTCAGTCTCAGCATTGTTGGCATCTGCGTGGTGAGGTATCGTGTCCTTTTAGGATGTTCTCCTTAGCTTTTGCCTACTGGATGCAAGTAACACTTCTCTCCCTTCTTCACTTTGACAACCAGAGATGTTCCTACACAGTGCCAGAGGTCTTATGGGAACCTCTGTGTCAGTGATGAGCCTGGAAGGGGATTGCTGGATCAAAGAACATGTGTACTTACAATTTGATGAATGTGGCCAGCTTGCTCTGGGTGGGAGTTTAATTAATTAATTATTTATTTATTTATTAACAGTTTCTCCCTGTAGCTCTAGCTGGCCTGGAACTTGCCGTGTAGACCAAGCTGGCCTTGAACTCTCAGAGATCCACATGCCTCTGCCTGCTAGGATTAAAGGCATGCGCCACCATGCCCAGACAGGAGTTTAACTTTTTTTTTGGTCTTTTTGAGACAGGGTCTCCCTGTAGCCTCAGCTGTCCTGGAACTCACTCTGTAGACCAGGCTGGCCTTGAACTCACAAAGATCCGCCTGCCTCTGCCTCCCAAGTGCTAGGATTAAAGGCGTGCGCCAAGGAGTTTAACTTTTATGAAAAGTATTTGTAATATTAAATAGTAGTTTCTACTACTATGAGGTGGCTTACTATGTTTTTCATCTGACATCAACACTGGACACTGGCTTGTGGATGTGTTAAGGAAAGGGTCATCTGTGGCATATCTGTGGGTCTGTTCTGTGAGGCCTTGTGGTTGGACCAAGCCATCTTCCTGGAATCTAGGGCCGTTTTGCTGATGGTGGGTTCTGTTCAGCTCCTGAGAAGGCACCTAGATTTAGCTTTTCCTTGTACCTGATGTACATACAGTAAGTGTTTCAGTTAGTGAACAGGTGCATCAATATGTAGACTTCACTATACACGGTCTTTTGGTTTCTTTTTTTGTTATGGTGCTGGAGATGGAACTCATGGATTGTCTAACTAAGCATAGGCTCTCACTGCACACCCTGTGTGTTCTGCTAACATGTGAGGATAACTAAGCATAGGCTCTCACTGTGTGCTCTGTTAACATGTGAGGATAACTAAGCATAGGCTCTCACTGCACACCCTGTGTGTTTTGCTAACATGTGAGGATAACTAAGCATAGGCTCTCACTGCACACCCTGTGTGTTCTGTTAACATGTGAGGATAACTAAGCATGGGCTCTCACTGCCACACCCCTGTGTGTTCTGCTAACATGTGAGGATAACTAAGCATGGGCTCTTACTGCCACACCCCGTGTGTTCTGTTAACATGTAAGGATAGCGTTTTGTATCTATTCAGTTAACATAGCTTTCAACATCAGAGGACATTTTCAAGTTAATTTCATCATCATTACTGTTATCATACTACCATCTCATGCTGTTCAGTGCTACAAGGGAGAAAGAAGCCTTCAGTGGAACTCAGTCTTTCTGTCTGTCTGTCTGTCCCCCTCTGTGAGGGGCTTTGTCTGACCTGCTATGTGTCCTCTCCTTTCCTTGGATCCCTTTCTGCTTCCTTTCCTTGGATCCCTTTCTGCTTCCTTTCCTTGGATCCCTTTCTGCTTCCTTTCCTTGGATCCCTTTCTGCTCTCCTTTCCTTGGATCCCTTTCTGCTCTCCTTTCCTTGGATCCCTTTCTGCTTCCTTTCCTTGGATCCCTTTCTGCTTCCTTTCCTTGGATCCCTTTCTGCTTCCTTTCCTTGGATCCCTTTCTGCTTCCTTTCCTTGGATCCCTTTCTGCTTCCTTTCCTTGGATCCCTTTCTGCTTCCTTTCCTTGGATCCCTTTCTGCTTCCTTTCCTTGGATCCCTTTCTGCTTCCTTTCCTTGGATCCCTTTCTGCTTCCTTTCCTTGGATCCCTTTCTGCTTCCTTTCCTTGGATCCCTTTCTGCTTCCTTTCCTTGGATCCCTTTCTGCTTCCTTTCCTTGGATCCCTTTCTGCTTCCTTTCCTTGGATCCCTTTCTGCTTCCTTTCCTTGGATCCCTTTCTGCTTCCTTTCCTTGGATCCCTTTCTGCTTCCTTTCCTTGGATCCCTTTCTGCTTCCTTTCCTTGGATCCCTTTCTGCTTCCTTTCCTTGGATCCCTTTCTGCTTCCTTTCCTTGGATCCCTTTCTGCTTCCTTTCCTTGGATCCCTTTCTGCTTCCTTTCCTTGGATCCCTTTCTGCTTCCTTTCCTTGGATCCCTTTCTGCTTCCTTTCCTTGGATCCCTTTCTGCTTCCTTTCCTTGGATCCCTTTCTGCTTCCTTTCCTTGGATCCCTTTCTGCTTCCTTTCCTTGGATCCCTTTCTGCTTCCTTTCCTTGGATCCCTTTCTGCTTCCTTTCCTTGGATCCCTTTCTGCTTCCTTTCCTTGGATCCCTTTCTGCTTCCTTTCCTTGGATCCCTTTCTGCTTCCTTTCCTTGGATCCCTTTCTGCTTCCTTTCCTTGGATCCCTTTCTGCTTCCTTTCCTTGGATCCCTTTCTGCTTCCTTTCCTTGGATCCCTTTCTGCTTCCTTTCCTTGGATCCCTTTCTGCTTCCTTTCCTTGGATCCCTTTCTGCTTCCTTTCCTTGGATCCCTTTCTGCTTCCTTTCCTTGGATCCCTTTCTGCTTCCTTTCCTTGGATCCCTTTCTGCTTCCTTTCCTTGGATCCCTTTCTGCTTCCTTTCCTTGGATCCCTTTCTGCTTCCTTTCCTTGGATCCCTTTCTGCTTCCTTTCCTTGGATCCCTTTCTGCTTCCTTTCCTTGGATCCCTTTCTGCTTCCTTTCCTTGGATCCCTTTCTGCTTCCTTTCCTTGGATCCCTTTCTGCTTCCTTTCCTTGGATCCCTTTCTGCTTCCTTTCCTTGGATCCCTTTCTGCTTCCTTTCCTTGGATCCCTTTCTGCTTCCTTTCCTTGGATCCCTTTCTGCTTCCTTTCCTTGGATCCCTTTCTGCTTCCTTTCCTTGGATCCCTTTCTGCTTCCTTTCCTTGGATCCCTTTCTGCTTCCTTTCCTTGGATCCCTTTCTGCTTCCTTTCCTTGGATCCCTTTCTGCTTCCTTTCCTTGGATCCCTTTCTGCTTCCTTTCTTTGGATCCCTTTCTGCTTCCTTTCCTTGGATCCCTTTCTGCTTCCTTTCCTTGGATCCCTTTCTGCTTCCTTTCCTTGGATCCCTTTCTGCTTCCTTTCCTTGGATCCCTTTCTGCTTCCTTTCCTTGGATCTCTTTCTGCTCTCCTTTACTTGCCTCATTTAAGCACAACATGTCTCTTCCATCTTGAGGAGCCCCCTCCACAGACCCCAAGACTCTCTGAAGCTTTCCCCCGCCTGTGTCTCGAAGTACAGCCTCTACTTCTCCAGCTTCTGGTGCTCTTGGTTCTGGTGTAACTCTGATCCCACTTATCAGGTCCAGTAGTCTCCTAAGCCTTGACAGACAGCAGCACAGCAAGAGGTCTTCTCACGACACCCCAACAGGCAGAGATGTGCCACGCCCATCTTCGTAGTTCCTGTGCATGAAGATGTTAGCATCTCAGAGTTCTTAAAGGCAGGGCTTTGAAAGAGTGGAAGGGCCACTGGCCAACTAAGTTTCCTAGGCCTTTGATGCAACTTATGCCTTAAAAAAACAACAATGCCAGGCATGGTGGCACATGCCTGTAGTCCTAGCTCTTGGGAAGCAGAAGCAGGCCTATGTCTGTGAATTCAAGGCCAGCCTGGTCTACATAGTGAGTTCTAGGCTAGCTGGGGCTACAGGGAGACCCTGTCTCAAAACAAACCAACCAAACAAAAATACCCTCCCCCCCAAAAAAAATGATGCCAAGCATTCTGTGTCCCTTTTTGGGTTCTCAAATTTCACCCATGCTCCCAGTGACTGGGCGAGGTGACCAGTGACTTTAGCACCATATTTACTAGGTTTCTCAGGCAGCACTTGACACAGTGAGTGTTGAGAGTGTATGTAAATGGCAGAATTTTCCTTAGGGTGTTTTTTGGAGTGCAGGGCTACAAGGGTGCGTCACCATCTAACCCTTTCCTCTGCAATCCTGTTTGGGCATTCTTTGTCTTTTACTGTTTTCAGCTCCCTCCCTATCGCCTGGAGGAGCCAGTGATAACCAAGGACATCTATGAAGTTGCCGTGTCTCTAATTCAGATGTTTGATGAACTGGACATGAAGGAGAAGGGGTAAGAGTCCCTTCAGCTACACCTCAGTGTGTGACTGAAGCATTTGTCACTCATTTTCGACTTCTTAGAGTTTTTGGTGTTAAGATGAAGCTGTAGACACTCTGGCTTGTTTGGAGACTGGGTATAGGGCATTCTCAGCTCTGGCCAGTGCTGGGACTCAGCGTGTGCTTCTGCACCAGGCTGTGGACACTTCTTCAGCAGTCACTGTAGTATTTTTAGTTTTGGAAATTTCTACTTAAAGGAGTCAAAGCAATGCTGAGTGCTGTTTTAAGACTTCGAAAACTTCTAAAGCTGATGTTGGAGCTAGAAGTTGGAGGATTTTTCAGACACGTGGCTTTTGCCTTTGTCTCACAGACATATCTCTGACCCCAGCAGCCTTCACTGTAATCCGGGCCCTCATTCTTGTACCTTGTTTTTAAGAAAACTTGGGGTTTTTTTTTCCTTCTGGACTTTTTCCTTCTGTAATTAAAAATGTGCTGTATTATGGGAGTTTTGTAGTCCTGACTTTACTGCAGCTCATAAATAGTGCTTATTAGTTTAGAACAACAAATAATGAGAATGTGTATTCTCTCTCCTTAGAGTAACTATAACTCCACTGCTGGGGTGGTTTTTCTTGTGCAGTTCTTAGATGGACACCCCCAAATTAGTCCTCCTGGGTTGGGAAGTTTGGAGTTATTTTCTTGGCTCACTTTCATTCTTCCCAAATTATATGCTTCAAAGAAGCTATTGTTGATAATGTTCTTAGTTTTTGTTTGGCTAAAAAGTTCTTTTATTTCACTCTCTATTCTTTGTTTAAAAAAAAATTAAGACAGCATGGTGGTTCATGCCTTTAATTCCAGTACTGAGTCCCAGAGACTCAGAGGCAGCGGGAGCTCTGTGAGTTGAGACCACCCAGGGCTGTAGTGTGAGACTCTTTTTAAATAAATAAGTAAATAAAATTGTTAAAATAAAATTGTTTTGGCTGGAAAGAGAGCTCAGTTTGTAAAGCATTTGCCTCAAAAGGACCTGAGTTTGATTCCCAGAGCCCACATTAGAAAAAGCCAGGCATGGTGATGTGTATTTATTACTACAGCTGGGAAGTGGGGACAGGGAGCTTCCTGGGGCTCACTGACCAGCTGGCCTAGCCTTAACTGGTTAGCTCCAGGCCAATGAGAGGCCTTGTCTCAGAGTAGGTGAATGGAATTTCTAAGGCTAGCCCCCAAGGTTGTCCCCTGGCCTCTGCACATGTACAAATAGGCACTCACACCTATGCACACACCACATACACATGAATAAATAAAATGTGTTCATGATTTTACGGCATATAGCATGCTGCTTTGAAGTATCCAGACCTTGTGGACTGGCTCAAGTCTCATTAGTAGATACAAGTATTAGCTCTCATTCCTAACATGCAAACAAACAGTGCTGGCAGGACAGCTGAGCTGCTGTCTTCTGACCTGCTTTGTGCACAAACTTCACTGACTGAGAACTTATAAATGCTCCAAATTCCAAAACATTTTAAGGCTCAAAGTATCCAGTTTTGGAGCATTTCTGATTTTGGGTTTTCAGAGTAGGAACCCTCTACCACTATACAGTTCTAGGTTGTGGTGCGCTTCTTGTGCTGTCTGATTTTGTTTAGACAGTATCACTGAGTTATGGATGCAGCAACATGCACTAGGTCCCCCTAAATGCACTAGGCCCCCCTAAATTTTGATGCTATTTTCCCCATAACCATCTGGCTTCTGCTGCTCTAGTGATGAACCACTCTTTGGTCTGATTGCATCTTGCAGATGAATGTGTCTTTTTGCTCTGCCTGCCTGTCAGATACTCTTTGTCTTTGATGACCACCATCCTCACTGTTGGGAGTAGGTGTGGACTTCTTCTTATTTATTTTGCTTGTGATCGAGTGGGCTCACCAAGTCATGGCACTGTGCTGCCCAGCAGCCTCCATCCACTAGTCCACTCACCATCCTATCTAAGACCTTATTGTATCTGTCACATTTTGATTTCTCTTTTTCTGTGTCCCCCCCCCCATATTCCTTTTTGTTGCTGAAAGTATTAGTATTCCAGTGTCTACATGTACCACAGTTTATCCATTCACCTCCTCAAGGACATCTTGGTTGCCTCTAAATTTTACAATATGATCAGATCTCTGTAAAAGCTCTCGTGTAGTCTTTGCATAGACATTTTTGATTCATTTGGGTAAAACTATAAGGAGGAGAATTGCTCTGTTTTATGGCAAGAGCATGTTTGGTTTTTATAAGGAATCTGTCTTCCAAAGAGGCTGCATTGTGTTGGGTAATAGAGTGCCTGGAGCTCCATACCCTTGCCAGCATGCTGTACTTCAGGGATATGAATTTTGGCTATTATCACAGTGGTATCTCACTGTTATTTCTTTCATAAAGTGCTTGTTCTGCATATATGTGGTTTGTCTTCTCATTTTTTTAGATTAATGGATTTTATGAAATTTAATCGCAGTCAGGATTTTTTGTTGTTGTTTCTCAGTTGTCCAACATTTAGCCATTTGGAGCCTTCTTTTTTTTTAAATTTTATTTATTTTTGTATGTGTATGAATGTACTGTCTGCATGTAGGTTTGTGCACCCCTGTTGTGCAGTGCTTCAGAGGTCAGAAGAGGGTGTCGGATTCCCTTGGAACTGGAGTTCTCCTGGAATTGGAGTTACAGACAGTTCTCAGCCGCCATGTGGGTGCTGGGGATCGAATCCCGGTCCTCTGCAAGAGCAGTCAGTGCTCTTAACCGCTAGGCTATCTCTCCAGCTCCAAGTCAGAGCCTTCTTGGGATGAGTGGTGATCATCGGGCATGGCCCCTTATCCTTGGGATGAGTGCTGATCATCGGGCATGGCCCTTATCCTTGGGATGAGTGCTGATCATCGGGCATGGCCCTTATCCTTGGGATGAGTGCTGATCATCGGGCATGGCCCCTGGCATCCTTGGGATGAGTGCTGATCATCGGGCATGGCCCCTGGCATCCTTGGGATGAGTGCTGATCATCAGGCATGGCCCCTTATCCTTGGGATGAGTGCTGATCATCGGGCATGGCCCCTGGCATCCTTGGGATGAGTGCTGATCATCGGGCATGGCCCCTGGCATCCTTGGGATGAGTGCTGATCATCAGGCATGGCCCCTTATCCTTGGGATGAGTGCTGATCATCGGGCATGGCCCCTGGCATCCTTGGGATGAGTGCTGATCATCGGGCATGGCCCCTGGCATCCTTGGGATGAGTGCTGATCATCAGGCATGGCCCCTTATCCTTGGGATGAGTGCTGATCATCGGGCATGGCCCCTGGCATCCTTGGGATGAGTGCTGATCATCAGGCATGGCCCCTTATCCTTGGGATGAGTGCTGATCATCGGGCATGGCCCCTGGCATCCTTGGGATGAGTGCTGATCATCGGGCATGGCCCCTGGCATCCTTGGGATGAGTGCTGATCATCAGGCATGGCCCCTTATCCTTGGGATGAGTGCTGATCATCGGGCATGGCCCCTGGCATCCTTGGGATGAGTGCTGATCATCGGGCATGGCCCCTTATCCTTGGGCACTTTCTCATTTCTGGCATGAGATGGTTCCTTCCCTGATCTATACTAGGGATTGTCCATTTCTCTAAGAAGTCTATTTCTTACAGTGAGTAATGGTTTTTGGAGAGAGATAGACAGACAGAGAGAGAGAGAGAGAGAGAGAGAGATAGGAGAGAGAGAGAGAGGAGAGAGAGAGAGAGGAGAGAAGAGAGAAGAGGAGAGAGTGAGAACCAGGTTTCCACTTTGCTACAGGATTGTCACTATCTGTAGGTAATTTCAGTGGTAAGAGCTGAAAATTAACCTATTTGTGTGTGTATGCATGTGTATAGGTGGGTGTCTGGATGCACATGTGTGTTGAGGCCAGAGGACAACTTCCATTATCATCTTCAGGAATGACATCTACCTCCTTTGAGTCAGGATCTTCATTAACCTGGAGTCTACCAATCAGGCTAGGCTTGCTGGTCAGTGAGCCCTAGGCCGCCTCCTGTTCCATCTTGTCAGAGCTGGGATTACAAGCACATGCCACCACATCCAGCATTTTTATCATGGATTCTGGGAATTTAATTTAGTTCATACTTGCAAGGCAAGCACTTTACCCATTCAGCTATCTCCCCAGCATTTATTTGTTTACTTATTGACAGTGTCTCACTGTGTACCCCTAGATGGTCCAAAACTATATAGTCCAGGCTGGTCTTGAACTCAAAATGATCCACCAGCCTCTGCCTCTTGAGTGCTGGGATCAAAAGTATGTGCCTCCACACCTGACCAGGCTTTATTTTTTAATTTGAAAAAATGTATTGGGGCTGGAGAGATGGCTCAGTGGTTAAGAGTGCCTGCTGCTCTTCTAGAGGACCTGAGATCAGTTCTCAGCATCCATATTGGAAGGCTCACAACTGCCAAACACCTATTACTCCAGCCCAAGGAGTTACACTTTCCTTTAACCTCCTTGAGCATGCACATGCACACACAAACTCACACACTCCCTCAGGGAGAGGGAAACAAAAATAAGAAAATCTTTAAAAATTATGTGTGTAATGTGGGGTGGGTACACCTGTCACAGTGCGTGTGCAGGTCAGGGGACAGCTTATGGACAGAGAGTTTTAAATAATTTTCATGTCAATTTTTATTGAACATTTTCCCTTTGATTCATCAGTTTCTCTCCCAGATGCTGAGAATTAAACTAGGACTTTGCACATACCAAGTACATGCCGTTCTCCACTGAGCTGCGCCCGCTGCCTGATTTTGTACATTGTTGCTGATCTTGAATCCTGCAGCTTGCTAAACCCTTTGGACTGTGTGTGTGTGTGTGTGTGTGTGTGTGTGTGTGTGTGTATACCTTGGGTATTGCCACTCTGGCACTGTCCTCTGTTTGAGACAAGGTCTCTCACTGGTCTGGAACTTGCCAAGTAGGCTAGGCTGGCTGGCCAGTAAGTCCTAGAAGTATGCCTGTCTCTATGTCCAGTGCTGGGATTACAAGGATGTGCCACCAAGCCCAGCTCTTTTCTGTGGGGTTAAACTGTTTCTTTCTCCTCTGCAGTTCCTGCTCCAGGCCCCAGGCTGGCTTGCCTTTGTTGGGCTGTGGTGTGGCTTTCTCCTTCCCACCCTATAATCTCCTCTCAGCAGGCCCTTCATACACAGCCCCACACAGTTCACACACTCAGCTCCTTGTCCTGTGTGCTAAACTGAAGGGGCCTTCTTGTTCACTTGCTTGTCTGACTCTAGCCAGGAAGGGTTTAAGCTCTGGATTTAAGGCCAGCTCTTCTGTCTCTTACTGCTAAACCCAGACTATTTACTTAGAGGAGTGTGTGGCATGCAGGGGTGGGGCCCACAGGTTTGTGGAGGAAGATATTTCACACAGAAACAAATATAGTGGTGAGAGAGTGCTCACTTGAGATCTCAAGCTGTAAACATACTTGGTAGTAATAATCTACACTCTTATCATTGCTTATACTTATTCTAAGCGTTTTATGTCTCAGGGTTCTGGTTTATAGTAGCTGAATTTCCAGGAAGCTTTTGCAGATAGTGTGTCTTACAGGAAAATGAAATGGAAGTCAACAGCCCTGGATCATTGCCTGGCTTATGGCTTTCACTGTGCTGTCTGTGAGCTGAATAACGTCACCCAACCTGACCTCACCTACAGGAGGTTTCTTGAGCAAAGCCATTCTCCTGTCTAGGTTCTCATGTGGCAAGGCTCTTCCAGCCTTGATTCCTACTTGTGCACCTTGTTTTGACAGGAGCAAGACCTGGTCGGGGGCGCAGTTTGTGTCGGAGCGGAGCAGCGTGCTGGTGTTTTTGCCAGGTGTGAATGTTATCATTTTTCAGCTGGAATTTTAATGCTCGGGACAGCATATATTACAAAAATGGGTGGGTATTCATGCCTGTCCTCTCAGACACTGAGGATGTGAGCAGCTGAAATTTTCATTTCTTATTGATACTGAAGATTTTAACTTTTTAAAGGGAATCTTGGCACCTTCAAAATTTCCAGTAAGGTTTCCACATTAAGTGCGTTTGATTCCATGGTGTGTGAAGTGACTGTTGTCAGTGCGGTTCCTTTAATAACAGCAAGATGCACAGCACTATGAGAACCATCAGAAGCCTCTCAGCTCTTTGTCAGTGATTAAGAGACTCAGTGCTTACTGTACCTTTTAAAAGACTCATTTGTGTTAATTTCTGCTTTTGCAAAATGACTTTTAACAACTAGTATAATTTGATGAAATTACAACAGTAATTCACATACTTTGTTGTTGAAAGGTAATATACAGAACATATGAGTATTTGCATGTAGTGATGGAAAACAAAAAGCATGCAACAAGAGAAACTTAATTTTGGAATGTAACATGTGAGTTTCAAATCTTTGTCACATATTTATTAGGATTTGGACTCATTTTATGTATAAGAAGCAGCCATTAGCTGACAGGTGTATAGAGTGTATTTACTTCTTTACATAATTATCAAATTATTTCTGTGCGCATAATATTATATCAAGAAAACATCACAGCAAAGCCATGATAATACTTACTTGAGTATTACCTGAGTAATACTTGAGAATACCTGAAATGGGGGCTGGCGAGATGGCTCTGTGGTTAAGGGCACTGGCTGCTCTTGCACAAGACCGGGGTTCTATTCCCAGCACTGACATGGAGGCAAACCATCTGTAACTCCAGTTCCAGGGGATCTAATGCCCTCTTCTGGCCTCTGTGGGCACTGCATGATTGTAGTACACTTGGGTACACGCAGGCAATATATTCATAACATATAAAATAAAAAAGATAAATTTAAAATATCTAAAATGAGGTAAATACTTTTTAAACTGCTAAACATTGCCCCAACAAAATGTTTACAAGTGATGTTTTACTTGTAGGTTTGTGGTCTTTCTGTTACATGGTCATGCAAATTCAGGTTTGGCATATGTTTATGTATTTCACTAACTGACCTGTTGCTAGCAGTTCTGTGTTAGCTTTTTCAGGGCTTCTCTAGTAAGGTGCTGCAAATTGGACACCTTAAAACAGCAGTGATGTGGGGTTTGGGGTTTTTTTTTTTTTTTTTTTTTTCTTTTGGAGCTAAGGATATCTCTGTAGCCTCAGCTACTGCTTGGTTGGGAGGTGTAGCTGGACTCTCAGGCAAGGGTCCTGATTTTCCCTGCCCTTCCCTTCCTTGTTGGGGTGTGAATGGTTAATAAGCTCAGCTATGATATCTCAGGCAAACAGGTGGAACCAAGCTTGGGAAGATGGCATCTGATCTGTTTGGAGGAATTGTCCTGAGCATAACAAATCATTTTTAAAAACTTATTTTATTAGTTCTGTATTGCTTGGGGATCCAACCCAGGCCCTCACTTATGTTACAGGAAACCTTTGCCACTGAGTTATACTTTGGTCTAAAGTTTTTGTTATTTTGCTTTCGTGTGATTGAGAGCGAGAGGTCGATAAGAGCAAAGCACGCTTGGCCTTTGGGAAAGCCAAGATCTTCTTGCCCCCACCTCCCAGTAAGTCGCTTGGCATTTCCAGACATGAGCCTCCATATCTGGCTTTTTTTTTTTTTTTTTTTTTGTTTGTCTATTTATTTATTTTTGAGACAGAGGTCTCCCTGTAGCTCTAGCTGGCCTGGAGCTTGCTATATAGACCAGGTTGCCCTTGAACTCAGAGAGATCCACCTGCCTCTGCCTCCCAAGTGCTGGGACTGAAGGCATTTGCCACCTGCCTGGCCAAAAAAACCTTTTTTTGTTGGAAAAAAATTATGTGCTCATTGTAGGAAATTTCAAAAAAACCAAGGAAGGAAAAAAAGGTACAATTTATTCATATGGCCAACACTGACCAGCTCTACAAGGAAGACACTGAAAGAATGTAGATTTTTTTTTTTTTTGGTCTTTTCGAGACAGGGTCTCCCTGTAGCCCCAGCTGTCCTGGAACTCACTCTGTAGACCAGGCTGGGCTTGAACTCACAAAGATCCGCCTGCCTCTGCCTCCCGAGTGCTAGGATTAAAGGCGTGCGCCACCACGCCCGGCTCTAAGATAGCATTTTCAACAAATGATGCTAGTCAGATTGGATAGCTATGTGTATAAGAATGAAACTGAAGCCGGGCCTGGTAGTGCATGCTTTTAATCCCAGCACTCAGGAGACAAAGGCAGGTCAATCTCTGTAAGTTCAAGGCCAGCCTGGTCTACAGAGTGAGTTCCAGGCTAGCTGGGGCTATAGGGAGACCCTATCTCAAAAAAAAAAACAAAACAAAAACCCAACAAATGCTGGTGTGGAAAGGAGAACAGGTAATCACGTAATCACAGCAAATGTTGGTGTGGAAAGGAGAACACGTAATCATGTAAACACGTAATCATGTAATCACTGCTGGTGGCAATGCAAACTGTGTGCATCAGTGTGCAGGTTCCTCAAAAGTCTGGAAATGAATCTACCATATCCAGTTGTCAGCAGGAAGTGAAAACAGCCTAGAAATCCAGCATCCGATGAATGGATAATGAAAATGTGGTTCATATACACAATGGAATAGTATTTAGTTGTAAGGAAAAATGAAATTTTGCAGGTAGATGTATAGAGCTGGAAACCATCATCTGAGTGAGGTAGCCCAGACCCAGAAAGATAGGTATTGCATGTTCTCTCTCAGATGTGGGTGTTAGTTTTGAATCTTTAGGAGTGTATGTTTAAACTGTAGTACCCAAGAAGGCAGGAAATAAGAGGCCATGATGTGGGATTTCAAAGGAAGGGAGGTAGAAGGTGGGAAGTATGAAGGAACAAAGGGGACTAGTGGAACAGGAAGAGGGAAATGTGGTGATGGGAGAGAACAGGGCCGAGGAGCCAATTTGGGGGATAACTAACACTGAAGACCTTTGAAAATACCCTATGCAAACCTACTATAGAAGCTTCCTAATATCTCTATGTCTATATATAACACATATGTGGGGTTTAAATGGAGTTACCCTATAACAAGACAGTGCCTCCCTTAGACACCATAGGCTTTATCAAATAAAAAGCCCCCTGCTAGATATGGGTTACCTTAGAATTGTTGGGTCATTGGAGGCTCCACAGACTCCCCCCCCTAAACATTACAGGCTGTTGCTATTGCTTTTGGTTACCCTCTGGAACTTGGTGGTAAGACCCTATTGATAAACTCATCACATACTGGGGTCATAGGATATGGAGAAGTGAAGCTGGTATAGATCTGGAAGCTTCATCTTTAAAGATTCTATGCACACAACTGGGGGGGGGGTTGTAGTCACTAGCAGTCTTACACAGCTGGGAACCCCGTGAGCTACAACCACACCTGACCTGGAAAGATATGCCCACTGGTGTGGTCAGGCCTGCTGTTCCTGGAGTAACCAGCCACCTTTTGGTTGGATTTAAATCCCATTCCATAAAATGGAGTTTATGGCTGGTACCATTAACTTGGCTTGGTTGGGGCCTAGAGGAGAGAATCCAGTAGTAGTAGTCTGAGAACTTCAATGAGCAGAGCACTGAAAACATCCCCCTACTGCACACTGGCCCTGCTTGGCTCTTGTTCATACTGCATATCGGCAGTAGTGTCTGTCATTGGTAAGGTGCTTATTTGCTGTCTTTCTGCATAGGATGGGAACTCCTGGGAAGGGTGGGGGTGGGGTCTTCGTTTTGTTCACTGTCCATTCGCAGGAACTGGCACAGTGTGTGCTTCGTTTTGTTCACTGTCCATTCGCAGGAACTGGCACAGTGTGTGCCATGGCCCCTGGTGCATCTCTGTGGATGGAATAAAAGTGTAAAAAAAGGAAAAAGAGAAAAAGTCATTTTAATTTACAGGTTAGATTTTAACAATAAATTCACATTCGCTTTTCCCCTTCTTCCCCTAGGTCTGGGTGAGATAAACTACATGCATGAACTGCTCACCAGCATGATTCACAAAAGGTGCGTTTGAAAAGAAGCAGCTTCCTTTTACTTTCAGAGCATTGCATTGGTTATGCCCTGCATAATTTTATCTACTTAATATTTTATTTATTTATTTTTAAAATTTAATTTATTATTTTATCTGTATGAGTGCTGTCTGCATGTAGGTAGGTGCGCCCGTGTCGTACGATGCTGCGGAGGTCAGAAGAGGGTATTAGATTTCTCTGCAACTGGAGTTAAAGACGGTTCTTAGCCTCCCTGTGGGTGCTGGGAATAAAACCCGGGTCCTCTGCAAGAGCACTCAGTGCTCTTAATGCTCTTAACTGCTGAACCATCTCTCCCGCCCCACTTACTATTTTATTTTTTTATTTTATGTGTATGACTGTAATAATGAATGTAGGTAGGTACACCCATGTCATGCAATGCCCAAAGAGGTAGGAAGAGGGTGCCAGATCTCCTGGATAGTTGCTAGCTGCCATGTGGGTGCTGGGAATCAATCTTAGGTCCTCTGCAAGAGCAGTCAGTGCTCTTACCTGCTGAGCTATCTCTCTAGTCCCAACCCTTGATAACTTTAACCATCTCAGTGAATAGTTACTTGGTTTTGTATCATGTACATCATGCGATAGTTTATCTTAGGGCTTTGTTTCTTAGGTTACAGGTCTATCCACTTCATTCTAGTGTGACTTTAGAAGAACAGAACAATGTATTCTTAAGTCCCGTTCCTGGGTACAGAAAGGTAAGCAGGGTGGGAAGACATGCTTTGAACACATACTCTTCCTCATTGCTCTCCTGTGGAAAGATGCTGATACTTGGACCCCTGTCCCAGCAGACACCTGCTGAGGAGCCATCTGTATAGCTTCATTCTGTGTGGGATTAAATCAGTTTGCTACAAAGCTAAGGTTGCTTGTGTTTTGAAACAGGGCATTGCTGTGCAGCCCAGGTTGCTTGTGAACTTAGTCTCTGGTGCCAGGCTCCTGAGCATTGGGGTTGTATGTGTGCACCATGGCCATACCCAGCCAAACTGAGATTTTAAAATGTCCTGAATCCAGAGTACTGCTTGCGAGTTTGATGCCTTTTGGTTATTCTTTGGCATTCTCAGGCTTTGGGAGTTCTGGGTTCCCAGGAACTACTCTGGCGACTTCGTCATAGCTAAGACCTAAGCCCTCTTGAGGTGGTTGGGATTTTCTTACTGTGAGTCTTCAGAGCTGCCTGGGAGGACCTGGGACTGGCACTTTGAGATCATGGTCTAAATTTCTGATATCCTTGAGAATGTTTGGAATCTCTAGGACAGACTTGACTTTGAATGATACTCCAGGTGCTTGAGGTGACAGCCCGTGCTCTGGATTTCACTGGCTTGGTAACTTCACAGCCTTTCCTCCAAAGCTTCCACAGGATCAGGAATAGATCCTTGACCATGTCTTGCCTGCTTCTTTTAAGCACCTTTTATGTTGTATGAGACTGGTTTTTCATACCTCAGGGGCTACTTGATCAATTGTGACCTTTATGGAATAGGAAGATGGTTATAATTTTGAGTTCAGTGTATTTTTAGTAACATTCAAGATTTAGACCTTTTTCTTTTTCAAATTTATTTTATTTTATTTTATTTTATTTATTTTTGTATGTGTATGAATGTACTGTCTGCATGTAGGTCTGTGCACCCGTGTTGTGCAATGCCGCGGAGGTCAGAAGAGGGTGTCGGATTCCCCTGGAACTGGAGTCCTCCTGGAATTGGAGTTTCAGACGGTTCTCAGCCGCCATGTGGGTGCTGGGGATCGAACCCGGGTCCTCTGTAAGAGCGGTCGGCGCTCTTAACCGCTAGGCCATCTCTCCAGCCCTTATTTTATTTTTTATGTGTATGAGTGTACTGTCTGCATGTAGGTCTGTGCATCTGTGTCATGCAATGCCTCGGAGGTCAGAAGAGGGCATCAGATTCCCCTGGAACTGGAGCTAAAGATGGTTCTCAGCCGCCATGTGGGTGCTGGAGATCGAACCTGGGTCTTCTGCAAGAGCAGTTGGTGCTTTTAACCACTAGGCCATCTCTCCAGCCCCTAGACCTTTTTCTAACTGTACAACAGTGTCCACAACAGAAGGAAGGTACCAACCTCTTTTGTTTGATGCTCCACAGATTATTCTGTCCACCAACATTGCAGAGAGTTCTGTCACAGTTCCAGACGTCAAATATGGTAAGGTCTTTCTCAGCTCGTCTCCCGTTGTCAACCATGGCATCAGGCCTCCCTTGCCCTGCCCGGAAGGAGTTGTTCCCCTGCCTTCACCTTTCTTTGTGGTCTGGAAGAATGACTCAGAGTTCAGGTCCCTTCCTAACTCAGTTAGGCCCTCACACCCTCTCTGTTCACTCCTGCTGCCTCTAAGCATTCCTTTTCACTCAGGCAGGGCTGCCTCTAGGGGGCCAGAGCATTTAGAGGGGATTTGTGGGAAGCAAAGTTCTGGGGCTGTCCTGTGGAGTTCTGAGATAGAGTTCTGAGATAGAGCAGGTGTTGAAAGGAGCCTAGGTAGCTTCTGCTTCTGAAGGTAATTTAGATGAAGGAAGCTGTGTCTGCCCCGCTGTCTAGGTGTGTTTGTCGACTGTGAGCTACTCACTCATGTGTTTGAGGGCTCAGTGCATGAAGTGAAGCCCGGAGCATGGTACCAGGGCAAGGAAAATGAGGTCTCTGTTGTTACAGTGACCCCATTCTGGTGGGAGGCATGATTAGCATATTTAAAAATTAGTCTCATACAGAGGAAAAACTGCTGTGTAGGAAAAGTGTCATTGGGGGAAAAATCTCTTTCTGATATTTTTGATAAGGTAACATGAGAATGCTACTTTGAGGAAGTGATATTTGAACAAAGAAAAGCGAGCTATGGAAAAATGTGATTCAAACATAAGGAGCAGCTTAAGAACAAGAAGGAAAAACTGAGTAAACTGGGCGGTGGCGAGGGGGAAGGAGGTAGCTAGTGGGTGTTTTGCCTCTGTACTAGCAGAGATTGTGGAGACAAAACAAAGTCTTTGTTGTGATACATTCAGGGTTGAGGAGAAATATAATAAATGAGACAAACAAGTCATGAGTTAGCAATGTTGAGTATAGGAAGAAGCCAAGGAGGGCAGGCGAGGAGGAGAGTTGTGCAGGGTCATGGCATCATAGCAGGAATGGCCAGGGCAGCCTCTCCCAGAGGGACATATGAATCAGACACTGGTTGGTGTGGTCATGAAGTAGCAGAGGCAGGGCCTCCCGCCCAGGGCGAGGGAGGAGGCAGTGACAGAGGGCCTCGTAGACTACTTTGCTAGGTGAGTTGGAGAAGAGAGATCAAGTGATCTAAAGTCACTGACCAGTGTCGTTTTGGGTATAGACTGGAGTGAGACGAGAGAGGAAGGAAGATTAGAAGGGTCCAGATACTGGGGTGAGAAATAATGGGTTTAAAGGGGAGCAGCCAAGGGGATGGAAGTGTCTAGTACCAGGTGGATTCTTAAGGCAAGAACAGAGATTTGCTGAGGAACCTTTTTATGGGATTGTGATGTGTAGCCTGAGCAGTGTCTCCAGGAGGTAGTACAGACACAGAGAAGCAGGCGGGGCAGGATGTTGAAGACAACCAGTAGTGGCGTGAGTCTGGACACCAGGGTCAGTAAGTGTCCAGTGAGTGATGTGCAGACTGAAGTAGCCCCAGGATTTAAAGGTGGGAAATGAAAGAGGACTTGCAGAGGGTGGAAGTGAGGCAGGAAGAAAGCCAAGGAAGCTTAAGAGTCTTGGAATCAAATTGAGTGAATTGGGACAGAGGTAAGTAAGGAGCACATTCCAAACTAAAGACAGGGCAGGAGAAAGAACACTGAAAACTGGCTTTGTGCATTCGCAATTTTCATGCTTTTAGTGACTTAGGCGAGGGCGGTACTGGTGAAGGTAAACGTGCCCGCCCTGAGTGGGCCCAGGAAGGGGTCGGAGGAGGCAGCTTAGGGAGCAGAGTCAGGTCTCCTGAAGGCTCGTCCATAGATGTAGCAGCCAAAAGTGAAGTGGGGCTGTGAGTGTGAGAGCAGACTAGGGAAGGCCAGCTGTGGAGGGCAGAGGGAGCAGGAAGGAGGGGAGGGAGGCCCTGGGGCTTCCATGGCGCCCCTTGCCTGCTCAGCACAGTAAAAGCTATGGCCCTTTCTTGGTGTGGAGAGACAGAGTAGAAAAGACCTAGAGTAGACACTTGTAGGTGGCTGAGGACATGGGTGAGTGTCTAGGAAGGAAGGACCTGTGTGGTTACCTCTTAGCACCATGTCAGCTGCATGACGTAGATGTAGATGTGTCATCTGCCAAGGCTGCACTGCCATCAGAGGCTTAGACAGGGTGGGACATCAAGAGAGGCTGAACTCTGCCTCCATGGCTCCTAGACTTGCAGTTGGATGGTCTGGCTGTAGGGGAGGTTATCATGAGGGACAGCTGTAGGGTGAAGATGGACACCTGCAGGTCCAAGTGGGACAAAGATGGCTGGGGTAGGGCTTCAACAGCAAGGAACAGAGAGGTACAGGTGCTCTGGCTTGAAATTGAGGTGGAGGGCTAGAGTGATGGCTCAGCGGTTAAGAGCACTGACTGCTCTTAGAGGACCTGAGTTCAAATCCCAGCATCCACATGGCTGCTAAGAACTGACTTAGGAAATGACTCTAAATTGGATTGAGAAATGATGTATGATGTATTAAAAAGTTTAATAATAATAATAAATATATTAAAAAAAACAACCATCTTAGGCTGGGCATGGTGGCACACTGCCTTTAATCCCAGCACTTGGGAGGCAGAGGCAGGCGTATCTCTGTGAGTTCGAGGCCAGCCTGGTCTACAATCGTGAGCTCCAGGCCAGCTGGGACTAAAGGGAGACCCTGTCTCAAAAAGACAAAAAAAAAGAAATTGAGGTGGAGGAAGGAGTGCTAAGGCTTGTCAAGCTGGAGGGTAATAGCTGGAGGGTAATAGCTGGGGGGTGTGGTAATAGCTGGAGGGTAATAGCTGGAGGGTAATAGCTGGAGGTGTGGTAATAGCTGGAGGTGTGGTAATAGCTGGAGGTGTGGTTATAGCTGGAGGTGTGGTAATAGCTGGAGGTGTGGTAATAGCTGGAGGTGTGGTTATAGCTGGAGGTGTGGTTATAGCTGGAGGTGTGGTTATAGCTGGAGGGTACGGTAGTAGCTGGAGGGTACGGTAGTAGCTGGAGGTTGCGGTAGTAGCTGGAGGGTGGGGTAGTAGCTGGAGGGTGCAGAAGTAGCTGGAGGTGTGCTAATAGGAAGATGTTCCTGAGGGAAGGTGGAAAGCAAGGGCGTTGGAGGAGGCTTCAAGGCCCTGAGGTGAATAAGTCAGCACTGCTTTCATTATTGTTGAAATCACCAAAAGCGTGTGAGGAGTTCTGTCAGAGGACAGGGCCAGATGTGGGAGGCAGGCTGTGTGGCAGAGCAGTGAGAAGGACAGTGGCACTGAGGAGGCATTCAGCATGGAGGGAGGACAGAAGCAGTCACTGTTCCTCCAGAAGACAGTTTCCTCCACAGATAGGACAGGGGCTGCCCAGAGGGGACCTGAGGGAGCTAGATCATCACCGGAGCCTGACAGATGAGACCTTGAAGCAAAGAGGATATAGACAATTTGTTCCACCACCACTGGCTGACTATAAGACGGGACCAGAAATAAATGAATGCAGGGTTTGAATCCAGGAGTCCAGAAGATAGGCCTGTCTTCCCCACCTATCTCTGTTACTTTGGAGTAACTGTCATCTTCTGGGTGATTGAAAGGTAGCCCCTTCATATGATACTTTGGGATTTACTTCCAGTCCTGATCTAGAAAGAGACAGTTTGCTGCGGTAGGTGCTGGCACACTTTCAGAGGTTTCCATGAGCATGCCAGTTCCAGCAGCTCCATATCCGCATTGTTTATCAGGGGACAGTGTGTTGTCATCAGTGACCTCATGCTAGCATGGTGTTTTCACTTTTTTTTCTTTTTTTTTTGAAATTGCAGTTATAGATTTTTGTCTGACCAGGACTCTGGTCTGTGATGAAGATACAAATTACCAGAGTCTGCGACTAAGTTGGGCCTCTAAGACCAGTTGTGACCAAAGAAAAGGTAAGGCTTTCGTGGTAAAGTGCACAGGCCATAGCAGAGGCACGCTGCCTGCAGGGGTTGGTTTCTCAGAGCTTGTGCGTTTTCACTCTTACTCAGGTGTTTTCTTCACTGGGAAGGGTTTTTTTTAAACATATTTTTTATTTATTATTTTTTATGTGTATGAATGTACTGTCTGGATGTAGGTTGATGCATCCTTGTTGTGCAGTGCTGCGGAGGTCAGAAGAGGGCGTCAGATTCCTCTGGAACTGGAGTTAAAGGCAGTTCTTAGCCACCATGTGGGTGCTGGGGATCGAACCCGGCTCCTCTGCAAGAGCAGTCGGCGCTCTTAACCGCTGAGCCATCTCTCCAGCCCCTTCACTGGCAAGTTTTAAGTTGAAGCATTTCATGTTTTCAGTCTCCTTTAATTTCTCATTTTTTTTCATTTCCCTGGAGGGACAGACACCCTGCTATCTCAACACTGTCATTTTCAAAGGGAGTTAAAAATTATTACAGAATAGTTCTGGAAGTCAGGTGGATGGCTTTATTGATTTTGATGACCCTCCCTCTGTTCCCCTCCAAGTTCTGTATTACTAGGGTTTTTTTTCCTAATCAGTCTCAGAGAGGACTCAGGGTTTGCACCACCTGCACACACACTGGCCAGAGGTTATGGGGCGGGACCTTTTGGGGGATGAGGTGCTTTGTCCACAGAAGAGATGAGTCCATAACATGCCCAGCCCAGACATGATCCTCTCCTGTAGCAGGAATGGCTTCAGTGGTTGGCATCTGTAATGCATGCTGAAAAATGGCTGGCTTTTGTAGAGGACCTGCTGAGGAAGGTAGGCAGAAGGCCAAAGAATTCCTGTTGGGACATTTAACTGCAACAAAATAAATAGTAACCTTTCTCAGTTCTTACCTCGAAAGAGATGGTGTTTTAGGCATTTTCTTCCTTCACTTAGTCCTTGTAACAAATGAAGTTGAAAAGAAAAAGAAACAAAAAAAGAAAAAAGAATAAAAAAAAACAACAAAAAAACAAATGAAGTTGAACAACAGTGTTATAATACTCTAATTTGAGATGGAGGGACATAGACTCTGCTCAAAGTTCTCAGAGAGGTAGGACTGAAATTTGACTCAGGACTTAGGCTTCAGGCCTCTTTCTGACTGCTGTGCTGTCTCCTCCAGCTGAGTGACTTGTGTGCAGAGGACTGAGCTGAGAAGCAGCCATTCCAGCCTGGCCACAGAGTCCTATCAGTATGGAAATCTGTGTTAACCTGGGTAGCATTACAGAGTTAGAGGGAAAAGGAACACTAAACAATAACCGTTTCACCGTGTCTTGCTTTTTTCCTACCCCCTCCCCCAAAAAAACTGTGCTTAGAACAGTGACCAAAGTGGCTGGAGAGATGGCTCAGTGCTTCAGAGCACCAGCTGCTCTTTCCTTGCAGCGGACCCGGGTTCAGTCTCTAGCAAACACATTGTACCTAATAGCCATCCATCCACAACTCCAGTTCCAGGGACTCTGATACACTGTTCTGGTTTCCATTGGCATTTCATAACATGGGCACACCTACATATATGCAGGCAAAATACCTCATACAAAATAAAAATGTATCTTTAAGAGAAAAATTGCTAGAAATAAATACATAAAAATGTTAAAAATGATTATTTTAGTCAGTCTTGGGGTTATCCTTTGTTTCTTTTCTAGCTTTAAAATTTCTATAATTAGAAGAATGTTTATTATCAATTTTTGCTTTACAAGAAATTGAAAATGAGCACAAAGGATCCATGGATGACTCCTCCCAGCTCCCATGTGGTCTTACATAAGTGCCTCCATCAGCACAGTCCTGCAGGGCTACAGCCCTCCCGTGACTGCATTTGACATGCACTCCTGAGTGGCAGGTTCTTGTGATGACTTCTGCTTGGAGCATAGAACTGTCCTTGCTGTGAAGGGCTGGCCCTGTGTTTCTCAGTCTTTTTTTTTTTTTTTTTTGTTTTTTCAAGACAGGGTCTCCCTGTAGCCCCAGCTGTCCTGGAACTCACTCTGTACACCAGGCTGGCCTTGAACTCACAAAGATCCGCCTGCCTCTGCCTCCCAAGTGCTAGGATTAAAGGTGTGCGCCACCACGCCCAGCTGTTTCTCAGTCCTTTTATCTGTGCAAGCCCTTTCCCGGCATTCCACCTTTTAGTCATTTCCAAGAGGCTCCGCAGTGGAATCTCTGGAATCGTACGTGGCCTTTGGAGAGCGGCTGTTCATTCACAGTCCTGCTCAGGATCCAGTCAAGTTGCTGAGGCTGCTGGGATTCCATTTCTTGTATGACTGACATATTCCATTGTATAGTCACTGTCAAGGCACAAAGCAGCTGTGAATACTCATGTGCAGGGTTTTGTGTGACCCTAAGTTTGCATTGCTCTGGGGCAAACGTGATCACTGGGTGATGTGGTCATTATATATATGTGTGTGTTTGTGTGCGTGTGTGTGTGTGCGCGTGTATGTGATGTCATTATATATGTGTGTTCGTGTGCATGTGTGTGTGCGTTTTGTGTGTGCGTGTGTGTGATGTCATATGTGCATGTGTGTGATGTGGTCATTATATACGTGTGTGCGTGTGCGTGATGTCATATGTGCGTGTGCATGTGTGTGCGCATGTGCGTGCTTGTGCGTGTGTGCATGCACATGCGTGTGTGTGAGATGTCATATGTGTGCATGTGTGCATGCGTGCATGTGCGTGATGTCATATATATGTGTGCGTGTGCACGTGATGTGGTCATATATGTGTGTGCATGTGTGTGTACACGCATGTGTGAGGTGTGATGTCATTATGTGTATGTGTGTGCACATGCACGTGTGTGTACGTGTGTGTGTGATGTCATATATATATATGCATGTGCGTGTGTGCGTGCATGTGTGCGTGTGTTGTGTGTGTGATGTGGTCATATATGTGCGTGCATGTGTGTGCGTGTGCGTGTGTAATGTCATATATGCGTGCGTGCGCATGCGTGTGTGCGCGTGTGATGTCATTATATATGCGTGCGTGTGTGCGTGTGTGTGATGTGGTCATTATATATGTGTGTGTGATATATATATATGCGTGTGCATGTGTGTGCATGTGTGTGATGTCATATATGCGTGTGCGTGCATGTGTTGTGTGTGTGATGTGGTCATTATATATATGCGTGCGTGCGTGTGCGTGCGTGTGTGTGATGTGGTCATATATATGTGTGTGTGCGCATGTGTGTGATGTCATTATATATATGTGTGCATGTGCATACGCGTGTGTGTGATGTGATCATATGTGTGTGTGTGCGCGCGCGCGTGTGTGTGTGTGTGTGTGTGTGTGTAATTTCCTAAGAATCAGCCCCAAACTGCTGTGGTGACCACAGAATTTTACACCCCACCTCCTTTGTGTAAGGTCCCCTCCTCCACATCTTCGTTGGCAGTTTTCCTTTGCACCATCAGTGGATGTATCACATCAGCCCATTTGACTTTGACTTACAATTCTGTGATGGTTCATTTGATTAAACAACTTTTTCTTTTTAGGTTTGCTTACTGTCCACAGCTCCTCAGCGAATGCCTATTTTTGTCTCTTGCCATTTGTTTGTTTGTTTATTTATTTATTTATTTATTTAATTTTTGAGCCAGGGTCTTACTTTGTAGCCCTGACTGGAACTGAACTCACTCTGCAAACCAGGCTGGCTTTGACTTGGAGAGATCCTTTCTGCCTCTCCCTCCGAGTTGCTAGGATTGCAGCATGTCCAGCTTTTGACCATGTCCAGCTGCTTACCCATTTTTAAATTGAATCATTTGTGTTTTCCATACCTCTGCAGATGTTTCCTCATAGTGCTTCCTACAGGATCTTTTGTAGAGGAAACCTTTCTACCTTTGGTGAGGTCTACATTTTTAGTTTTGCTGTTACAGGTCATGCCTTTGCTGTTCTATGCAAGAATTCTTTTTTTTTTTTAATTTTATTTATTTATGTGTATGAATGTACTGTCTGCATGTAGGTCTGTGCACCCATGTCGTGCAATGCCGCGGAGGTCAGAAGAGGGTGTCGGATTCCCCTGGAACTGGAGTTCTCCTGGAATTGGAGTTATGGGCGGTTCTCAGCCGCCATGTGGGTGCTGGGGATTGAACCCGGGTCCTGTGCAAGAGCAGTCGGCGCTCTTAAACGCTAGGCTATCTCTCCAGCCCCGCAAGAATTCTTTATGTAACTCTCTGTCCTACAGAAAAATTTCTTGGAAACTTTATAGTTTTTTTATGTTTTATACTTATACCAATGATCTGTTTTGCATTACTTCCACTTGAGTCAGTTGTATATGAGATATGAATTTTGAGTTCAGGTCATTTCTCTACCTGTGGATTCAGTGGCTCTGGACAGAACTTTCCTATTGCCTTGTGTCTGTTCTCGTTCTCTCTCTCTCTCTCTCTCTCTCTCTCTCTCTCTCTCTCTCTCTCCTCGTCTTTTGGACAGGGTCTCCGTAGCTCCAGCTGTCCTGGAAACCATCTCGTTGGAAAGGCTCTGGCCGTTAAACTCACAGAGATCGCCTGTCTCTGCCTCCTGAGTGCTGAGATTAAAGGCATGCGCCACTATGCCTGGCTGTGAATGTTTCCTTTAAGAAATGGTTGTGTAGGTGCAGCCACCACAGCAGGGGAGAGATGCAGGAGAGTCTCTTGGGAAAGTGAACATCACTGTACTTACAGGTAGAATGGAGGTGCAGCCCACTGCACAGGGCATGTGGGAGAGGCACCTGCTGGTCTGAGTAGAAAGTGAGGGAGGGCAGGGCTGACTCATGGCCTTCACTGGGCTTTCTGATGAGAAGACTGCCTCAGGACTGGATAGTTTGTATAACTCCAGGGGACTTGGGATGATGAGGCTGATTCCTTGTTGATTGACACCTGGACTTGACAGAAAAAAATCTTTGGCTCCTTGGTGTTGATTTGTATGAGGCAACCTTGTTGAATTTGTTAATTAGTTCTAAGAAAGGTTTTGTTTTTATTACCTTAAAATCTGTGTAGACAACCCTATGTGCAGGTAGAGATGAGGAGAGAGTGAAGGGAGGAAATCCAGTTCTCAGTTTTTGCTAACCCCACATGTGAAGAGCGCAAGCTCCATGGCCTGCTCTATTTTTTTTTTGTTATCCCCTTTGAGACAGCATCTCAGCATGTAGTTCAGCCATGCTTGGAAGTCATTGTGTAGCCAGCCTGGCTTCAAACCCTAATATGTGATCCTCTTGCCTTGGTTTTCTAGTGCTGGGATTACAGGTGTGGACCACCACATCTGGCTGTATCTTTTTTTTTTTTTTTTTTTAAGCTATTTATAGGGCTGGAGAGATGACTCCGTGGTTAAAAGCACTGTCTGCTCTTGTAGAAGATCTGGGTTCAGTTCTCAGCACCTGCATCTCGGCTAGCCACCATTCAGAACTGCAGTTCCAGGGATTCTGACGCCCTCCTCTGGCCTTTGCAGGCATTGCATGCACATGGTACACTTATGTGAAGGCAAAACACTGAAACACAAAAAAATAAAAAATAAACCAGTTTGGCTGGGTTTGGTGGTGCACACCTTTAATCCCAGCATGCAGGAGGTAGAGGCAGATGGATTTCTGTGAGTTCAAGGCCAGCCTGGTCTATAGAGTGAGTTCCAGGACAGCTGGAGCTACAAGGAGTCCGTGACGACTCAAAAATAAATAGTTTTAAAGCTGTTCATATATTAGGGACACTGCTCACTCATTGTTTCCTTACAGGATTTGTTTTTACTCCACAAATTATAATAGTCACATCAAAGAGGTAACAGTTTGTATCACCATTTCCTTGGTCTGAACTTGGCTCTGAATTCTTTCTGTGTACAGTCCTCACACATTTAGTATCCAGTAGCCATCCTGAAGGATGCCTTGGAGATAGATGAGACAGATATACAGAGGCAATGCAGCCTGGACAAGTAGGGGCTCCTTGCTTCACTGACAGATATTAGCACCCATTGCCTTGGGTGAGCCACAGCTTCTGCCACCAGCTACATGGCTTTTCTTGGGTGAGCTCTGTTGGTACTAGCATGAGGTAGATATCTTGGGAATTGTGTGTTAAAGTATTCTGCTTTCCATCAAATTTTGAGGATTTTTTTTTTTTTGTCTTTTTGAGACAGGGTCTCCCTGTAGCCCCAGGTGGCCTAGAACTCGCTATGTAGACCAGGCCTGCCTCTATCTCCCAAGTGCTAGGATTAAAGACGTGCACTATCATGCTTGGCTGTAAATTTTCTTTCCAAGTATGTATTGATCACTGAGTAGAAGTTTGCACTTAATATTATTTTAACTTACTCTAACTTCTTAAGGATAGCCTTACTTGGAATAGCTTTAGACTAAAAACAATTTATTAAGCATAGTCTGTCAAGTTTTTACTGACCTAGTCTGCTAGAGAATGAAAATTCTTCCTGATAAGCATTTAGTGGCTGGTTTGGATTTTCTTTACACTGTTGTTAAAGTCATCATGCCAAGTGGGCTTGAGCATCTCTCTCTTGCAGGCCGTGCTGGACGAGTGTCTAAAGGGTACTGCTACAGACTGATACACAGGGACTTTTGGGACAGCTCCATCCCTGATCATGTTGTTCCTGAGATGTTGGTAATGAACTTCAATAATTGTCAGTTAGCTTTTATTAAAATATATTTATTTTATGTGAGTGTATTGTGTACATGTATGTCAGCACACTGTGTTGTGCGATGCCTTCAGATGTCAGAGAGGGAGTTGGATCCCCTGGAATTGGAGTTGCTAGATGCCATGTGGGTGCTGGGACTCAAGCCTGTGTTTTTTGCAAGACCAGTCAGTGCCCTTACCCTCTGAGCCATCTCTTCAGCCACCATGTTCTTAATTTTTTTTTTTTTGGTCTTTTTGAGACAGGGTCTCCCTTGAGTCCCAGGTGGCCTAGAGCTTGCTCTGTAGACCAGGCTGGCCTTGAACTCACAGAGATCCACCTGCCTCTACCTCCCTAGTGCTGGGATTAAAGACTTATGCCACCATGCCCTGGCTCTGTTCTTAATTCTTGAGGAGAATGTTCAGTGTCTACTGCCTCCATAATACCATTTCTTTTTATGCATTGTTTGTGCCTTTATAAAGAATAACTATGGAGTGGGCTGGAGAGATGGCCTAGCAGTTAAGAGCACCAACTGCTCTTACAGGGGACCAGGGTTCGATCCCCAGCACCCACATGGTGGCCGAGAACCGTCTGAAACTCCAATTCCAGGAGAACTCCAGTTCCAGGGAAATCCGACACCCTCTTCTGACCTCCGTGGCATTACACGACACCGGTGCACAGACCTGCATGCAGACAGTACATTCATACACATACAGAAATAAAAAAATAAAAAAAATTAAAAACGATAACTGTGGAGCAGCCTTTTTTCTTTCCTCTTATTCTTCATAACTTTTTCTACTTTTTTGCCCTCTTTCCCTTTGTTTTTTCTTTCTTCTCTCCTAGTTTTGATTTTTTTTCCCCTTTCCCCCATTTTTGAGAGAGGATCTTGCTATGGTAGGCAAGGCTGGTTTTGAACTTGGAGTGCTCTTAGCTCTGCTTCCTAAGTGCTGGGATACAGGCGTGTCAAGCCCGGTTCATCTCTCCCCCTTTCTCCTCCCTTCTCCCCTTTTTCTGAGACAGTCTCCTAGCTACACTGAGCTCCTGGTGCTCCTGCCTCCATCTCTCGTGCCGGGTGGCAGGTGCTAGGGACCACACGCTTTTTTTTTTTTTTTTTTTTTTT
>VZQC01001923.1:810360-869854 GCA_009823505.1 Rhizomys pruinosus | reverse complement strand
TAGTTCTGGCTGTCCTGGAACTTACTCTGTAGAACAGGCTGGCCTCAAACTCACAGAGATCCGCGTGCCTCTGCCTCCCAAGTGCTAGGATTAAAGGTGTGCGCCACCACGCCCGGCATTTATTTATTTCTGTATGTGTATGAATGTACTGTCTGCATGCAGGTCTGTGCATCCGTGTCGTGCAATGCCACGGAGGTCAGAAGCGGGTGTCGGATTCCTCTGGAACTGGAGTTTTCCTGGAATTGAAGTTTCAGACGGTTCTTGGCCGCCAAGTGGGTGCTGGGGATCGAACCAGGGTCCTCTGTAAGAGCAGTCAGCGCTCTTAACCGCTAGGCCATCTCTCCAGCCCATGGGACTACACACTTTCTAACCCTTCTCCATCTCTACATGCCAGGTGGCAGGTGCTAGGGACCACACACTTTCTAACCCTTCTCCTTCTCTACATGCTGGGTGTCAGGTGCTAGGGACCTCACACTTTCTAACCCTTCTCCTTCTCTACATGCCGGGTGTCAGGTGCTAGGGACCACACACTTTTTAACCCTTCTCCTTCTCTACATGCTGGGTGTCAAGTGCTAGGGACCTCACACTTTCTAACCCTTCTCCTTCTCTACATGCTGTGTGGCAGGTGCTAGGGACCACACGCTTTCTAACCCTTCTCCTCTACATGCTGGGTGGCAGGTGCTAGGGACCACACACTTTCTAACCCTTCTCCTTCTCTACATGCTGGGTGGCAGGTGCTAGGGACCACACACTTTCTAACCCTTCTCCTTCTCTACATGCTGGGTGGCAGGTGCTAGGGACCACACACTTTCTAACCCTTCTCCTTCTTTACATTCTGGGTGGCAGGTGCTAGGGACCACACACTTTCTAACCCTTCTCCATCTCTACATGCTGGGTGGCAGGTGCTAGGGACCACATACTTTCTAACCCTTCTCCTTCTCTACATGCCAGGTGTCAGGGACTACACACTTTCTGACCCTTCTCTGGTCTCACAATTTTGGTTGCTTCTCTTTTTGATTTTGCATACTCTCTTTAGGCACAAGTCATGTGACTAGGCTGGTCTGGTTACCTTATCTCTGAGTTCAAGTTTGTTCTTTTCAGCGTTGTCCCCTGGGAAGCACAATACTGAAGGTGAAGCTGCTTGACATGGGTGAACCAAGAGCTCTGCTGGCCACAGCCCTGTCTCCACCTAGTCTGAGCGACATCGAGCGCACCATCCTTCTACTAAAGGAGGTGGGACTTGTGGGGTTCACTAGTGGTAGGGAAAGGTGAGATTTTTCCTTTGGAAGGGAAACCTAAGTTTCATAATCCTTAACATCATTTAGCTTGTAAATCCTTAGCATGGAAGTCCAGCAGCATGCCCGCTCTTGAGACTATCTGTCCAGTCTTTCTGAAGGCCACCACCTCTCCTCTTCTGTGCCCCCGTCCTGAGAAACATCGAGCGCGGTCTCTGCACCCCGCTCTCCCTCCCCGTGGTCTCATCTGTCCACCTCATTCGAGCTCTCTCGCCCACTGTTCTTCCTGTTTAGCCTGCACAGACTTTTGATTGTTTGCTTGCTTTTGAGACAGGGTCTCCCTCTAGCCCCAGCTGGCTTGGAGCTTACTGGATGTATACCAGGTTGGCCTTGATCTCCCAGAGATCTACCTACCTCTGCCTCCCTAGTGGTGGGATGCAGGGCATGCTCCACCAGGTCCTGTTATGGTTCAAGGTCTCCTGTTGTACTTTGTCCCCACAGGCCCTGGGTCCAGCTCTATCCCAGTCCACACACTATTTCCTGGGCCAAGAATGTTCTGCTTCTAACTCGTAAAAGTCAAGGATGCCACTGATGCTTTGCCATCAGATGTGATTGGTCAGCAATTGTGTGTGGTGACTGTGCTGATGGACCCTTTTTAGGCTCTGTGTGCCATGTTTGTCACATTGGGAACAAAGTAGACTTTTGGAAGTTTCCTTGCTGGCACCACCAGCCTTTCATACGAACCTTATTTACCAAGAGATAGTATTTGTTTCCTGCCTTGTCCTTTCCACCTAAGGATTAAGGGAGTATGAATGTATCTGTGCTTGTTAATGGCACTAATTTGTTTTCTAAGGTTGGAGCACTGGCAGTGAGTGGGCAGAGAGAAGATGAAAATCCCCATGATGGAGAACTGACCTTCTTAGGAAGAGTGCTGGCCCAGCTCCCTGTCAGTCAGCAGCTGGGGAAACTCATTGTGCTGGGACATGTATTTGGGTGCCTGGACGAGTGTCTGATCATAGGTGAGCGTGGGGACAGCCTGTCTGGGGTTTGCACTGCTGTGTACTGTTACTTCTCATGCTCTTTGTTTTCTGTCCTTAGCGGCAGCTCTCTCTCTGAAGAATTTTTTCACAATGCCTTTTCGGCAGCACCTGGATGGATATAGGTATTTAATGTTCTTACTTCGAGGGGTCACTTTCCTAATGGCATCAGATGATACTTGGCTAATCTATTTGCAGGAACAAAGTGCACTTCTCTGGTAGCAGTAAGAGTGACTGCCTTGCACTCGTGGAGGCATTCAAGGTGAGCCTATGCCGTGTCCTCTGGAGGAGTGGTCACTCAGGCTACAGTGTGTTTTCACACAATGACTGTGGGAGTAGAGAGAGAGGCTTCCTCTGATAGCCAGCATTAAGTAACTGCTGGAGGAAGAGGTGGGTGGAGATGTAAGGCGAGTTTCACAAAATTGATGGGGCTGGAGAGATGGCTCAGCAGTTAAGAACACTGACTACTCTTGCATAGGACCCAGGTTCAATTCCAAGCACTAACAAGGTGGCTAAAAACTGTCTTTAAGCCGGGTGTGGTGGTACATGCCTTTAATCCCAGCACTCAGGAGGCAGAGACAGGTGGATCTCTGTGGGTTCAAGGCCAGCTTGCTCTACAGAGTGAGTTCCAGGCCAGCTGGGGCTTTAGGGAGACCCTGTCTCAAAAAAAAACAAAACAAAACTAGGGGCCAGAGAGATGGCTCAGCGGTTAAGAGCACCGATTGCTCTTGCAGAGGACCCAGGTTCGATTCCCAGCACCCACATGGCGGCTAAGAACTGTCTTTAACTCCAGTTCCAGGGGAATCCAACACCCTCTTCTGACTACCTCGGCATTGCACGACATGGGTGCACAGACCTACATGCAGACAGTATACTCATACACATAAAAAAATTAAATATGTAAATTTTCTGTGATCATATGATAAAAATTAGAATTAAATTCAGTTGGCTAGTAAGTTATTTTGAAACAATGGCTTGTGTCATTTTAGGTCTGGCAGGTTTGCCGACAGCGAGGAGAGCTGCGGCATCCCAAGGTTGGTCACACTTCCTTCTTCTCGCCCTATGGATGGCTGGGAGCAACCAGATTCCTGGAGCTGCTGTTGTCACAGCTCAGCCACTGCTTGTGAACTGTGGCAGGGCCAAGACCTGAGCTTAAGCCATTGCAGGCTCTCTCTATGCAGTGTCCTCTGAGTGAGTCAGCCTAAGAGCTTAGTGACCCAGTCCTTTTGTAGTCTACTCTTTGGTTGCCTGTGGAAAGGGAGCTGTCCAGCACCCAGACAGTGCGGCTCTGTTCCCTGGTCCCTGATTCACACTGTTGTAGCAGCTGGCATTGGGCTAAACATGTTGGCTCAGAATTAAGGACCCTGTAGCCTTGGCTTCTTTTGCTAAAGTTAGATAATGGGCTTAACAGGACTCTAACCCAGTAGCTTCTATTCATTTCTTTTTTTTGTCTTTTCGAGACAGGGTCTCCCCGTAGCCCCAGGTGTCCTGGAACTGGCTCTGTAGACCAGGCTGGCCTTGAACTCACAAAGATCCGCCTGCCTCTGCCTCCCAAGTGCTAGGATTAAAGGTGTGCGCCACCATGCCCAGCTCTATTCTTTTCTTTATCTGATCAGTTTTTTTCTTCTAAACTGAGTTGACTTCAAAGACTCTTAGTGGGAATGTCTGTGTGTAGCTTTGTGGTGTCTCTGGGTTCTCCAGCAGTGAGTGTTAGAGCTGCCCTTTAAATACAACACAGTACTGTCTTCCTTGTTGGTACAGTGTGACAAGTCTTTTTTTGAGACTAGTCATGTATCTGCCTTTGGTAGGGTTTTGTTTTGTTTTGTTTTTAGAGGGGGGGGAGTCTTTTTGAGACAGGAACTCCCTGTCAGTCCCAGTTGGCATGGAACTTACTATGTAAACCAGGCTGGCTTTGATCTCAGAGATTTGCCTGTCTCTGCCTCCTGAGTACTGGGATTAACTGCATGTGCCACCATGCCTGGCTTTGGCTTTGGTTTTAGAGACAGGTAAATTCATAGGAAGAGTGGTCCCTGTGTACTGTTTGTGCTTGGAACCTTCTGTTTCTGGCTTCACTGTGAAGCTAGAAGCTCCTGGAAAGGACAAACCATGGAGCTCACGTGTTCTGTTCTGTGATCCAGAAACTCAGTGTTCATTGTTTAGGTTTTGGATGAAACATGTATTATGTAGTCAGATTAATGTATGACTTACTAACCTAACATTGAATATTGTGCTTTACGTAATAAAGGATGAAACATGTATTATGTAGTCAGATTAATCTATGATTTGCTAACCTAACATTGAATATTGTGCTTTACGTAATAAAGGATAAAACATGTATTATGTAGTCAGATTAATCTATGACTTACTAACCTAACATTGAATATTGTGCTTTTACATAATAAAGGATGAAACATGTATTATGTAGTCAGATTAATTTATGACTTACTAACCTAACATTGAATATTGTGCTTTACATAATAAAGGATGAACTGGACTGGGGACGGCTAAACTACATTCAGATCAAGAGAATTAGAGAGGTAAGGTGTAAATTCCTTGACTCAGTTGATGTAGATAAACTGACTTATAAAATGATTACTAGCCGGGGCGTGGTGGTGGTACATGCCTTTAATCCTAGCACTCAGGAGGCAGAGACAGGCGGATCTTTGTGAGTTCAAGGCCAGCCTGGTCTACAGAGTGAGTTCCAGGACAGCTGGGGCTACAGGGAGACCCTGTGTGTGTGTGTGGGGGGGTGGAGGAGAAGATTACTAAGCCAGGCGTAGTAGTGGTGCACACCTTTAATCCCAGCTCTTGAGAGGCAGAGTCAGGCAGATCTCTGTCAGTTCAAGGCCTGCCTGGTCTACATAGCAAGCTCCAGGCCAACTGGGACTAAAGGGAGACCCAGTCTCAAAAAGACAAAAAAAAAAAAAAAATTACTAAGTCCTGGTAATGGCATGGTATAGGGAACACCTCTCTGCCCATTTCCATCATTAGCAGGAGAGCCTTGGGGAATAGAGACAAGGAGACAGCTCTTGGTCACAGAATCCCTTCCCAAGTATAATTTTTAAAAATATATTAGCTGGTGCCGGGCGTGGTGGCGCACGCCTTTAATCCTAGCACTTGGGAGGCAGAGGCGGCGGATCTTTGTGAGTTCAAGGCCAGCCTGGTCTACAGAGTGAGTTCTAGGACAGCTGGGGCTACAGGGAGACGCTTGTCATCGAAAAGACCAAAAAAAAAAAAAAAAAAAAATAATATATATATATATAGTATATATATATTATATATATATATATTTGCAAGGCATGGTGGCGCATGCCTTAATCTTAGCACTCAGGCGGCAGAGGCAGGCGGATCTTTGTGAGTTCAGGCCAGCCTGGTCTAACAAGAGTGAGTTCCAGGACAGCTGGGCTACAGGGAGACCCTGTCTCGAAAGACCAAAACAAAAACAAAAACAAAAAAATATATTAAGTGTACCCTGGTCATGCAGTGCCCACAGAGGTCAGAAGAAGGGCATCGATTCTCTGGAAATGGAGTTGGGGATGGCTATTAGCCGTGATGTAGGTGCTGGGAACCAACCAGGTCCTCTGCAAGAGCAGCCAGTGCTCCTAACTGCTGAGCCATCTCTCCAGCCCACCCCACACTAAATGTTATGATGAACAGCTGTGCAATCCTGGCAGCTAATTTTTTAGTATCTGGCAAGATAAGCATGTGGTCTTTTCATAGCTAACTGATTGGTATAGTAAATACATTATGGGATTCATGCTGTTGATCCACATTTGCATTCTTGGTGTAAACTTCCTTATTTCCTCTCACTGGGTTCCGATTGCCTGTGTTTTCTCTAGGGGTTTTGGAGTGGATTTACAAGTGAAACTGGTCTGTGGCTTGTGTGTGAGTGTGCATCATGCACACATAAACAGTGGGTGTCAGATTTTGACATAGGGGTCAGAGCAGACTACAGTTGTAGGCCCAGGAACAACTGGGTTTAATAATTGGGAATGTGTTTCCTTTATGTTGATAGAACTCAAGTATAAAACTGTTTTTGACCAGTGCCTCTGGGGATTTTGTTTCTTCAAGGCAGGATCTCTGCCTATGTGGCCCAGGCTGGCACTGGAACTCATGATCACTGTTGCTCAGCCTCCTGAGTTCTGAATTATAGGTGTGTGCCACCTTAACTAGCTAAAGCACAGCTTTTGTGTGTGTAGCGTGTATACCTGTTAGTGTGCTTGTGTGCATGGAGACCACAGGTGATTGGGAGTGTCTTTCCTCAGCTGCTCTCCACCTTTACTCTTTTTTGAGACTGGGTGTCCCAGAGAACCTGAAGCTTATTGTCAGTGAAACCTCAAGAGATCTGCCTGTCTGTGGGGGTGGGGAGAGGCCCCTCCCTTGTCCCTAGGTCTATGGCACTCGCTGTTACTGCCTATGGGTGCCGGAAAGGTTTGTTTTCTCTGCTGGTTAAAGTAAAGGGCAGGAAAGAAGTGTTACTGGAAATCTTGGGGAGAACTAGTGGGGACACCATTTGATACTGGGGAAATCTGGATCTCCTCTTGGGGTTTGCAGTTACATTAATGAAGGGAAAATTAGAACAGACTCAGATGGAAGCTCCTGGACAATTTGTTTGCATTTAAAAGGAAAAACCCCAGGGCATAATAAAGAAGGACAAAAGAGAAGGAAAAGAGTGGCCGAGAAAGAAAGGCAAGCAGACCCAATGTCCTTCATGGGAGCTCAGAGGAACTGCACTTGGGGGTGGACATTCTGGGAAAGAAAAGTACATTATCTTAAGGTAATTAAGGGGTGGTCCCTTTGCCAGGTCCTTGACCTGCACAACTGAAGCCCCTCTCAAGAGACAAGGCATATAGCTCCATCTAGACCCAGGATTCATTCCCCTTCCTTCTCCTTCCTTTTCCTTTTTCCTTTTTCCTTTTCCTTTTGTAATATAACCCATGTGCCTGCTTTTTTCTTGTAGGGTTCTGGGGATTCAAACTCAGATCTTCATGCTTACAAGATGAACTGTGAACCATCCCCAGCCCCAGGAAAGAAATTGGGTTCTTAAAAAAAAAATTGTGTGCATGTGTCGTGTGAAAGTATGCCATGTGGGGCTGGAGAGATGGCTGAGCGGTTAAAAGCACGACTTGCTCTAGCAGAAAGAACAGTTCGATCCCAGCACCCATATGGCAGCTAAGAACCGTCTTTAAGCCTGGTGTGGTGGCACACGCCTTTAGTCCTACACTCAGGAGGCAAGAGGCAGGCGATCTCTGTGAGTTCAAGGCCAGTCCTGGGTCTACATAGTGAGTTCCAGGCAAGCTGGTGCTATAGGGAGACCCTGTTTCAAAAACCAAAACAAAAAGAAAAAGAAAGAAAGAGAAGAGAGAGAGAGAGAAGAAGAAGACGAAAGAATCGAGATATAGAAAAAAAGAAAAATAAAGAAAAAAAAAAGAAAAAAGAAAGTAAAGAAAGAACTCATATCACCATGCGCACAATCCAGAATATGCCCGGGCACCATCACACACCCGCCGTGGTTGTAGACAGATGCAATAGCTGAAAATAAGAAAAAAGAAAAGAAAAGAAAGAACAGAAAAGAAAGAAAAGAAAGAAAGAAAGAAAGAACGAAAGAAAGAAAGAAGAAAGAAAGAAAGAAGGAAAGAAAGGGAAGAAAAAAGTAATGCGTGTGTGGGTACCACAGAGGCCTGAAGAAGAGCATCTGAAACCCTGGAGCTGGAAATTAAGAAATGACTGTGAGCCACCATGTATAAGTGCTAGGAATAGAACTTAGGTTCTCTGTAGGAGCAGCAATGTTCTTAAATCCATTGGGCCATGTTTCCAGCCCCCAAGGGACCAATTTTAAGAAAAAATTATTTTTTAGTGTTAAGTTGGTATAGTTTACTGTTTTTTTTTCTGCCTTTGGGTAATTCTTTTGAAAGTAATTTCTGATGAATTATATATTTTAGTTGCATGTGTTTAGTGTGTGGTTGATTTTCTTAATTTCATGTTTGTGTCCAATGATAACATCTTTCACAACTTGAAGATTGTGTTTGTGTGCTCTTCCTGTATATTGACTGTGTTAGCGTGTTCAGAGGATCCCCAGCTCACCCTTAGCATTGGCAGCTGGCTTGAAGAACTCCTGAACTCAGAATTCTGTCAGACTCTGCTGTGGGGCTTACTATAAACAAAGGAGCAAATTAAAACTCAAAGGGAAAGGTGATTGGAAGAACCCAGGAGTATCCAGGTATAGACTTGCAGATGTGCTCTCCAGTGAAGACATGGGATCTAGTAGCTCTGTGTGGTGCTGGGTGTGAAGTGTGGAAGCTCTTGCTGTGGACTGAGTACTAGCCCTGTTGTGCCCACAGGTGGATCTTGGGTCCTTAGTTTTTAATCATTCTATAGGCCAAACCAGTGTTTCTTGCCTCAGGTCCCTGTATGTGAATACTAGCTACACTGTATGTGTGTTCTAGCTGCACTGGATTGATGTGTTCTACCCACACGGTATGTGTGTTCTAACCGCACTGGGGTGGCGGCCCGTCTTTTGGGTTTTTTTTTTTTTTTTTTTTTTTTTTTTCCCCCCAAGCCCCCCCCCCCCCGCCAAAACCTTTTTGGGGGGTTTTTTATGGGGTTTTGGGGGGTTTCTTGCCCCCCCCGCCCCCCTTTGGGGGGGGTGGTAGCACACTGGGTATCTGTTCTAGCTGCACTGGATGTGTATTCTAGCTACACTGTTGCAGCATGTGGGCCCAGGGAAGCAGACAAATTTATCAGGTAGGGTCATTCTGAAGGGTTAAAAAAACGCTTCCTAGGAGGTGGGCCAGGGCTAAACTTTTGTTTTGTGCAAGATGTGGACAGTCTATGGCCTGGGAAGAAGCCCTTTGGCAACAACCCCGACTGGCTCTCTGCGTCTCCTGGTGTTTGAGAACGTTGATTGTCCTTTTGCTCCTGTAGGGTGTGATGGGGTGGAGGGTGGTGTTTTTATTTTTTTTTCCCAGTGGAAAGGAAGCATATAGGATTTCAACTGATTGGTTGTTTTTGTTTTGTTTTTTGGTTTTTTTCGAAGACAGGGTCTCCCTGCATACGCCAGCATCCTGGAACTCACTCAAGTAGACCAGGCTGGCCTTGAACTCACAAGATCCGCCTGCCTCTCGCCTCCCGAGTGCTAGGATTCAAAGGCTTGCGCCACCAGCCCAGCTCTCTGATTGTTTATTTTTAAAAAAAATTAATTATTTTCCCCATCTTTTCATCGTTTGATTTTTTTTTTTTCCTGAGATAAGGTTTTAATTCATAATATGAATTTTCCTTTTTTTATTTATTTTTGTCTGTGTATGAATGTAAACTGTCTGCATGTAGGTCTGTGCAACCCGTGTGGGCCAGAAGAGGGCGTCGGATTCACCGAACTGGATTAAAGACGGTTCTCGCCCCATTTGGGTGCTGGGGATCAAACTGGGTCTCTGCAAGGTGGTCCAGCCGTTCTTGACTGCTAGGGGCTATCTCCCAAAGCCCCATTCAATCAATATTTTTCTATGAAATCAACCTAGAATCTAAGAATTTCAATTGTGAGCATTGTTTTATGGTATACTGGTGCAAGTGAGTGGTGTGTATACATGTTCATGTGGGTGAGTCTTTGTCCCATGGTGCCAATGTGTGGAGGTCAAGGACAACCTTGGGTATCCCCGCTTGGCTTCTGCCTTGTTCAAGGATAACAGGGTTTCTCTGCCTACTTGCTTACTTGCACTGCCCTCTGCCCCGACCTGCTTCGCCCCTGCCTGTGCCTCCTGCTGGGATTAAAAAGGGCCTGTGCTGCCAACTCCTTAGACCTTAAAATTGGCTTTTTAATTAGAAAAAATTCTCATTAAAAGACTTCAATGACCCTCAGAAAAGAAAGAAATGACATCGATGTGCCCCCCTGACACGCCTAGGAAGCTTTTCCCTCTCCCAGAAAAGAAGTAGCAGGATTGGAAAAGTTTGGTCCTTTTCAGTACTCTGTGTGTGTGTGTGTGTGTGTGTGTAAGGCTTTGAGCATGCGGAGCACACACTTCTACTGAGCTGTGTCTGTGACCCCTTTCAGTTTGTTATAGTTTGCCTGGATACTGCATGTTAATTTCTTAATTTTTTAAAAATTTTTTATGTGTGGGGCTGGAGAGATGGCCTAGCGGTTAAGAGCGCCAGCCCTGCTCTTACAAGAGGACCTGGGTTCAATCCCGAGCAACCTACAAATGGCGGCTGAAAACCGTCTGAAAACTCCAAATTCCAGGAGAACTCCAAGTTCAGGGGAATCCGACACCCCTCTTCTGAACCGTCCGCGGCAATTGCACGACACAGGTGGCAGCAAACCTGCATGCAGACAGGTACATTCATACACATACCAGAAATAAAATTAAATAAAAAAAAAATTAAAAAAATTTTTATGTGTATGAAAATGTATTCTCTGCATGTATGTAGTGAACCTGTGTTGTACAGTGTCTGTGGAAGTCAGGAAGAGCACATCAGATCCCCTGGAACTAGAGTTAACAGAGGTTGTTAGTTTGTCATGTGGGTGCTGGGAACCAAATGCAGGTCCTCTGTAAGAGCAGCCAGTGCTCTTAACTACTTTTTTTTTTTTTTGAGACAGGGTCACCCACTGCTTGGAACTTACCAAGTAGACTGAGGCTGGCCTTGAACTCCTGCTTCGTCCTGAACTTCCACCTTTGCCAGGTGTTTTGGATTTAATAGGCATGCAGCAACCTGCCTGGCTTTTGAAAAGTTTGTTATTATATACTTTGATGTTGGTTTTATTTTATTGTTGTTTGGAGGACTGTGTAGCATACCTTGTTTTTCTGGCTTAAAAAGAAAAAAAGTTTTGAAAATGAATGGGGTTTTTACAGTATGTTAAACTGGCTGGCCTCAAGCCTGTGTAAGCCAAAGGCTGGCCTGCCAGCATGAGATTCTTCCTACTTTATTCTTGAATTGGGATTAACAGATGTAGCCACTTATGGTCATCACACACCATGGTTTTCTAAACATTACACAACAAGAATGTGTTCAATGGTGGAGAAATTGAGGAAGAAGTTAAAAGGAACTTAAGGAATGAGGTTGGGATTGCTGTTTGAGTCCTATGCATAGGCGGAGGGGCACAGTCATGCTTCCTGGGTGTTTTGCTGTTGTCATTGTGTTGAGTCTTTATTCTTGCTTGGAGTCTTTTTTTTTTTTTTATATTTTGTTTTATTTCATTTTTTTTTTTAAATTAGTTTTTTATTGATGCTTTGTGCATTTCATACTTTTTTTCCAAATTCAGTTCAGCCGTTATTTCCCTTTCCTCCCCCACCCCCATCCCACCCCATGCCAGATCAATGCCAATTCTGCCCCATAACTGTCCTGCCATCTTTCTCTCAGTTTTTTTTTTTTTATTTTTTATTTTTTCAGCTATAAGTGATATCCATGAGTACAAGCATCCTTCATGCAAAAACTATCTGCAGGCTGTTGTTGCCCAAACACCTCACAGCCCCACCATCCAGTGGGGGGTGAAAGGTTGTTTGTTCAATTAAGTTGATCAAAATGAGGTTCCAGACTACATTGCTGTAGTTTCACCATTCACCCCAATCGCAGCCTGTACATTCTTACACACGCCCCCCCTCTTCCGCAGGTTATTCCCTAGGGCTTAAAAGGGGAACAGGTGGATGAGAGTAAACAGTCCACTCTCTTGGAGCTGTTTGGACTTGGACTCTGGAGTCTTTACTGAGATAGCTGTGGGCTTCACCCATTGGATAGGCTAATGCAGTCCTGTTGTACCCTTGTTTTCACTACTGTCAGTAAGGTCTTCCTTTGAGACATCAGACTTGAATGTGCTTTTAGGTGGCTGAATTATACGAAGAACTGAAGATCAGAATCTCACAGTTCAACATGTTTGTGGATCCTCGGCATCCTGTCCTGGACCAAGAGTATCTGTATAAGCAGCGCTTCATCCTGCAGGTTCGCTGGGGCTGCCGGGGCTCCTTTCCTGATGCTTTTCCAGGCTCCTGGTTGAGGAGGTGCTCTCTTCGGCTGCTGCTGCCAGCTGTGCTCTGAGGCTTTGGTAGCACTGTGGTGCTGTTTGCAACCAGGAGCCATTCTTCGCCTTCCTGTTTGTACCCTTCCTGGTACTGGATGATGAGCTAGGCCTGCTGCATTCTCCCATGGAGCGCCCACTGCTACCAGAGCATCAGGATCGAGATTCACCCTGGGGTCCAGAAAGAAGATGTGCTCTTGCTGTTGCGTGGTGTGGAGCAAACACATCAGCTCTGGATCACAAACAAGTGATCAGGCTATGGGATGAGAACCTTCCAGGAAAATTAAAAAATTATTTTTAAATGTCTGCGATGTTTTTACCTGCACGTATGTCAGTGTACCACGTGCCTTTAGGAGGCCAGAAAGGGCATTGGGACCCTGGACATGGGTTTAAAGATGCTTTGGTTAGCCATCCTGTGGGTGCTGGCAACCGAAACCTGAAACTCTGCCAAATGCAGTCGTGCTGTTAAGCTCGTAAACCAATCCAAATTGTACAGAGATAGGCATCTCAGCAGGTGGAAATGCTTCTGCCATTGCCTTCAGAGCAGGGAGAACACAGGTAAACCAGGCATGCTGGGAGTGGGAGTGCCTCTGTGAATATGAAAAAGCCATATGGCCCAGGGCAGGTTATTTTTTTTTTTTTTTTCCTTTTCTGTGGGTGTGCTTCATATGGACATATTGTTGGTGAAGAAAGGACTTTGCAGAGTGCCTTTTGCAAGTGAAAAGTCTGCCAGCTTGCTGCCCAGTGATATCTGCATATCTGGGACAATGCCTGGAGCTCATGTTGGGGGGAGGGTGGAGTGTACTGTTGTTGAGTCCTTGCTTAGTTCACTCAGAAGCATTTCAGCTGCTCTGAAGAAAGGACGTTAGGGGAACAGTGGGAGAAGTTGTGCTCAGCAGGTGATAGATCCGGTTCCTTATTTTAATTTTATGTGTTGAAGTGTATATTGCCTGCCTATAATGCAAGTACAAACCTGTGTCATGCGATGCCCATATAGAGGGGTGTCAAGATCCCTGAACTGGAGTTACGGATGGTTGGTTGTTAGGCCACCAATATGGGTGCTGAGAATCAAACCTGGGTCTACTTTGAGAACAGCGCCAGTATTCTTAACCACTTGAGCATCTCTCCAGGCAAGTGGATCCTGTTTTTAAATGCATCGCAATGCTCTGGTTGCCAGTCCACTGGGGTAGTGGATGCCAAGGCTGAGTCTCCTTTTTTCCAGGTTGTATTGGCAGGTGCTTTTTATCCCAACTACTTTACTTTTGGACAGCCGGATGAGGAGATGGCTGTGAGGGAGCTGGGTGGCAAAGATCCAAAGACTACAGTCGTGGTAGGTGACACATAGTAGCTGTCCCCAGATGTTGGTGTGAATGCTGGATTCCAGGTGGAGCTGCCGCCAATGTGGCCAGTGCAGAGGGTTATTCTTGTTAGTGCCGTGTGCACTTCTCCCTAAAGTGAGCACTAGGCTTGTTGTAAACAGCAGTTGATTCAGTGCCCTGAATTCCCAACAGAACTACTTAGAGAATGTTAACTTAGCTTTGAGGCCCCTCAAAGTCTGCATTAGATATAGACCTAGGGCTAGTAGGGGGATCTGAGGATGAGCCACAGACACTGTTGGATCCACAGAGAGCCATTCGTTCACATCCTAGCAGCAGCATGTGGCAGCTGGAATCTTGGATTTGAGGACTGGGCTTTCATTAGACTTCTTGGTGGGGTAAACCAGAGTCTTATTAAAGGGAATGAAAAACACTTGGTAGAACACTCCCGATATACAGTACATGCTCAGTCATTGCTCAGTTTGCTTTGGGTGTTGTTAAGCCACCTTTGAAAGTGCTGAGAGCATGAAGAGTCACAAGGGCAGAGCCAGAATCCAGAACCTTGCAAGTGCAGGTCTTTGAAGAGAGCTACAAGTGAGAGGGGCGCAGGGATAAGTCCATGTTGGGGAAAGGTTTCAACTGAAAAGATGGCTGCTAGCTTTTGTAGCTGCGAGGACTGTTCACTTAGACCATGTGCTTATGTCGCTTCTTGCTGGAGGAGGCTCTTTGGTTGGCTTCCTCCTTCCCACCTTCCCCTAGGTGTCCATCCTTCAGCTGTGCACAGTGGAAGGGCTGTGCAAGGACCCTACCCTCAGACACATAATTTAGTCTTCGACAGCCTGTTCATCTGACACATGACCAAGCATGCATCATACGAACTAAATCACACCTGGCTTTGCTTATGGCTTCTTTGAGAAGCCAGGTGCTTTTAAAACTCAGTCTCCTCCAAGCTTCATGCTAACCTTTGAATGGATGATTTCCATCTTCACTTTGTGGCATAGCAGTTCCATAGCACTTGAGCTTAGACCTGGGTTTAAGCTGTGACCTCCCTCGCTTGCCAACACCTGTAGTTGGTATGGCCTCGCTCAGCAGGGCTAGCAGTGTGCAGGGCCCCCAGTAGAGCCAGAGTTGAGAACACAAGTGGTCTGGAAGCTTACAGAGGGTGAGGAGTGCTGGGAGAGCTTAGAGCAGTGTGGCTTGGACGTGCCGTGCTGGTAAGAGCTTGTCTTTGCTGCCACGGAGGAACGGGCGTCTGAGGATGAGCAGCAGCCCATCTTCCTTAGCTTCCTGTCACCCTTTATACACAGTGGTCTTTTAGAAAGATATAGTTAGTGTGATTATTTTGAAGTAACAGAAAAGAAAGTAAACATAACTTTACTATTAGATGGTTGAATTGTTTTAACAGGAGAAAACTAGCTTTTATTTAATGTATTTTTAATTAAAACAGGTATAATTTAAAGTCACTCCATTGTTAAATACACTGTAGGCAGTCTGTCTGTCATGGGTAAAGGTATAGGCTCTGCTTGCAGACGAGGGTGGTGAGCAGCCACTTCTACTCCTGGGCGTGGGAGCTCTTAGTCCTTACTGACGGTTCTGACTTGAGGCTCCATCTGTCTTACAGCTGAAGCACATTCCTCCCTATGGATTTCTTTACTACAAACAACTGCAGTCTCTCTTTCGACAGTGTGGTCAAGTGAAATCCATTGTATTTGATGGTGCGAAGTAAGTAGTCCATTTTGTAATCAGCTACAGTTCTAGAAACACACCATTTGAAATGTTTTTCAGACTTCTTAGGGCCAGATATGTGTGGGAGTGGGACTTCCTGGAGGCTGATGGTAGTTCCTGAAANGAGAGAGAGAGAGAGAGAGAGAGAAGAAAAAATGAAAAGAAATAAATTAATGCTACCCAGTTATCTGGCAATTTTGTATATATAGCCAAAAAAATGAAATAAGTGTACCAAAATATACCTGCATTCACTGTTTATTGCAGGACTATTCACAATAGCTGAGACACCGAATCAGCTGAGGTATCTGTCAGTAGACACATGGGTGAGAGGCAGGCGGATCTTTGTGAGTTCAAGGCCAGCCTGGTCTACAAGAGTGAGTTCCAGGACAGCTGGGGCTACAGGGAGACCCTGTCTCGAAAAGACCAAAACAAAAACAAAAACAAAAAAATATATTAAGTGTACCCATGTCATGCAGTGCCCACAGAGGTCAGAAGAGGGCATCGGATTCTCTGGAAATGGAGTTGGGGATGGCTATTAGCCGTGATGTAGGTGCTGGGAACCAACCAGGTCCTCTGCAAGAGCAGCCAGTGCTCTTAACTGCTGAGCCATCTCTCCAGCCCCACCCCACGTATAATGTTATGATGAACAGCTGTGCAATCCTGGCAGCTAATTTTTTAGTATCTGGCAAGATAAGCATGTGGTCTTTTCATAGCTAACTGATTGGTATAGTAAATACATTATGGGATTCATGCTGTTGATCCACATTTGCATTCTTGGTGTAAACTTCCTTATTTCCTCTCACTGGGTTCCGATTGCCTGTGTTTTCTCTAGGGGTTTTGGAGTGGATTTACAAGTGAAACTGGTCTGTGGCTTGTGTGTGAGTGTGCATGCACACATAACAGTGGGTGTCAGATTTTGACATAGGGGTCAGAGCAGACTACAGTTGTAGGCCCAGGAACAACTGGGTTTAATAATTGGGAATGTGTTTCCTTTATGTTGATAGAACTCAAGTATAAAACTGTTTTTGACCAGTGCCTCTGGGGATTTTGTTTCTTCAAGGCAGGATCTCTGCCTATGTGGCCCAGGCTGGCCTGGAACTCATGATCACTGTTGCTCAGCCTCCTGAGTTCTGGGATTATAGGTGTGTGCCACCTTAACTAGCTAAAGCACAGCTTTTGTGTGTGTAGCGTGTATACCTGTTAGTGTGCTTGTGTGCATGGAGACCACAGGTTGATTGGGAGTGTCTTTCCTCAGCTGCTCTCCACCTTTACTCTTTTTTGAGACTGGGTGTCCCAGAGAACCTGAAGCTTATTGTCAGTGAACCTCAAGAGATCTGCCTGTCTGTGGGGGTGGGGAGAGGCCCCTCCCTTGTCCCTAGGTCTATGGCACTTGCTGTTACTGCCTATGGGTGCCGGAAAGGTTTGTTTTCTCTGCTGGTTAAAGTAAAGGGCAGGAAAGAAGTGTTACTGGAAATCTTGGGGAGAACTAGTGGGGACACCATTTGATACTGGGGAAATCTGGATCTCCTCTTGGGGTTTGCAGTTACATTAATGAAGGGAAAATTAGAACAGACTCAGATGGAAGCTCCTGGACAATTTGTTTGCATTTAAAAGGAAAACCCCAGGGCATATAAAAGAAAAGGACAAAAAGAGAAGGAAAAGAAGTGGCCCAGAAAGAAAGGCAAGCAGACCCAATGTCCTTCATGGGAGCTCAGAGGAACTGCACTTGGGGGTGGACATTCTGGGAAAGAAAAGTACATTATCTTAAGGTAATTAAGGGGTGGTCCCTTTGCCAGGTCCTTGACCTGCACAACTGAAGCCCCTCTCAAGAGACAAGGGCATAGCTCCATCTAGACCCAGATTCATTCCTTCCTTCCTTCCTTCCTTTTCCTTTTCCTTTTCCTTTTCCTTTTGTAATATAACCAATGTGCCTGGCTTTTTCTGTAGGGTCTGGGGATTCAAACTCAGATCTTCATGCTTGCATGATAGGAACTGACTGAACCATCCCCCAGCCCCAGGAAGAAATTGGGTTCTTAAAAAAAAAATTTGTGTGCATGTGTCTGTGTGAAAGTATGCCATGTGGGGCTGGAGAGATGGCTGAGCGGTTAAAAGCACCGACTGCTCTAGCAGAAGAACAGTTCGATTCCCAGCACCCATATGGCAGCTAAGAACCGTCTTTAAGCCTGGTGTGGTGGCACACGCCTTTAGTCCTAGCACTCAGGAGGCAGAGGCAGGCGGATCTCTGTGAGTTCAAGGCCAGCCTGGTCTACAGAGTGAGTTCCAGGGCAGCTGGTGCTATAGGGAGACCCTGTCTCAAAAACAAAAAGAAAGAAAGAAAGAAAGAGAGAGAGAGAGAGAGAGAGAGAGAGAGAGAGAGAGAGAGAAAAGAAAGAAAGAAAGAAAGAAAGAAAGAAAGAAAGAAAGAAAGAAAGAAGGAAAGAAAGGGAAAGAAAAAAAGTATGCCGTGTGTGGGTACACACAGAGGCCTGAAGAAGAGCATCTGAAACCCTGGAGCTGGAATTAGAAATGACTGTGAGCCACCATGTATAAGTGCTAGGAATAGAACTTAGGTTCTCTGTAGGAGCAGGAAGTGCTTTTAACCATTGAGCCATGTTTCCAGCCCCCAAGGGACCAATTTTAAGAAAAATTATTTTTAGTGAGTTGTATAGTTACTGTTTTTTTTCTGCTTTGTAATTCTTTTGAAGTAATTCTTGATGAATTATATATTTTAGTTGCATGTGTTTAGTGTGTGGTTGATTTTCTTAATTTCATGTTTGTGTCCAATGATAACATCTTTCACAACTTGAAGATTGTGTTTGTGTGCTCTTCCTGTATATTGACTGTGTTAGCGTGTTCAGAGGATCCCCAGCTCACCCTTAGCATTGGCAGCTGGCTTGAAGAACTCCTGAACTCAGAATTCTGTCAGACTCTGCTGTGGGGCTTACTATAAACAAAGGAGCAAATTAAAACTCAAAGGGAAAGGTGATTGGAAGAACCCAGGAGTATCCAGGTATAGACTTGCAGATGTGCTCTCCAGTGAAGACATGGGATCTAGTAGCTCTGTGTGGTGCTGGGTGTGAAGTGTGGAAGCTCTTGCTGTGGACTGAGTACTAGCCCTGTTGTGCCCACAGGTGGATCTTGGGTCCTTAGTTTTTAATCATTCTATAGGCCAAACCAGTGTTTCTTGCCTCAGGTCCCTGTATGTGAATACTAGCTACACTGTATGTGTGTTCTAGCTGCACTGGATGTGTGTTCTACCCACACTGTATGTGTGTTCTACCCGCACTGGGGTGCGTGTTCCAGCCGCACTGGGTGTGTGTTCTAGCCGCACTGGGTGTAGCCACACTGGGTACGTGTTCTAGCTGCACTGGATGTGTATTCTAGCTACACTGTTGCAGCATGTGGGCCCAGGGAAGCAGACAAATTTATCAGGTAGGGTCATTCTGAGGGCTTAAAAAACGCTTCCTAGGAGGTGGGCCAGGGCTAAACTTTTGTTTTGTGCAAGATGTGGACAGTCTAGGCCTGGGAAGAAAGCCCTTTTTGGCACAACCTCCTGGTGTTTGAGACGGTTGATTTGTCCATTTTGCTCTGTAGGGTGGTGATGGTGGTGGTGTTTTATTTTTTTTCCCAGTGGAAAGGAAGCATATAGGATTTCAACTGATTGGTTGTTTTTGTTTTTGTTTTTGTTTTTTTCGAGACAGGGTCTCCCTGTAGCCCCAGCTGTCCTGGAACTCACTCAGTAGACCAGGCTGGCCTTGAACTCACAAAGATCCGCCTGCCTCTGCCTCCCGAGTGCTAGGATTAAAGGCTTGCGCCACCATGCCCAGCTCTCTGATTGTTTATTTTTAAAAATTAATTATTTCCCCATCTTTCTCGGTTTGATTTTTTTTTTTCCTGAGATAGGTTTTTAATTCATAAATATTTTCCTTTTTTTATTTATTTTTGTCTGTGTATGAATGTACTGTCTGCATGTAGGTCTGTGCACCCGTGTGGGCAGAAGAGGGCGTCGGATTCCCCCGAACTGGAGTTAAAGACGGTTCTCAGCCTCCATTTGGGTGCTGGGGATCAAACCTGGGTCCTCTGCAAGAGTGGTCAGCGTTCTTGACTGCTAGGCTATCTCTCCAGCCCCATTCATCAATATTTTCTAATGAAATCACCTAGAACTAAGAATTTCATTGTGAGCAGTTGTTTATGTATATGTGCATGATGTGTGTGTATACATGTTCATGTGGGTGAGTCTTTGTCATGGTGCATGTGTGGAGGTCAGGACAACCTTGGGTATCCCCGCTTGGCTTCTGCCTTGTTCAAGACAGGGTTTCTCTGCTACTTGCTACTGCACTGCCTCTGCCCCACCTGCTTCTGCCCCGCCTGCTGCCTCTGCTGGGATTAAAGGCCTGTGCTGCCACTCCTAGACCTTAAATTGCTTTTTAATTAGAAAATTCTCTTAAGAGACTTCAATGACCCCAGAAAGAAAGATGACATCTGAATGTGCCCCCCTGACACAGCCTAGGAGCTTTTCCCTCTCCTCAGAAAGAGTAGCTGGAAAGTTTGTCCTTTCAGTACTCTGTGTGTGTGTGTGTGTGTGTGTAAGGCTTTGAGCATGCGGAGCACACACTTCTACTGAGCTGTGTCTGTGACCCCTTTCAGTTTGTTATAGTTTGCCTGGATACTGCATGTTAATTTCTTAATTTTTTAAAAATTTTTATGTGTGGGGGCTGGAGAGATGGCCTAGCGGTTAAGAGCGCCAGCTGCTCTTACAGAGGACCTGGGTTCAATCCCTAGCACCCACATGGCGGCTGAAAACCGTCTGAAACTCCAATTCCAGGAGAACTCCAGTTCAGGGGAATCCGACACCCTCTTCTGACCTCCGCGGCATTGCACGACACAGGTGCACAAACCTGCATGCAGACAGTACATTCATACACATACAGAAATAAAATTAATAAAAAAAATTAAAAAAATTTTTATGTGTATGAATGTATTCTCTGCATGTATGTAAGTGAACCTGTGTTGTACAGTGTCTGTGGAAGTCAGAAGAGCACATCAGATCCCCTGGAACTAGAGTTACAGATGGTTGTTAGTTGTCATGTGGGTGCTGGGAACCAAATGCAGGTCCTCTGTAAGAGCAGCCAGTGCTCTTAACTACTGTGCCAGCTCTAGACCCAGCCCCTCAAACTCACCACGTGACTGAGGCTGGCCTTGAACTCCTGCTCGTCCTGACTCCACCTTCCAGGTGTTTGGGATTATAGGCATGCAGCACCATGCCTGGCTTGAAAAGTTGTTATTATAACTTGATGTTGGTTTTTATTATTGTTGTTTGGAGGGACTGTGTAGCATACCTTGTTTTTCTGGCTTAAAGAAAAAAAGTTTTGAGATGGGGGTTTTACAGTATGAACTGGCTGGCCTCAAGCTGTGTAGCCAAGGCTGGCCTCCAGCATGAGATCTTCCTACTTTATTTCTTGAATTGGGATTACAGATGTATGCCACTATGTCCATCACACACCATGTTTCTAACATTCACAACAGAATGTGCTCATGGTGGAGATTGAGGAAGAGTTTAAAGGACTTAGGAATGAGGTTGGGATTGCTGTTTGAGTCCTATGCATAGGCGGAGGGGCATAGTCATGCTTCCTGGGTGTTTTGCTGTTGTCATTGTGTTGAGTCTTTATTCTTCTTGAGTCTTTTTTTTTTTTTTATATTTTTTTTATTTATTTTTTTTTTTAAATTAGTTTTTTATTGATGCTTTGTGCATTTCATACTTTTTTTCCAATTCAGTTCAGCGTTATTTCCCTTTCCCTCCCCCCCACCCCCACCCACCCCATCCAGATCAATGCATTCTGCCATAACTGTCCTGCCATCTTTCTCTCAGTTTTTTTTTTTTTATTTTTTATTTTTTCATTTTTAGCTATAAGTGATAATCCATGAGTACAAGCATCCTTCATGCAAAACCTATCTGCAGGCTGTTGTGCCCAAACACCTACAGCCCCACCATCCAGTGGGGGGTGACAGGTTGTTTGTTCAATCAAGTTGATCAAATGAGTGTCCAGACTACATTGCTGTAGTTTCACCATTCACCCCAATCGCAGCCCTTACATTCTACCACGCCCCCTCTTCCGCAGGTTATTCCCTAGGCTTAGAAAAGGGGCACAGGTGGATGAGAGGTAAAACAGTCCACTCTCTCTGGAGCTGTTGACTTGGACTCTGGAGTCTTTACTGAGATAGCTGTGGGCTTCACCCATTGGATAGGCTAATGCAGTCCTGTTGTACCCTTGTTTTCACTACTGTCAGTAAGGTCTTCCTTTGAGACATCAGACTTGAATGTGCTTTTAGGTGGCTGAATTATACGAAGAACTGAAGATCAGAATCTCACAGTTCAACATGTTTGTGGATCCTCGGCATCCTGTCCTGGACCAAGAGTATCTGTATAAGCAGCGCTTCATCCTGCAGGTTCGCTGGGGCTGCCGGGGCTCCTTTCCTGATGCTTTTCCAGGCTCCTGGTTGAGGAGGTGCTCTCTTCGGCTGCTGCTGCCAGCTGTGCTCTGAGGCTTTGGTAGCACTGTGGTGCTGTTTGCAACCAGGAGCCATTCTTCGCCTTCCTGTTTGTACCCTTCCTGGTACTGGATGATGAGCTAGGCCTGCTGCATTCTCCCATGGAGCGCCCACTGCTACCAGAGCATCAGGATCGAGATTCACCCTGGGGTCCAGAAAGAAGATGTGCTCTTGCTGTTGCGTGGTGTGGAGCAAACACATCAGCTCTGGATCACAAACAAGTGATCAGCTATGGGATGGAACCTTCCAGGAATTAAGAAAATTATTTTATGTCTGCAATGTTTTACCTGCACGTATGTCAGTGTACCACGTGCCTTTGGAGGCCAGAAACGGGCATTGGGACCCTGGACATGGGTTTAAAGATGCTTGTTAGCCATCCTGTGGGTGCTGGCAACCGAACCTGAAACCTCTGCCAAAGCAGTCAGTGCTGTTAAGCTCGTACCATCAATTGTACAGAGATAGGCATCTCAGCAGGTGGAAATGCTTCTGCCATTGCCTTCAGAGCAGGGAGAACACAGGTAAACCAGGCATGCTGGGAGTGGGAGTGCCTCTGTGAATATGAAAAAGCCATATGGCCAGGGCAGAGTTTTTTTTTTTTTTTCTTTTCTGTGGGTGTGCTTCATATGGACATATTGTTGGTGAAGAAAGGACTTTGCAGAGTGCCTTTTGCAAGTGAAAAGTCTGCCAGCTTGCTGCCCAGTGATATCTGCATATCTGGGACAATGCCTGGAGCTCATGTTGGGGGGAGGGTGGAGTGTACTGTTGTTGAGTCCTTGCTTAGTTCACTCAGAAGCATTTCAGCTGCTCTGAAGAAAGGACGTTAGGGGAACAGTGGGAGAAGTTGTGCTCAGCAGGTGATAGATCCGGTTCCTTATTTTTAATTTTATGTGTATGAATGTATTGCCTGCCTATATGCAAGTACACCTGTGTCATGCGATGCCATAAGAGGGTGTCAGATCCCCTGAAACTGGAGTTACGGATGGTTGGTTGTTAGCCACCATATGGGTGCTGAGAATCAAACCTGGGTCCTTTGCAAGAGCAGCCAGTATTCTTAACCACTGAGCCATCTCTCCAGGCCCAAGGGATCCTGTTTTTATGCATCGCATGCTCTGGTTTTGCCAGTCCACTGGGGTGAGATGAGAATGCCAAGGAGAACTGAGTCTCCTTTTTTCCAGGTTGTATTGGCAGGTGCTTTTTATCCCAACTACTTTACTTTTGGACAGCCGGATGAGGAGATGGCTGTGAGGGAGCTGGGTGGCAAAGATCCAAAGACTACAGTCGTGGTAGGTGACACATAGTAGCTGTCCCCAGATGTTGGTGTGAATGCTGGATTCCAGGTGGAGCTGCCGCCAATGTGGCCAGTGCAGAGGGTTATTCTTGTTAGTGCCGTGTGCACTTCTCCCTAAAGTGAGCACTAGGCTTGTTGTAAACAGCAGTTGATTCAGTGCCCTGAATTCCCAACAGAACTACTTAGAGAATGTTAACTTAGCTTTGAGGCCCCTCAAAGTCTGCATTAGATATAGACCTAGGGCTAGTAGGGGGATCTGAGGATGAGCCACAGACACTGTTGGATCCACAGAGAGCCATTCGTTCACATCCTAGCAGCAGCATGTGGCAGCTGGAATCTTGGATTTGAGGACTGGGCTTTCATTAGACTTCTTGGTGGGGTAAACCAGAGTCTTATTAAAGGGAATGAAAAACACTTGGTAGAACACTCCCGATATACAGTACATGCTCAGTCATTGCTCAGTTTGCTTTGGGTGTTGTTAAGCCACCTTTGAAAGTGCTGAGAGCATGAAGAGTCACAAGGGCAGAGCCAGAATCCAGAACCTTGCAAGTGCAGGTCTTTGAAGAGAGCTACAAGTGAGAGGGGCGCAGGGATAAGTCCATGTTGGGGAAAGGTTTCAACTGAAAAGATGGCTGCTAGCTTTTGTAGCTGCGAGGACTGTTCACTTAGACCATGTGCTTATGTCGCTTCTTGCTGGAGGAGGCTCTTTGGTTGGCTTCCTCCTTCCCACCTTCCCCTAGGTGTCCGTCCTTCAGCTGTGCACAGTGGAAGGGCTGTGCAAGGACCCTACCCTCAGACACATAATTTAGTCTTCGACAGCCTGTTCATCTGACACATGACCAAGCATGCATCATACGAACTAAATCACACCTGGCTTTGCTTATGGCTTCTTTGAGAAGCCAGGTGCTTTTAAAACTCAGTCTCCTCCAAGCTTCATGCTAACCTTTGAATGGATGATTTCCATCTTCACTTTGTGGCATAGCAGTTCCATAGCACTTGAGCTTAGACCTGGGTTTAAGCTGTGACCTCCCTCGCTTGCCAACACCTGTAGTTGGTATGGCCTCGCTCAGCAGGGCTAGCAGTGTGCAGGGCCCCCAGTAGAGCCAGAGTTGAGAACACAAGTGGTCTGGAAGCTTACAGAGGGTGAGGAGTGCTGGGAGAGCTTAGAGCAGTGTGGCTTGGACGTGCCGTGCTGGTAAGAGCTTGTCTTTGCTGCCACGGAGGAACGGGCGTCTGAGGATGAGCAGCAGCCCATCTTCCTTAGCTTCCTGTCACCCTTTATACACAGTGGTCTTTTAGAAAGATATAGTTAGTGTGATTATTTTGAAGTAACAGAAAAGAAAGTAAACATAACTTTACTATTAGATGGTTGAATTGTTTTAACAGGAGAAAACTAGCTTTTATTTAATGTATTTTTAATTAAAACAGGTATAATTTAAAGTCACTCCATTGTTAAATACACTGTAGGCAGTCTGTCTGTCATGGGTAAAGGTATAGGCTCTGCTTGCAGACGAGGGTGGTGAGCAGCCACTTCTACTCCTGGGCGTGGGAGCTCTTAGTCCTTACTGACGGTTCTGACTTGAGGCTCCATCTGTCTTACAGCTGAAGCACATTCCTCCCTATGGATTTCTTTACTACAAACAACTGCAGTCTCTCTTTCGACAGTGTGGTCAAGTGAAATCCATTGTATTTGATGGTGCGAAGTAAGTAGTCCATTTTGTAATCAGCTACAGTTCTAGAAACACACCATTTGAAATGTTTTTCAGACTTCTTAGGGCCAGATATGTGTGGGAGTGGGACTTCCTGGAGGCTGATGGTAGTTCCTGAAATGGAGCTTTATCATATTGTCAGTGGGGTTTATTTTCCTTTCCAGCTGCGTGTCCTAAAGAAACTGTACTATAACTCAGAGACACTTCTGGGAGACTGTGTAGTGCTGTAGTGGTTCTCTCCAGCTGCCTTTCACTTCAGTGTCACACCCCTAGTTCTCATGGCAAGTCATTAATGCGTTCTCTATAGCCATGGGGATCCTGCAAATAGAGTTTCTTTGTGAACTCTTTACACGTGTTTATTTATCTTAAATAATTTTGGAAGACACCATGCAGCATCTCAGTTACCTTGGAAGACACCATGCAGCATCTCAGTTACCTTGGTCCTGTTTTACTAGCAGGTCTGGAACTAGTGCTCAGCTGGAGGATCACTGGGAGTTTTGATTTCAAAAGGAAACACATGTACACACAGATTATAGGTTTTTATTGAGCTTTTATGCATTTCATAACACATTTCTTAATCAAATTTAGACCTGTTCCCATGTCCATGTCCCCCACCCCCAGTACTCATGCATCCTGCCATACATGTTAAGTCCTGTCTTGCATCTTTTTCTCAGTCTTTTTAACTTTTTCTTTTTTTTTAAATTAATTTTATTTATTTATGTATGTGTATGAATGTACTGCCTGCATGCAAGTTTGTGCACCCGTGTCGTGCAATGCCGCGGAGGTCAGAAGAGGGTGTCGGATTCCCCTGGAACTGGCGTTCTCCTGGAATTGGAGTTTCAGACGGTTCTCGGCCGCCATGTGGGCGCTGGGGATCGAACCCTGGTCCTCTTCAAGAGCGGTCGGTGCTCTTAACCGCTAGGCCATCTCTCCAGCCCCTCTTTTTAACTTTTTCGATGCAGAAGTTTACTGTTTTGAGCAGTTTTTTGAATGATTCTTTTTTTGTTCCCTTTAATTTTATATGTGCATATATATATTCCACTCATATACTAAAATTAAAAAGTCTGAAAATAGCCAGGCGTGGTGGTGCATGCCTTTAATCCCAGCACTTGGGAGGCAGAGGCAGGTGGATTTCTGTGAGTTCAAGGCCAGCCTGGTCTACAGAGCGAGCTCCAGGCCAGCTGGGACTGAAAGGAGACCCTGCCTCAAAAATACAAAAAAAAAAGTCTTAAAATAAATATAGGTTAATTCCAAAACACGTTTAGGGATTAATATTTTAGTGGTAAAGTTGCATGCAGGTAAAAAGAAATATAACTTTATATTCATAAATTGCATAGCAAGTTGATGTATGCTTTAATATACTTTTATTTTTTTAATTTATTATTTTTTATGTGTATGAGTATACTGTCTGCATGTAGGTTGGTGCACCTATGTTGTGCAATGCTGCGGAGGTCAGAAGAGGGCGTCGGATACTCCTGGAACTGGAGTTAAAGGTGGTTCTTAACTGCCATGTGGATGCCAGGAATCAAACCTGGGTCCTCTGCAAGAGAAGTCAGTGCTCTTAACCGCTGAGCCATTTCTCCAGCCCCCAATATACTTTTTTTTTTTTTTGGTCTTTTTGAGACAGGGTCTCCCTGCAGCCCCAGCTGTCCTGGAACTCACTCTGTAGACCAGGCTGGCCTTGAACTCACAAAGATCTAGGATTACAGGTGTGCGCCACCACGCCCGGCAATATACTTTTAAAAAAGACATTCTTTCTTATAAATCTTAGAAACAGAAACTTCAAGCTATATCTATAGTACTATCAGTCAATGTGGTATTAGTTTTACTAATAAATTACCCACCTTGGCTTACATATAAGAATTTGGTCCTAGGATCCAAAAATGAGGGATACCATACATCATTTGTTTTTCTGAGACTCTGTTACTTCAGTTAGCATAACAGCTTCTAGTTCCATGCATTTACCTGCAGAATTCATGATGTCATCTTTCTTTCTTTTTTTTAATTTTATTTATTTTTGTATGTGTATGAATGTACTGTCTGGATGTAGGTTTGCGCACCTGTGTTGTGCAATGCTGCGGAGGTCAGAAGGGGATCTTGGATTCCTCTGGAACTGGAGTTCTCCTGGAATTGGAGTTACAGACGGTTCTTAGCTGCCATGTGGGTGTTGGGGATCGAACCCGGGTCCTCTGCAAGAGCAGTCGGTGCTCTTAACCGCTAGGCTATCTCTCCAGCCCGATGTCATCTTTCTTTACTGCTGCATAGAACTCCATTGTGTAGCTGTACCACATTTTCATTATTTACTCATCAGTTGAGGGATGCTTGGGTTGTTTCCAGTTCTTTGTTATTGTGAAAAGAGCAGCAATAAACATGGTTGTGCCCATATCTCTGCTATAGGATAGATCCTTTGGGTCTCTACCCAGGAGTGGTATGACTGGGTCAAATGGTAGATTCATCTTTAGTCTTTTTAAGAGTTCTCCACACTGCTTTCCATAGGGGTTGCACAAGTTTGCAATCCCACCAGCAGTGAATGAGTGTTCCCCTCTCCAGCATATGATATCCTTTGTTTTCTTGATCATAGCCAGTCTTACTAGGGTAAGATTAAATCTTAAAATGGTGTTAAGTTGCATTTCCTTAATTGCTAATGATGTTGAGCATTTATTTATTTATTTATTTATTTATTTATTTATTTATTTATTTATTTGTATGAATGTACTGTCTGCATGCAGGTCTGTGCACCCGTGTCGTGCAATGCCGCGGAGGTCAGAAGAGGGCGTCGGATTCCCCTGGAACTGGAGTTCTCCTGGAATTGGAGCCACAGACTCAGCCGCCATGTGGGCACTGGGGATCGATCCCGGGTCCTCTGCAAGAGCAGTCGGCACTCCCAACCACTAGACCATCTCTCCAATCCCAATGTTGAGCACTTTTAAAGATGTTTCTTAGCCATCTTTATTTCTTCTCTTGAAAAAATATCTGTTCAGATCTTTAGCCTATCTTTTATTTAAATAGGTAATCTATTTTCTTGGTCCTTTGTTTTTTGAGTAGTTTATGTACTCTGATATTAAGCCTTTGTCAGATGTGTCACTGGTGAAGATTTCCTCACACTCTGTGGGTTTTCTCTTCACTTCTTTGATTATTTCTTTTGCTATACAGAAGCTTTTTAGTTTAATGAGGTCCCACTTGTTGATTATTGACCTTATTTCCTGTGCAACTACTGTCTGATTTAGAAAGTCTTTTCCTGCACCGGTATCTTGTAGGTTACTGCCAATGTTTTCTTCCAACATTTTCAGAGTTTCAGGTTTCACATTGAGGTCTTTGATCCATTTAGAGTTGACTTTTGTACAAGGTGAAAGGTAGGGGTTTAGTTTCATTCTTTTTTCTTTATTTTTATTTCATGTGTATGAGTGTTATGTCTGTCTGTGTTTTAAGTGCACCCCTGTCCTGCAATGCCTGAGGAGGACAGAAGAGGGCGTTAGAGCCCCTGGAAATGGAGTTACAGACAGTTGTTAGCTGCCATGTGGGTACTGGGATTTGAACCCAGGTCTTCTGTAAGAACAACCAGTGCTCTTGACCACTGAGCCATCTCTCCAGCCCCAGTTTCATTCTTTTACAAGTGGTGATTCAGATTTGCCAGCACCATTTGCTGAAGATACTGCCTTTCCTCCATTGAGTGTTCTTGGCCCCTTTGTCAAATATCAGGTGGCTGAAATTGTGTGTACCCAACCTTTAATTTTGTTCCATTGATTTACAGGTCTATTTTTGTGCCAGTACCATGCTGTTTTATGACTATAGCTCTGAATATAGTTTGAAATATAGCATTCTTTTTGCTCAGGGTTGCTTTGGCTATCTGGGGTATTTTGTTTTTCCATATGAATTTTAGGATTTTTTTTTCCAGTTCTGTGAAGAAAGTCATGGGGATTTTGATTAGGATTGCATTGAATCTGTATATTGCTTTGGGTAGGATTTTGATTGGGATTGCATTGAATCTATATATTACTTTGGGTAGGATGGTCATTTTCACTATATTAATTCTTCCAATCCATGAACATGGGAGGTCTTCCCATCTTCTGGTTTATTCCTCAGTCTCCTTCTTCAAAGATTAAAAATTTTCATTGTAGAGATCTTTAATGTCTTTGGTCAGGTTTGTTCTGAGATAATTGTTTTTTGAGGCTATTGTGAATGGGATGGTTTCCATGTACTCTTTCTCTGATTGCTTGTTAGTGGCATATAGGAAGGCTACTGATTTTTGTAGATTAATTTTGTAACCTACCACCTTACTGAAGCTGTTAATTGTTTCTAGGAGTTTTCTGGTAGAATTTTTGGCATCCCTTAAGTATTAATATCATGTCATCCCCCAAAAGGGATAGTTTGACCTCCTCTTTTTCAATTAGAACTCCTTTTATTTCCTTCTCTTGTCTTATTGCTCTAGCAAGAGTTTCAAGCACTATATTGAAAAGGAATAGAGATAGTTGGCAGTCTTGCTGTATTCTCTTTTTTTATTTTATTTTAAAAAAATTTTTATTGATGTTTTATGTATTTCATACATCATTTTTCATTTCTGTTCAGGCATATTCCCCTATCCCTTCCCTCCATCCCACCCCACCCCAAACCATCCCAGATCATGTACTCTATCATAACTGTCCTGCATCTTTCTCTCAGTCTTTTTTTATGCTTAGGAAATCAAATTTTCCCCCTTTACTTTCATATTATTCTAAAATATGGATACATACTCTCCACCCATATACAGTAATTATAGAGTCTGAAAATAATTGGTGGGTGGAGCTGCATTCTTGACTTAAAGGGGAATGCTTCTAGTTTTTCTCCATTTAGAACAATGTTGGCTGTGGATTGTATACAGCTTTAGTTATGTCGAGGTTTGTTCCCTCCAGTCCAATGCCCTCTAGTACTTTAAACTTAAAGGTGTGTTGAATTTTATCTAAGGCCTTTTCTGCATTGATTGAGATGACCATGTGTTTTTTGTCTTTGGTCCATCGATATGATTATTTATTTATTTATTTATTTATTTATTTTTACTCTTTTCGAGACAGGGTCTCCCTGTAGCCCCAGCTGTCTTGGAACTCCCTCTGTAGACCAGGCTGGCCTTGAACTCACAAAGATTTGCCTGCCTCTGCCTCCCAAGTGCTAGGATTAAAGGCGTGCACCACCACGCCCGGCAATATGATTTATAATATTTACTGATTTACATATGCTGAACCATACTTGTATCTCTGGAATAAATTCTACTTGATCATAGTGGATGACATCTTAAATGTGTGCTTTAAATATGGTTTGCAAGTATTTTGCTGAGAATTTTTGTATCTATATTCATTAAGGATATGGGTCTATACTTTTTTTTTTAGCATTTTCAGTAATTTTTATTTTATTATTTTTTTCACATAAATTTTTTTTATTTATTTTTTAACAAATCTAGACCCGTGTTCCCGCTCATTCCCCCACCCCACCAGAGCTCATGCATTCTGCCAAACATGCTTTCCATCTCTCAGTCTTTCTCAGTATTTTCCATGGGGAAGTTGACTGTTTTGAGCAGAAGTTCACCGTCTCAGTCAGTTCTTTGATGCAGTCTTTTCTGTTGTTGTTGTTGTTTGTTTCCAAAATGTATTATGCCCAACTGCTTTGTACAAAAGCTCAGGGGGCCCTACCAAGAAATACTTACAACTGGGTAGTTGGCACTAGCATCCACAGATGAGGGAACATGTTTGTTTTTCTGGACTGTGTTACTTCACTCAGCATTATGTCCTCTAGCTCCAGCCATTTTCCTGCAAAGCTCGTGATGTCGTCTTTCTTTACTGCTGCATAGAACTCCATTGTGTAGATGTACCACATTTTCTCTATCCACTTGTCAGTTGAGGGCATTTAGGTGGTTCCAGCTTTTTGCTATTGTGAAGAGAGCTGCAATAAACATGGCCGTGCATGTATCTCTGTGGTGGCGTAAGTCTTGAGGGTACATGCCCAGGAGTGGTATGGCTGGGTCGGGTGGCAAGTTCATTCCAAGTCTTCCAAGGGTTCTCCACACTGCTTTCCATAGTGGCTGTCGAGTTTACATTCCCACCAGCAGTGGATGAGTGTTCCCCTTTCCCACAACCTCTCCAGCACTTGGTATCATTTGTTTTCTTGACCCTAGCCAGTCTTATTGGAGTAAGATGATATCTTAAAGTGGTTTTGATTTGCATTTCCTTAATGATAGTGATGTTGAGCAGTTCTTGGGTGTTTCTCAGACATCTCTAATTCCTCGCTTGTGAAGTCTCTGTTCAGTTCTTTGCTCCATCTATTGAGCGGGTCATTTTGTTTTTCTTTTTTCTTTTTTTTTGAGTAGTTTATATATTCTGGAAATCAATGCTTTGTCAGATGTATCTCGTGAAGGTTTCCTCCCAACTCTGTGGGATTTCTCTTCACTTCCTTTGATTGTTTCTTTTGATGTACAGAAAGCTTTTGAGTTTGATGAGGTCCCATTTGTCAATTGTCGACCTTAATTCTTGTGCAGCTGCTGTCTGATTTAGGAAGTCTTTTCCTATGCCTATGTCTTGTAGTCTGCTACCAACTTTTTCTTCTATCACCCTCAGAGTTGGGGTTTCACGTTAAGGTCTTTAATCCATCTGGAGTTGACTTTTGTACAGGGTGAGAGGTAGGGATTTAATTTCATTCTTCTACAAGTGGTGATCCAGTTTTGTAACACCAATTGCTGAAGATGCTGTCTTTCTTTCTCCATTGTGGTTTCTTGGCCCCCTTGTCAAATATGAGATGGCTGAATTGTATGTGCTCAGATTTGGATCTTCGTTTTTGTCCATTGGTCAACAGGTCTGTTTTTGTGCCAGTACCAGGCTGTTTTTATGACTATAGCCCTGTAGTATAGTTTGAAATCTGGTATAGAGATCCCTCCTGTGTAGCTCTTTTCACTCAGGGTTGATTTGCTATTCGGGGTCTTTTGTTTTTCCAAATGAATTTAAGAACTTTTGTTTCCCAAGCCTGTGAAGAAACTCTTGGGATTTTGATTGGGGTTGCATTAAATCTATACAAGGTTTTGGTAAAATGGACATTTTTACAATGTTAATTTTCCAATCCATGAGCATGGGATGTTTTTCCATCTTCTGAGGTCTTCAATTTCTTTCTTTAAGGGTTTAAATTTTTGTTGTAGAGGTCTTTGGTGTCTTTGGTTAGGTTTTTTCCTAGGTACTTATTGTTTTTGAGGCTATTGTGAGGGGAAGGTCTCTTTAATTCTTTCTCCAGTTGCTTGTTCTGGTGTAAAGAAAGGCCATTGATTGTTTTAAGGTTAAATTTTTTTTTTTTTCTAATTTTTCTAGGAGTTTTCTGGTGGTGAGTTTTGCATCCTCTTAGTAAACAATCCTATCATCAGCAAATAGGGATAGTTTGACTTCCTCTTTTCACATTAGTACTCCTTTAATATCCTTTTTTGCCTATTGCTCTAGCAAGTGTTTCAAGCAAGCTATATTGAAGAGGAGTGTGTAGGGTGATAGGGGGCAGCCTTGCTGAGTTCCTACCTTTAAAGGGAATGTTTCTGTCATTTCCCCATTTAGGATGATATTGGCTGTGGGTTTTCCTGTATATGCCTTTGATTACATTGAGGAATGATCCCTCCAATCCAATTCCTTTCTAGGACTTTAAGCATGAAGGGATGCTGGATTTTGTCAAAGGCTTTTTTAGCATCAATTGAGATGATGGTGTGTGTGTTTTGTCTTTGATTCCGTTTATGTGTTTGATGATGTTTATTGATTTTCATATGTTGAACCATCCCTCATCTTGGTTGAATCCAACTTGGTCATGATTGAGTGATTCTCTTGATGTGGGTTGTATGCGATTTGCCATATTCTGTTTAGAATTTTGGCATCTGGTTCATGAGGGAGATGGGTCTATAATTCTCCTTTTAGTTGATCTTTCCTGCTTTTGGTTTAGAGTGATGTTGGCTTCATAAGAACTTTTGGAGAATGAATCCCTCTGATTGTATAATTCTAAACAGTTTCAGAAAATGGTTGTAGGTCTTTTTTGAAATGTTTTATAGAATTCTGCTGTGAAACGCGCTGGGCCTGGGCTTTTTTTAGTTGGGAGGTTTCTTACTACATCCTCTATTCTTCATATGTTATGGGTCTGTTTAAGCTGCTGGTCTCTTCTTGGCCAAGCTTTGGTGATTCCCAGGATTTCAGATATTCATCCATTTCTTCTAGGTTTTCAACTTGGTAGAATATAGGTTCTTGTAATATTCACTATTTTCTTGATCTTTTCCTTGTTCGTTGTGATATTTCCCTTTTCATCCACAGATTGTATTGATTTGGAGTTGTCCTTCTTTCTTTTTGTTAACTGGGCTAGGGTCTGTCTATCTTGTTTATTCTTTCAAAGAACCAACTTTTGGCTTCATTGATTTTTTTTGTATTGTTTTCTTTGTTTCTATTTCATTGATTTCTGCTCTGATTTTTGTTGTTTCTTCCTGTCTGTTGCGTTTAGGGTTCATCTTGTTGTTGTCTCTCAAGTGCTTTTAGCTGTAGTGTTAGTCATTTCACTTGTGCTCTTTCTGTTTTTCACTGTAGGCACCCAGGACTATAAACTTCCTCTTAGGACTGCCTTTAAGGTTCCCATAGGTTTTGTTGTGTTGTATTGTCATTGTCATCAGTTCCAGGAATGTTTTTTATTTTCTTTCTTTATCTCTTCCTTGACCCATTCATTATTCAAGAGTGTGTTGTTTATTCTCCATGTGTTCTTGTAGGCAGTAGGGCTTCCTGGTGTTGAGTTGAGCTTCATTGCACTGTGGTCTGACAGGATGCATGAAATATTCAATCTTTTTGTTTTTTTGGAGGTTTCTTCTGTGTCCAGGATGTGGTCGATTTTGGGAGAATGTTCTGTGGGGTGCTGAGTAAGAAAGTGTATTCTCTGGTATTAGGATGGAATGTTTGGTAGAGGTCTATGAGGTCCATTTGGTGTATCATATCGTTCAGTTCGGATGTTTTCTCTGTTTATTTTTTGTCCTGTTGACCTATCCAAAGGACTCAGTGGGTATTGAAATCTCCCACTATGAGTGGTCTGGGGTTAGTCTGTGACTGTGGTCCTGGAGAATCGTCTTTATAAAGTTTGGTGCACCAGAATTGGGGGCATATATTTCATAATTGTGAAATCTTCTTGGTGGATTGTTTCCTTTGATGAGAATGTAATGGCCTTCTTTGTCTTTCTGATTTTTTTACTTTGAAGTCTTTTTATCCGATATAAAATAGCAAACACTGTGCTTTTTTTTGGTACCATTTGCTTGGAATATTTTTTTCCATCCCTCATTTTAAGTGGTGCCTGTCCTTGAAGTAAGATGTGTTTCTTGCAGACAGATATCATGGATTCTGTTTCCTAATCCCGTCTCCCAGTCTGTGTGTTTTGATTGGGGAATTTAGTCCATTAATATTTAAGGTTATGACTGATAGGTTTGTGTTGCTTCCTTTTGCCTTATTATTATCTGCGGTTTTGATTTAGGTTTCTACTTCTGCAGTTATGCTTTTATTGATTTCTCCTTCTAGGTCCTGGGGTTGGTTGCTCCTTTCTTCTGTCTCTTTGAATTGCTTCAAGTATTCTCTGAAGGGTTGGTTTTCCGGACTGTAGTCTTTCAAGTTGTTTATGTCATGGAAGATTTTCCTCTCTCCTTCACTATGATTGACATTTTTGCTGGGTGGTATGTAACCTGGGCTGGCATCCATTGTCCCTCAACACTTGAATGCTTGCTCCAGGTTTTCTTGCCTTCATCGTTTGCGTTGAGAAGTCCGTTGTTATTCTGATAGGTTTCCCTTATAGGTCACTTGTTGTTTTTCTCTTGTGCTTTAAGGATTTTGTCTTTGTTTTGGGTGTCTAGCATTTTAAACTATGTATGTGGCATGGAGAATTTATTTTCTGATCTTGTCTGTTTGGAGTTCTGTGTGCTTCTTGTATTGGTATTGGTTTGTCCATTTTTAGTTTGGGGAAGTTTTCATCTATTATCTGTTGAAGATCTGATCAATACCATCTCTTTGGATTCTTCTCCTTCCTCTTTCCTATGATGCGGAGGTTTGATCTTTTCATAGTGTCCCAACAGCTCCTGGTTGTTCCATTTTTGTGTATTTTTAAATTTTTTATAATCTTTCCTTGAGGTTTTTAGTTGTTCTGTGTTATCTTCCAGGTCTGATATTCTTTGTTCTGCTTCTTCTATTCTGCTTCTGAGGTTTTTTCATTCCTTTCCTCTTGAATGGATGAGTGTTTGATTTCCTTTTTCGTTTCCGCTTCAGATTTCTTTAGTGTTTCTATTTCTTTTTTGGAGCTTCTCGATCTTTTTGTAGCTCTTTTGTTCGCTGGTTGGTTTCTTTTTCTTTTTCACGCATAGGATCTTTTCAGTGTTTTCTACTTCCTTCCGGAGCTTGTCATTCTCTCTCTCTCTCTAGGTTCCTTCTTGAGTTCTCTCTTCTCTTTTCTTAGTTCTTTATTTGTTCTTTATGATCTTGTAGTTCTTTAAATATGTTCCCAGTTGTTTCTGATGTCTGTGTCCTGGGGCATCCCCGGAAGGATCCACTGCAGGAGTCTTCATAGGGTTGGTAAAGCTTGTGGGATTATCCTGCCCTTTCCAGTGTAGTCTCTTCTTCGTGATCCGGACACTGGGCTTCTCCTTGCCTGTATTCCAATGTGATCCTAATGCCTCTTCACTGTGTTGAAGGCTTGCTTGCTTGCCTCCTTCAGATGCTTCTTCGTAATCTCAGTTGGCGGGGGGGGGGGGGCCTCTTCAGCCCGCGCCCCGGCACCTGCCGCTGGGCTCAGGAGATCTCCTATACTTTTCATTTTTGGTTGTATCTTTGCCTGGTTTTCGTATTAGAGTAATGCTGGCTTCATAGAAGGAATTTGGTAGATTTCCCTTTGTTTCTATCCTTTTGAATAACTTGAGTAATAATGGTAGTAGGTCCTCTTTAAATGTCTGGTAGAGGGCTGGAGAGATGGCCTAGTGGTTAAGAGCACCTACTGCTCTTGCAGAGGACCCGAGTTCGATCCCCAGCACCCACATGGTGGCTGAGAACCGTCTGTAACTCCAGTTCCAGGGGAATCCGACACCCTCTTCTGACCTCCGTGGCATTGCACAACACAGGTGCACAAACCTACATACAGACAGTACACTCATACACATACAAAAAATAAAATAAAAAAAAAATTTAAATGTCTGGTAGAATTCTGTGGTAAATCCATCTGGGCCTGGGCTTTTTTTTGTTGGGAGGTTTTATATTACTGTTTAAATTTCCCTGCATGTTATGGGTCTGTTTAAGCTGCGGATCTCTTTTTGGTTAAGCTTTGTTTGATTCCCATGATTTCAGATATTCATCCATTTCTCTTAGGTTTTCAATTTTAATAGAGTATAGGTTTTTTAAAAATTTTATTTATTATTTTTTATGTGTATAAGTGTACTGTCTGCTTGTAGGTTGGTGCACCTGTGTCGTGCAATGCTGCCGAGGTCAGAAGAGGGTGTTGGATTCCATGTGGGTGCTGGGAACTGAACCCAGGTCCTCTGCAAGAGCAGTCGGTGCTCTCAACTGCTGAGCCATCTCCAGCCCCAAGTATAGGATTTTTTTTTTAATTTTTAATTTTTTTTATATGTATGAATGTACTGTCTGCATGTACGTCTGTGCACCCCTGTCGTGCAATGCCTCAGAGGTCAGAAGAGGGTGTCGGATTCCCCTGGAACTGGAGTTCTCCTGGAACTGGAATTACAGATGGTTCTCAGCCACCATGTGGGTGCTGGTGATCCAACCTGGGTCCTCTGCAAGAGGAGTTGGTGCTCTTAATCGCTAGGCCATCTCTCCAGCCCCAAGTATAGGTTTTTAAAGTATTCCCATATAATATTCTGGATCTTTTTGTTATCTGTTGTGATGTTTTCTCTTTATCTCTAATTTTGTTGATTTAGAGTTGCTCTTTCTTTCTTTTGGTTAACAGGGCTAGAGGTCTATCTTGTTTATCCTTTCAAAAAACAAGCTCTTGGACTCATTGATTCTTTGTATTTGTTTTTATTTCATTAACTGCTCTGATTTTTGTTATTTGTTCTTGTCTGTTGGGTTTGGGATTCATGTGTTGTTGCGTCTCAGGTGTTTTTTATTGCAACATTAGGTCATTTATTTGTGCTCTTTCTATTTTTTTAATGTAGGCACTTGGAGCTATAAATTTCCCTCTTAGGATTGCTTTTAAAGTGCCCCATAGGTTATGTTGTGTTGTATTGTCCTTTTCATTTAATTCTGGGAATACTTTTTATTTCTTTCTTGTTTTCCTCTTTGACCCATTCATTATTTAGGAGTGTGTTGTTTAGGCTCCATGAGTTCTATAGATAGTAGGGCTTCTTCTGGTGTTGATATTAAGCTTTATTGCATTGTGGTCTGATAGAATGCATGGAATTATTTCAATTTTTTTTTGTATTGAGGTTTGATCTGTGCCTCATGGAGCTTGGGTGGAATATTCAGTAGATATCTGCTAGGTCCATTTGGTGTATCTCTGTTCTTTGTCCAGTTGACCTGTCTAATGGACACAGTGGAGTATTGAAGTCCCCTACTATTAGCGTGTAGGGATTAATCTATGCCTTAAAGTCTTGTAGAATTGGGTTTAATGAAGTTCAGCCCACCAGAATTTGGTTCGTATATATTCATGATTGTGATATCATCTTGATTAATTGTTCTTTTGATAAGAATGAAGTAACCCTCTTCATCTCTTCTGATTAGTTTTAGTTTGAAGTCTATTTTGTTTGATATTAGAATAGCAACTCCTGCTTGCTTCCTAGTATCATTTGCTTGGAATATTTTTTTCTACCCTTTCACCATAAGATAGTGCTTGTTTTTGAAGGTGAGATTGTTTCTTTCAGACAACAAAAAGATGGATTTTGTTTTTTAATCATTTTATTAGTCTATGTCTCTTGATTGGGGAGTTCAGTCCATTAATATTTAAAGTTATTATTGAGAGATGTATATTTCTTCCCATCATTTTAGTTTCTGTTTGCATTCTTGGTCTAGGTTTATATTTATTTCTTTGCTTTTTGCCACTTGGGTATAGTCATTCCTTTCTTCTGCTCTTTGTATTGCTTCAGGTATTCTCTAAAGAGTTGGTTTTAGGGGCTGGAGAGATGGCCTAGCGGTTAAGAGCGCTGACTGCTCTTACAGAGGATCCGGGTTCGATCCCCAACACCCACATGGCGGCTGAGAACCGTCTGTAACTCCAATTCCAGGAGAACTCCAGTTCCAGGGGAATCCGACACCCTCTTCTGACCTGCGAGGCATTGCATGACACGGGTGCACAGACCTACATGCAGACAGTACATTCATACACATAAAATAAATAAATAAAATATTAAAAAAAAGAGTTGGTTTTAGCTGGGCGTGGTGGTGCACACCTTTAATCCTAGCACTTGGGAGGCAGAGGCAGGCAGATCTTTGTGAGTTCAAGGCCAGCCTGGTCTACAGAGTGAGTTCCAAGACAGCTGGGGCTACAGGGAGACCCTGTCTCGAAAAGACCGAAAAAAAAAAAAAAAGTTGGTTTTATGGACATGAATTCTTTCTGCTTATTTATGTCATGAAAGATTTTTCTTTCTCTTTCAACTATAATATACATTTTTGCTGGGTAAAGTATTCTGAGTTGGCATCTATAGTCAGTTAGAACTGGGAATACTTTTTGGTCCAAGCCCTTTTGGCTTGCATTTGCATTGAAAAGTCAGCTGTAATTCTGATGGGTTTTCCATTTTTTTTTTTTTTTTGGTCTTTTCAAGACAGGGTCTCCTCTAGCCCCAGCTGTCCTGGAACTCACTTTGTAGACCAGGCTGGCCTTGAACTCACAGTGATCCGCCTGCCTCTGCCTCCCGAGTGATAGGATTAAAAGCGTGCGCCACCACACCTGACAAATTTTCTAAAGTGTAACATAAACTAGTGGTCTTCTTAGTCACACTTAGGTTCAATACAGGAAATGTGCAGCTTCCCAGCTGCCCTGCAGTTCCTGAACTTAAAAGTCCAGCTGCCTGGATAGAGACTCTGGGTGTCCTTTGGCTGACTGCACAGTCGGAACATGGCAGCATCTTGTTCAGCAGTCTTTACTCCTGGGCTGGAGTCTGTGTCACATTCTTCCTGTCTGTGTTCTCTTTATAGGCTTCTGATTGTATCTTACAGCATTCCTCACACTGGCTTGGTCACAACAGAATGTCATACTAGTGTTTCCAGGGAAGGCACGTGTTCTTTCTGTTATGCCAGTTGGAGGTTAAAGGCAAAGGATGATATGAAGCAGTAATCAAAGAATAATGACTGCGTTCCTTTGTCACACAGCAGCCTGATCTCTGTAGAGCCTGTGTCAGCATGGAGGCAAGCATGCACAGGTGGCAGCTGTGGAATGAAGGCTGGGACGTTGACCGGCATTCCCTGCTAACAGGCTTAGTGTTATTTAACAGGGTCTCACCAAAGTCACTCTGCTGAACATTTGCATAGTTTTCCGTATCTGTGTTTTATTGTATAATAGTTTATGAATTTTTTTTTCTTTTTGGTCTTTTTTGAGACAGGGTCTCCCTGTAGCCCCAGCTGTCCTGGAACTCACTCCATAGACCAGGCTGACCTTGAACTCACAAAGATCCGCTTGCCTCTGCCTCCCAAGTGCTAGGATTAAAGGCATGCACCAACACGCCCGGCTTGTATAATAGTTTAAAAAAGGAAGTCTGCCCTTGTGTTGTAATTGTGACAGTTAGGTTCCCTGGCTAGAATGTCCCTGTGGACTTAGTGTCTTTTCTGCACCGTGTTGTGCAAGGATGAGGCCTGGATTTATTGTCTGGTCGTGGGGCTGGAGAGATGGTCTAGTGGTTAATAGCGCTGACTGCTCTTGCAGAGGACCCGGGATCCCCAGCACCCACATGGCAGCTGAGAACCGTCTGTAACTCCAGTTCCAGGAGAACTCCAGTTCCAGGGGAATCCGACACCCTCTTCTGACCTTCGCGGCATTGCACGACACGGGTGCACAGACCTACATGCAGACAGTACATTCATACACATAAATAAATAAAAAAATTATAAAAATTAAAAAAAAGTATCATTTTTGTCTGGTTGTTTGACCTCATTTCCCTTGGAGTGAAGTCACCAGCCTTTTGGGGAGAACTGTGCAGTGAAGAGTTCTACCTTGAGACAAAGTAGTGTTTTTATGAGATGCCTGATAAGTTTATGTTTTACTTTGTATTTGTGGAGCAGAGCCTTTGTGGAGTTTTCACGGAATCCAACTGAGAGATTTAAAACCCTCCCTGCTGTGAATCTGGCAGTCAAGATGTCTCAGCTGAAAGTGTCCCTGGAGCTCAGAGTACATGCCGCAGAGGAGATCGAAGGGAAGGTGCAAGGCGGCTCGGTGTCTAAGCTCAGGAATACAAGGTACTTCCCGAAGACTGCCTGCTCTCCAGATGCTGCTCCCACAGGACTGTTTGACCTGAGTGTAGCTGCCTTTGTGGCTCTGGCTTTGTCACAGGTGGCACTGCTCTGAATCCTGGTTTTACTTCCTTAGGTGTGCCTTGAGACCTGTTACCAGTACTTAGCCCTCATTGAACTTCAAAATTTTCCATCTGTTTGCTAGATATGATACCTCTTATACAAGCTGTCGAGATGCCTAAGTGGATCAGGGTAGGACGCTCATGGCTGTTTGGCTGGTGGACCTTCCTCTTGAACACAGTTTAAATGCTTTCTGGTGTTTATGACAGATTCCCGGAATCATTTATTTAATTCTGAGTTTAAGTAGTAAAAATTAAACCTATATTAATTTCTTCTTTAGGCTTATGAATTTCGTTTTGTGAATTCTTCTTTTTTTTTTGGCTTTTTGAGACCAGGTCTTCCTTTAGTCCCAGCTGGTCTGGAGCTCACTATGCATAACCAGGCAGGCCTTGACCTCACAGAGATCTGCCTGCGTCTGCCTCCCAAGTGCTAGGAGTGAATTCTTTTTTGAGATAGGTCACTCAGTAGCCCCAGCTGGCCTGGAACTCACTATGTAGACCAGGCTAGGATGCCCAGTTAAGAATTCTCTTTCAAACAAAGTAGAGTTCTCTTTTTGTTTCAGCAGAGCAAAAGATGGAGCAGAGTGGAGGTCCACTTGGGGCTCTGATTCTTGTCAGTGCCAGTTGCTAAGGGGTATCCTTGCCTCCACCCCATTGGTGTGGGACAGGGATGGTCCTTATTGCCTGAGTGGATCAGGGTAGGATGCTCACATGGCTGTTTGACTGGTGGACCTTCCTCTTGAACACAGTTTAAATGCTTTCTGGTGTTTATGACAGATGCCCAGAATAGACCCTCAGTACCACATGTGTAGAAGTCCAATTTAACTCTTTTTTTTTTAATTTTTTAAATTTTATTTATTTCTGTATGTGTATGAATGTACTGTCTGCATGCAAGTCTGTGCACCCGTGTCGTGCAATGCTGCAGAGGTCAGAAGAGGGTGTCGGATTCCCCTGGAACTGGAGTTCTCCTGGAATTGGAGTTTCAGACGGTTCTCGACCGCCATGTGGGTGCTGGGGATCGAACCTGGGTCCTCTGCAAGAGCGGTCGGCGCTCTTAACCACTAGGCCATCTCTCCAGCCCCCAATTTAACTCTTAAATTGTAATCTTTGTGAGTTCAGAAGGAACCTGTAGGAATCTGAGGAATGAGGGAAGAGAAATGTGCTCCTCTAGGTTGATCCAGTACGTGATTGTGCGTGCGTGCGTGTATATGCCAGAGGTTGTTATTTTTCTGGATAATTCTCTCTCACTAATTTTTTACTTTTTATGCGTATGAGAGTTTGCCTGCCTGCATGTATATAAGTACACCATGTGTGCAGTGCCCATGGAAGTCAGAAAAGGGTGTTGGATCTCTGTAATCTGGAGTTACAGATGATTGTAAGCTATGTGGGCGCTAGAAGCCAATCCTGGTCCTGAAGAACAGCCAGTGCTCTTATGCCCTGGATCATCTCTCAAGCTCTCTTTTAAAATTTTTTATTTTTTTTATATGTATGAGTGTTCTGCCTGCACATATGTAAGCTCCTCATTTTTTGGATTTAAGATCTCTCACTGAGCCTGAAGCTCATCCATTGGCTAGGCTGGCAGGCTGGTGGGCTTCAGGGAGCTGCCAGTCTCTGTGCTGTAGGCTGGCAGACCGGTGGGCTTCAGGGAGCTGCCAGTCTCTGTGCTGTAGGCTGGCAGGCCGGTGGGCTTCAGGGAGCTGCCAGTCTCTGTGCTATAGGCTGGCAGACCAGTGGGCTTCAGGGTGCTGCCAGTCTCTGTGCTGTAGTTTGGCAGACCAGTGGGCTTCAGGGAGCTGCCAGTCTCTCTACCCCCACCAACACTGAGGTTACATGCACGCCCTCTGGCTTTTCACATGGGTTCTGGGGCTCTAAACTCATGCTTGTGCTGTAAGCACTTTACTAATGGAGCCATCTCCTCAGTCTGCCCTGTGGTTTCGGAGCATTCAGGAGAGGGGTAGATTCAGTCTTCAAAGAGACCCGCCCAGCTTTTCAGAGTCAGACTTGGCTGGCATTTGTGCCTGAGGTTGCTCATCGCAGTGGGGAAGAAATGTGTCCGATCTCTCCTGCACTTCCCTTTATTTAGGATAAAGGAATCAAAAAAGGAACTGTTATGTTTACTGACTTTGTCTTTCAAAGCCTAGAACTTGAGCACTTACTGGTCTGCTGCTGTAATGGTGAGTGACGTGTCTCAGGCTTGTGAGATAATCATGTTATGTTTGGTACAGTATTGAGCCGAGTGTGGGTTCCTTCTGTTTGTTTAAGACATGTTCTCATATAGCCTAGGCTGTCCTCAAACTAATTATAAGCTGAGGATGATCTTGAACTTCTGTTCTTCTTGCTTCTGCTACTTAAGTGCTGGGTTCACAGACATGTGATAATTTCATATGTATAAACATCTTTCTAACATTTGATCTGATTATTGTATTTTTTGAAAACTCATGTTACTTAGGGTGAATGTGGACTTCCAGAAGCAGACAGTAGACCCTATGCAAGTCTCATTCAACACACTGGACAAACCTTGGACAGTTACTGATCTCTTCCTGACTATTGATGTCACTGAGGTGAGCATGTGCCATTTTGTTCATTGATCCTTTTCCTCTTCCACACCTGAAGATAACATTCTGCATAAAATAAGTTCCTACACGGGCACTTGTGCACTCACCTTACCATGTGGTAAAGGTGGCTGATGTTGAATTATTATCCTTGCTAAATTAGAATGTGGCTAAAATGGAAAACAGAAATTAAAAGTTAATTTAAATTTTTTAATTTATTTTTATTTTATGTATATGAGTGGTTGGCCTGCATGTGTGTCAACGCACCACATGGGTCCAAGAGGAGGCCACAGAGGACATCAGATCTCTTGGAACTAGAGTTACAGACCACTCTTAGTTGCCATATGGGTGCTGGGAATCAAACCCAGGTCATTTAGAAGTGCTCTTGATGGCTGAACCATCTCTCCAGCCCCTAAAGTTAAGTTTTTAAAAATTATTATTATTATTTTTTTGGTCTTTTTGAGACAGGGTCTCCCTGTAGCCCCAACTGTCCTGGAACTCTCTATGTAGACCAGGCTGGCCTTGAACTCACAGAGATTCACCTGTCTCCTGAGTGCTGGGATTAAAGGCGTGCACCACCATGCCCGGCCTGAATTATTTTTATTTTTATTTTATGTGTATGAGTATATTCCCTGCATGTGTGTGTGTCCAGAAGATCCAACACCCACACAGCAGACCACAGAGGCTAGAGGAGGGTGTTGGATCTTCTGGGACTGGAGTGGCAGATCATTATTAGCCACCTTGTGGGTGTTAGAACTGAACTTGGGTCCTGTACAAGAGCAGCCCAGTGGTCTTAACCACTAAGCTATTTCTCCAGACAACCCCCAAAGTTAATTTTTAAAATGTGAAGTATATTTAAAGTACTAAAATAAACATTTAGCAAGATAAAAAATTTAAAATTAGTTGACATACATACCTGCATAATTGAGTTTTTACCAACAAAACATGTTGATACTATTATTAGGATATAGTTTTATGTGTTTAAAGTAAAATTTCAATTAAAATACTTGCATTTGTATGAAGCTCAGTGTAGAGCTCTTGTGTAGTGTGTTTAGATCAGTAGACTTTCTGGTAAATGAACATGTGTGCTTCATTGGGACATTTCGTATGTCAGTGTGGATTTCAGGTAGATGAGAGTCTTGGTGACTGTGGCCCTTGTGTCTGAGCAGTGGTGGTGGAAGCTGCTCAGGCCTCTTGATGGAATGTTCTGGAATGTCCGCTGTTCTTCGCCAGGCCTCATATGTTGCTCTTGTTCACTGGGCTGTGCAGTTGCCTGGCACCTGGCCACTGGCCTCTGGCCTCACCCATACCTGAGGCTAAACCCAGATCCCTGGGATATGGGATGCAGTGAGTCTCATGGCCTTGAGAGAGAGCAGGTATGTGATACTCCTTGTCTTGCTGTCCAGAACCACCTCTTTTTTTCTTACAAAGGCCTGTTAGAGGGGCTGGAGAGATGGCTCAGTGGTTAAGAGCACTGACTGTTCTTACAGAGGACCTGGGTTCAGTTCCCAGCACCCACATGGCAGCTAATAGCTGTCCATAACTCCAGTTCCAGGGGATCTGATGCTCTCTTCTCACTTCCATGGGCACTACATGGCATGGGTGTACCCACCTACGTGTGGGCAGTAACACTCATACACATAAAATAAAAATTATAAGTTAAAAAAAACCCCACAGTCTGTTAGAAACGTGTACCGTGTGGACAGATGCAGCAGCGAGCATGTGAAAGGCTGTATGGCCCTTCTGCAGTCTTACTTTGCCGTGCCTCCCTTTCAGGTGGTGGAAGTAGGACACTTCTGGGGGTACAGGATTGATAAGAGGAATGCTGAGCTTCTGAGGGAGCTGACTGCAGAGATAAACCGGCTACAGCTTGTACCCCTGCCTGTTCACCCACATCCAGACTTGGTCTGCCTGGCACCTTTTACTGGTTATGATAAGGAAAGCTACTTTAGAGCTCAAATCCTTTATGTTTCTGGAAGTTCTGCTGAGGTATGTTTTTCTGTTAACAAGTCATTTTTGAGAGGAAAAGGCAATAGCTTGGGGACTTTCCTTTGTTAGAGGTGGGAATGAAATATGAAGTGATCACTGTCACAATAGGAGCTTGAGGCGTTTCCCCTGTTGACGTGTGGGTCCGGCCAGTCTCCAGTCGCTCAGGAGAACGCTGTGTAGCCCTGTGCCGTGCCGGTGTCTGTTTTCTTTTGTCCTCTAGGTGTTCTTCGTAGACTACGGGAATAGGTCTCATGTAGATCTGCATCTTCTAAGGGAGATTCCTGGTCAGTTTCTCGAACTTCCATTTCAGGTAAGGTAGGAAAAATTGCTGTGGAATGAGTGATGTGAGAAGGGAACTGGCTGTGCCCTCCACAGCTCACATCTGTGATGGAGAGGAGACTGGCTACACTAGCCAAATCTGATCTCTACTCTTAAAAGAGTGCACTGCTGTAGGTATTCTGGCCATTATTGGTCTTGGAATGAATTAGAATATATGGAAGACTTAAAACTTTGAGCAAAAGAAAACTTTTAATTTAGTGGTATCTTCTGACACTTTTGAAAGCCATCTCACCATGTTGGTAGCAGACAAAGCACGGAGCCTGGACACATGTCCATGAAAGCCCTTTCCCCCACTGAGAAAGAATGCCCAAAGTTATATATATATATACACACACACACACGCACACACACACGCACACACACACATACACATATAGTGGGTGAAAAGTGAAGCCATGTTTCTTTATCTAGAAAATCCTCACTATCTCATGTTTTTTAGGGTTTTTCTAGGAGCACTGATGAACAAAGTCACACTTTAATGTTATTTGGAGTTGGTGTTTTATTCATTTATGAAACTATTTTGCCAGGCATGGTGGCGCATGCCTGTAATCCCAGCACTTGGGAGGCAAAGGCAGAGGCAATAGATCTCTGTGAGTTCAAGACCAGCCTGGTCGACATAGTGAGTTCCAATTCCAGGACAGCTGGGGCCACAGGGAGAGACCTGTCTCATAAAGACCAAAAAAAAAAAAAAAAAACCCAAAAACTATTTCAGTATGCTTTTCTGTTCCACAGGCTTTGGAATTCAAGATTTGCAAAATGCGACCTTCAGCAAAGTCTCTTATCTGTGGAGAGCATTGGAGTGGTGGAGCCAATGGACGATTTGCCTCCCTGCTCAGTGGCTGTATTCTCCTGGTGAAAGTGTTCTCAGTTGTCCATAGCGTCCTTCATGTAGATGTGTACCGCTCCTCTGGTGCCCAGGATGCTGTCAACATCAGAGACGTTCTTATTAGGGAGGGCCATGCTGAGCTCGCTGAGGAGTCCTATGAGTCGAAGGTACGCAGCTTCATTCCTGGTAGAGTGAAGGCATTTGGAGGAGGAAAAGAGGGGAGGTAGGGAAAGATAGAGGTGGGGGGATAAATGGGACTTTTCGTCCTTCCTTCCTGGGGGTGGGCGGTGGTGGGGTTGGTCCTCATCCGGTTTTCTCATCTTTCTGAGGCTGCATTATGGCAGATGCATCCTGGTTTTGGTAGCTTCCTATTCAAGTTAATTTTTTCGTTTTGAGATGAAAGTGAGATTTGAAAATCTTCTATATATTTTTTTAATTTTTAATTTTTTTGTATGTGTATGAATGTACTGTCTGCATGTAGGTTTGTGCACCCGTGTCATGCAATGCTGTAGAGGTCAGAAGAGGGTCTTGGATTCCCCTGGAACTGGAGTTCTCCTGGAATTGGAGTTACAGACAGTTCTTAGCCTCCATGTGGGTGCTGGGGATCGAACCCGGGTCCTCTGCAAGAGCAGTTGGTGCTTTTAACCGCTAGGCTATCTCTCCAGCCCCAATTTTTATTTTTTTTTAATATTATTTTTAGCTGGGCATGGTGGCACACTGTAGAGCTTCTCTTGCTATGAACAGGTACAGCGCAGTCCTGCAAAGGGAAGGGGAGTATAGTGGTCACCTACAGTCACTGTGGGGAACTAACCCCTCAGCACAGAGGTCAGTTGGTTACTTTTGTAACCCAACCTGAGAGGTACTTCCAACCCAGGTCCTTAGCCTGGGAAGCAGAACGCTTCCTGTCTGCCCATGCTTTCCCACCTGCCCAAAGACTGCTGGTCTGTAGACGGGAATTTCAGGCTGATGGCTGATGGTCTATCTTCAGCCTACACCCACTCAAAATTCACTTCACAGGGTGGTGACCTGATAGGGCCCCATCCATCCCCACACTAGCTTACCAGGCTGGTGATCTGATAGACTGCCCTCCAGCCCACTAGCCACCAATACTCGAAATCTAGGCCCGCTTTGTCCTGTATGCGCGCAAAATAATGACTGGCAATTCTGTGTAATGATGGTAATGGAGAATTTGATTTACTGCCTGTTGCAAGTTACTTTTATAAGCAAAATAATATCAGCTCCCAGAGCCAATCACAGACCCCCAGTTCCACACCACCACTCCTACATGGTGCCCTGAGGGATGCTAGTTGAGAACTAGCCCCTAATTCAAACTGGATCTTCCCACAGCACAGGGCTTTAATCCCTCACTAGGGAGGCAGACGCAGGCAGATCTCTGAGTTCAAGGCCAGCCTGATCTACACAGCAAGATCTAGGCCAGCTGGGGCTACAGGGAGACCTGTCTTTTTGAGACAGGGTCTCCCTGTAGCCCCAGCTGTCCTGGAACTCGCTCTGTAGACCAGGCTGGCCTTGAACTCACAAAGATCCGCCTGCCTGTGCCTCCCAAGTGCTAGGATTAAAGGCGTGTGACATCACATTTTTATTGTATGTGTATTGAGTGTATCCCCTGCATGTATGTGTCTCTGTCATGCAATGCCCACAGAGGTCAAAAGAGGGCATTGGATACCCTGGAACTGGAATTACAGATGGCTGTTAGCCACCATATAAGTGCTGGGATTTGAACCTGGGTCTTCTGTAAGAGCAGTCAGTGATCTCAACTGCTAAGCCATCTTTCCAGCCCTGATTTTTATTTTTTAATGGATTCTTAGAATTCCATAATGGAAGTGGTCAAAAAGTATTTCATGTATTTCAAAGATTTGAAATTTTTCCTTTAACTTTTTTATTTTATTTTATTTATTTTATGTGTATGAATGTACTGTCTGCATGTAGGTCTGTGCACCCGTGTTGTGCAATGCTGTGGAGGTCAGAGGAGGGTGTCGGATTCCCCTGGAACTGGAGTTCTCCTGGAACTGAAGTTACAGATGGTTCTCAGCCGCCATGTGGGTGCTGGGGATTGAACCCGCGTCCTCTGCAAGAGCAGTTGGCGCTCTTAACCGCTAGGCCATCCCTCCAGCCCCTTAACTTTTTTTCCCAAAATCAGTTGTAAAACTACCTTTCTTGGCCTGAAGGTTTCAGGGAGGGTGCTTTAAAAATTTTTTTAATTAATTTATTATTTTTCTTTATGTGTATGAGTGTACTGTCTGCATGTAGGTCAGTGCACCCGTGTCATGCAATGCTGCAGAGGTCAGAAGAGGGCGTCAGATTCCCCTGGAACTGGAGTTAAAGATGGTTCTTAGCCACCATGTGGGTGCTGGGGATTGAACCCAGGTTTTCTGCACGAGCCATCTCTCCAGCCCCTCAGGGAGGACAGATATTGAAGACCTTGCTATCCTACAATTTCTGCTAGGGTTAAAGGATGCTGGAGATTGGAAAGGGCAGTCTAGTGAAATATTAACTGAAGAGCTGTTTAAGTTCTCTGATAGTTGAAAAACAGGAATCATGGTGATAATTCTTATATAAACATAAATTCTATCTATACGACTGTTAAAACATTTTGTTTTGGCCCTGGTGCTGCACTGTGGGGTGACAAGCACACTGGGTAGACGCTCTATCACTGCTCTAGCCCTAGCATACTAGGTAGGTGCTCTGTCACTGCTCTAACCCTAGCATACTAGGTAGGTGCTCTATCATTGCTCTAACCCTAGCATACTAGGTAGGCGCTCTATCGCTACTCTAACCCTAGCATACTAGGTAGGCGCTCTGTCGTTGCTCTAACCCTAGCATACTAGGTAGGCGCTCTGTCGCTGTTCTAACCCTAGCATACTAGGTAGGCGCTCTATCCCTGCTCTAACCCTAGCATACTAGGTAGACGCTCTGTCGCTGCTCTAACCCTAGCATACTAGGTAGGCGCTCTATCGCTACTTTAACCCTAGCATACTAGGTAGGCGCTCTGTCACAGCTCTAACCCTAGCATACTAGGTAGGCGCTCTATCACTGCTCTAACCCTAGCATACTAGGTAGGCGCTCTATCACTGCTCTAACCCTAGCATACTAGGTAGGCGCTCTATCGCTGCTCTAACCCTAACATATTAGGTAGGCACTCTATCACTGCTCTAACCCTAGCATACAAGGTAGGTGCTCTGTCACAGCTCTAACCCTAGCATACTGGGTAGGTGCTCTATCACTGCTCTAACCCTAGCATACTAGGTAGGTGCTCTGTCACAGCTCTAACCCTAGCCAAGACAGAGTCTCATGTAGCCCAAGCTGGCCTCAAGCTGACTAGGATGTGATGGAACTCTTGATCCTTTCTTTTACTTCTGAGTGCTTGGTTATACCTGGGCTGCTGCACCCAGAGCACAGCTCTTGTGTTGTTACTAGGCGAACATGACAGTATCGTATTACCATAGAGAAAATAGCAGTCTGTAAACTCGGACTTAAGAATTGCCACATTGGTAAGACCCAAAATCACTAGATCATTTTTCATTCTTTATTTTTTTTAATTTATTTTTGTATGTGTATGAATGTACTGTCTGCATGTAGGTCTGTGCACCCATGTCATGCAATGCCGCGGAGGTCAGAAGAGGGTGTCGGATTTCCCAGGAACTGGAGTTAAAGATGGTTCTTAGCTGCCATGTGGGTGCTGGGGATCGAACCCGGGTCCTTTGCAAGAGTGGTCAGCGCTCTTAACTGCTAGGCCATTTCTCCAGCCCTGCAGTATGTGCTCTTAACCACGGAGCCCAGCCCTGCTTCATCTCCAGCCCTATTTCAGCTTCTTGAAATTGGAAGTGTCTTGTGTTTATAATTTATTCAAAAAAGCATATGTGCACTTAGTTTGTACCCAGTAGCATTCCATATATGTCCTGAAAGTATGTAGATGAAAGGGCAGAATCTCCTAACCCTGAAAGTCAGCACAAAGAGAAAGGCAGTCTTTTAAATAAAGCATGAAGCAGTTAGTAATCTCTAAACTGGGCATGTGAACCACGCCTGTAGTCCCAGTTCTTGGGGTTAGAGACAGGATCAGAAATTCAAGATCATCTCAGCTCCATGTTGATTTTAACACCATTTGGGCCACATGTGCCCCTGTCTCAAATTACTTTGACAATCCTCTCTTCTCTCTCATTCTGGTATTTATTGAATAAACTTAAGAACTGTTCTTTGTAAGCCAGAGCACTCTATGAATAAATCATTCTTAAGGTAGCCACTGTTTTTTTTCATTTAAAATGAATTTTTGCAAATTTCATACCATAAATTTGATCATATTTAGACCTCTCCCCTAATATCTCCTATTTCATGTTCATTCTCTCTCTCTCTCTCTCTCTCTCTCTCTCTCTCTCTCTCTCTCTCTCTCTCTCTCTCTCTCTCTGTGAGTGTTTGTGTAAAGGCCTGTCAAGTCAACCCTGTGTCCCCAAATGCCCTTTGACATGGGTCCATCATTGGAGCCTGGTCAGTGGTGCACTCCCGAAGAAAACCAACTCTCCCTCTATTGGCAGCTAGCTATCAGTTCTCCTGAAAAATAGTTCATTCTTTTAAATTCTTTAATGGCTGAAGTAGGGTTCTAGGCTTTCCTATTTTTGGTTTGAATTTTAAAAACCTGGTAAGGGCTGGAGACAGATCTCAGTGGTTAAGAGCACTGGCTGATCTTGTAGAGGATCCAGGTTCAATTCCCAGTGGCTAACAACCATCTGTAACTCCAGTTCCGGGGATCCAACACCCTCTTCTGATCACTTCATACATTACGTAATATGGGTGCATTTACATACCTGCAGGCAATACACTCATACACATAAAATTAAAAATAATAAAGTATTTTTAAAAGAATTTGATAAAATTATTTCCCTATACATTAATGACACTCAGATCAGAGTAGGATTCTCCCTATGAGATGTTTATGTGTGGAATACATGCTTTTGCTTTAAGTTTTCCTTTTAATAAAATCAATTATCTTGTTTTCTTCAGCAAAGCTATGAAGTCCTCAAGGGTTTCTTTGCCAGGTCAGTGGACACTGTACTAGATGGCTCTGTGTCCTCTCCTGTGAAGGAAGGCGAGAAGCATCTTATCCAGGTTCTCTTGGAGAGCTTTTCTTCCAATAGGATGGGAGCCCCAAACTTCAAGGTGATTATAGGAGCTGTGTGAAATAAACCATAAAGGCTTCGCCTTATCGTATATCATGTGCTAAGAATTGCAGCTGGAGTCAGGATTAGTCTTTTTTTTCCTGTTTTTTTTCCCTGTAATTAATTAATTAATTAATTAATGTCTTTTTGAGACAGGGTCTCCCTTTAGTCCCAGCTGGCCTGGAGCTCACTATGTAGACCAGGCTGGCCTTGAACTCACAGAGATCTTGCTGGGATTAAAGGCGTGAGCCACCATGCCCAGTATTGTATTTATTTTTAATTTATTTCGTATCTGTGTGTGCATGTGTGGGCTGTGCATATCGGCGTGGACTCGGATGCAGAGGACAGCTTGGGGTGGTTGGGTCTCTCCTTCCATCTTGTGGATACCAAGGATTGAACTCAGGCCTTCAGGTTTGTCAGCAAGCTTCTTCACCCACAGAGCCAACTCACTGGCTCTGCTTTTTATTTTTCACGATAGAGTTTCACTGTGTAACCTAGGCTGCCTTGGACTCCTGATCCTCTGGCCTCCGTCTCTGACTGTTGGGTCACAGGCATGTGCCACCATACCTAATCTTCTGTTTTGTTTTTACATTCTGTGTGTGCACGTGCAAACACACACACATGCTCACTATGGCGCACTTGTAAAAGTTAGAGGATAATTTGCAGGAGTTGGTTCTCTTCCTTCATGTAGGTCCCAGGGACTGAATTCAGGTTCTCAGACTTGGTGGCAGCCACCTTTACCCACTGAGCCTTCATGCCGCCCTTTCCCTGATTTTTAAGATGCTGTTAGTTTCCCCACAGTGAAGTTTGTATTCCTAAGAAACCTTCTTTGTCCTTTTGTCCTCCCCCTTCCTCTTCTTTCTCATCTTCCTCTTTTATTCTCCTTCGTCCTCCCCCTCCCCCTTCTCATCCCCCCTCTTCCTCTTCCTTTCTCTTTCTTTTTATCCTTTGATGGCATGGGGCTCAAGTCCAGGGCTATTTTTATTTTTTGTCTTTATCTTTTTTTTTTTTTTTTTGAGTCAAGGTCTCCCTGTAGCTCTGGCTGTCCTGGAACTCACTGGCCTCGAACTCAGAGATCTGTGTACCTCTGCCTCCCAAGTGCTAGGATTAAAGGCATGTGCCACCACGCCTGGCATTTATTTATTTCTGTATGTGTATCAATGTACTGTCTGCATGCAAGTTTGTGCACCCGTGTCGTGCAATGCCTCGGAGGTCAGAAGAGGGTGTCGGATTCCCCTGGAACTGGAGTTCTCCTGGAATTGGAGTTACAGACGGTTCTCAGCCGCCATGTGGGTGCTGGGGATTGAGCCCGGGTCCTCTGTAAGAGCAGTCGGCACTCTTAATCGCTAGGCCATCTCTCCAGCCCCAAGTCCACAGCTTTTTAAGATGCTAGACAAGTGTTCTACCACTGCAAAAATACTTCTCCGCCCCCCCCCCTTTTTTTTTAAGAGAGCGTCTCACTAGGTAGCTCAGGCTGGCCTTGAACTTGAAATTTTTTTTCCTCAGTTTTCTGAATGCTGGATGAGAGTGTATGCTTCCAGACTTTGTTATGATTGTGAAGTGTGAGCTGAGTTTGCAACTTTCTTCATTTATGCAAAGTAGCGGATTGCTTACTGGTCACGTGTATTTTGTATGTGCAGGCTGTTCTCCATGGGCCCTTTAACCCTTATGAGCTGAAGTGCCACAGTCTGACCAGAATCTCCAAGTTCAGGTATGATGAAATTAATTTTCCTATGAAGTATTTTCTCTGTCCCTTTGCTTATAGACCTTAGCAGAAACTAATCTTTTTATCTCAGGTACAAGAATTTAACTCATCTTAATTTCCCTCCCACCTTCGAATCTCAGGTCCTTCCTTTATCAGTAAAAGCAGTTCTGCTTTCGACATTTTGAGTTTCTTTTGTCACCCATGGCTTCTGTCCTGGTTATAGCTGTCATTCAGTAGGTGTGTGAGTCCCGTGTGCTCGAGTGTTCAGTTTTTTGGGAACAGTTTTGATTTGGGCAATAGCAATGAACAAGTTGTCATTTCACTGACACTATGTCTGGTGGTGACAGCACAGAGAGTGACAGGGATCTTGATGGGGCCCAGGGGACTGTGGAAGCATCTGGCCACAGTTGAAGGTTTTCCAGAGCTATCTGAGGCCCAAAGGCTGCAAAGTGTTCACCACGGTGTAGTGTGGGGGATGGAGGGTAAAGGCTGAGGGGTAGCTCCAGACTGGTGCCTGGGCTTAAATTCAGAGTTTGTACTTGAAGGACTTTGAGTCAGTTAAATACAAGTGCAGATCGGGTGGAGGGAGAAGGGGCTGCAGACCCAGGACAGGAAACGGTGGGTTCGTGCTTTCTGTTTCAGAGGAATCCAAACATAGGTGAGAAGCCTTAACTATGTGCATTGTAAAAGGACCACTCTGAGCAAACCCTAGCTTCTCAGACTTCTGAGGACCAGGAGGAGGCCATCCTTGGGGGCTTTTTTTTTTTTTTTTATGTGTATGAATGTACTGTCTGCATGTAGGTCTGTGCACCCGTGTCGTGCAATGCTGCAGAGGTCAGAAGAGGGTGTTGGATTCCCCTGGAACTGGAGTTCTCCTGGAATTGGAGTTACAGACAGTTCTCAGCCGCCATGTGGGTGCTGGGGATCAAACCCAGGTCCTCTGCAAGAGCAGTCGGTGCTCTTAACCACTAGGCCATCTCTCCAGCCCCTTTGCGGGCTTTTGTAAATGCAACTCAGGCCCATACAGTCCTCTTGAATGGGCAAGCCTGTTACAGCACTTCAGGAGGCCTGCAGGACCACTGCAGCTTGCGAAGAATGCACTGGACTTTTGCTGAAGGCTGGTCAGGCTGGAGCACACCCCGGAGGCTGGTTCCCAGTGTAATGTGAGGCCACAGCGATAACGTGGACACCAGCAGCTTCAGGAGCATTTGCAGAAATGGGACAGACAGGCTGGAGTTCAGTTAGTATCAGTGATGAGGGACAAGGAGAATGAAGTCCTGACGGAGCTGTGGCTCCTCTCTACTGAGAGGAGTGGGTGCACTGCGCTGCACCCTCTACTGGAGGCAAGCAGTGGCTGCATGGGCTGCGGGGCAGACAGACAGCACGGGGAGAGAACAGGTTTGAGAAATCATGGATGGATGACACCCAAGGGTGTTGCCAGGAAAGGGTGAAAGCTGGTATAAGGAAGGGTCTGGGACCAGTATGTACATCGTGACCTCATCTGTGTAGCCATCCTCCTGAGGTGCATTTGGGCTGGGCTCGCCAATCTCCTGGCCAGTGGGGTAGCAGCAAGTGTCCTGCTCCTTCTTCCCAGATGTGTCTGGATTGAGAAGGAGAGCATCAACTCTGTCGTCATCAGTGACAACCCTGCAGACCTACACCAGAGGATGCTGGTTGCAGCTTCGCTCTCAGTTAACGAGACTGGTAATGGACAGCGTTTGCTGTCTGCCTTCTTCTCTTCCTTAACGTTATTGCTTGGAGCAGTTTAGCCTGTAGTAGATGAGTTTGTGCTTATGTGTTATACTTGTAGGCTGTTTTCTGAGTGTCCTGCAAATTTAAGAAATGATACGTTATCACTTCTCTTTTTACACAAGGGTGTGAGAGCAAACTGCCTCCTGCACCTCCATGCTTATCTGCAAAGTTCTTGGCTCTAGGGAAGCCTGGGGGAATAGCCTAACAAGTCAGCTATTCTCCAGTGAGACAGAGCCTACGCATGCTCTTGAGTTTATCTGTAGGACAGGACATTCATTCTTTGGCAGGGATCCATGGGTCAGACTGAGCAGATGGGACCTACAGATGAGCTGAGCCAGCCAGATTAGGAGGGAGTGACAGTGAGCACTGTGAGATGTGGTCCTGATGCTGACTTCCATCCCCTGTGTGGCAGGGTCTACCATGCTGCTAAGAGAGACCTCCCTGATGCCTCACATCCCTGGCCTTCCGGCGCTCCTCAGCATGTTGTTTGCACCAGTCATAGAGCTCAGGTAGGATGGAGGCCTCCATTTTATCTGTAAAGTGAGAATCTGGGTGGGAAAAGGGTTTTTCTTCCTCATCCATAGAAGAGTTGGGCTGTGGCCCATAGTGCTTGTGAGGCCTTCTCTGTGCTTCAGCATGATTCTGCTCTGCTATCATTGCTGAACACACGGCCTCTGGCTTAGGTGGGTTGGACTTTATGGTTTTTTATTTTAAGTGTGATATCTGCTCAGTTTTCTGGTTAGTGGTGCTGGTCAGCCTGGTAGTCCTGAGTGTGTGTGGCTGGCATACTCTGCTGGCTGCTGTGGTACTTAGGCGGCTGAGTGCTAGTTCCTCATGGATACTGCTATAGTTTTTCTGAATTGTGTCCACAGTTTCGTGTGTTTAAACACTTAGTCCCAAGCTGACAGTGCTGTGCAGCTGGCGGTGGTGAGCTGGGAGGCTGTGTAGCCTGTGAGAGTGAGGCCGGGCCTGTGGAAGGAGACTGCTTGGCTAGGCCTGGAGAGTGAGGCTCCACCTGTGGAAGTTAGACCTGGGCCAGGCCTGGAGAGTGAGGCCCTGCCTGTGGAAGTAGACCTGGGCCAGGCCTGGAGAGTGAGGCCCTGCCTGTGGAAGTAGACCTGGGCCAGGCCTGTGAGGCAGTGGGTATGTGTTGCTGGTTCTGGCCCTACTTTCTTTGCTTCCTGACTGCTGCATGTGAACATGCAGCTGCCCTGTGTTCATTCCCACTGTCATGTAAACAGGCAGCTGCCCTGTGTTCATTCCCGCTGTCATGTGAACAGGCAGCTGCCCTGTGTTCATTCCCACTGTCATGTAAACAGGCAGCTGCCCTGTGTTCATTGCCGCTGTCATATGAACAGGCAGCTGCCCTGTGTTCATTGCCGCTGTCATGAGAACAGGCAGCTTCCCTGTGTTCATTGCCACTGTCATGTGAACAGGCAGCTGCCCTGTGTTCATTCCCACTGTCATGTAAACAGGCAGCTGCCCTGTGTTCATTCCCACTGTCATGTGAACAGGCAGCTGCCCTGTGTTCATTGCCGCTGTCATGTGAACAGGCAGCTGTGGTGTCGCCTCCAGGATTTGTGGCGAGGGCCCAACTTAATCCTAGGCAACCCTGTGGAAGGCTGGCAGGAAGCACACTCCGTGTAGCAGGTGAGGTCAAATGCAGAGAGGATTTTATTCCAAGTGTCTCGCTTAAATATCCTCATGACTCATTTTTCACCTACCTACCCCACCCACCCCATGGGATGGTGGCAGGGGGTACCATGGCTTAGAACCCAACCCATTTAACTAGTAACTAAGTTTTCCCACATCTCACACTTTTTATTTATTTTTTTAATATTTTCTGAGGAGGCAGGGGAGCCATGGGAGAGGCTAACAACACAATGAAGAAACTGGCCAGTTTTTGAACTTGAGCCAGCTTGCTCAAGCCTGTTTTGAGTGCTAGGCAGTGGGGGACAGGTCAAACCTGAAACTTTATTTTCACACTAGGTGCCAATTAATACCAAAAATCCCACCATGAAAGTAAGCTGATGTGCAAGCATAAGCATATCATGAATGTAAGTAACATTCATGTAAAAAACAATTACAAGTATCTATGTTCATAGTTTTGAACAACCCAAGGTTCCCATAGTGCCCAATTGGAGAAGCTTGTATGCACAAGACATGTTGATCAAATAGGAGTCCAAGTCATATTGCTGTAGTCATCACGATTCCTCACCCCATCTCTCCATAGCCCCTTACATTTACCATGCCTCCTCTTGGGGGGGGGGGGGGGGGGGGGCCAAAATAAGGCCAAGTTGTTCCCTAGGTGTTTGGGAAAGGGGCACAAGGGGTCAGAGAAGCAAAAGCAGGTCTATTCTGCTCTGGGAGAGGTCATTTTGGACTCTAGTTGTTCGGTTGTTTCCCTTCATGGATTGACAGCTTACCCAGGGTACCTTTTAATNTGCGGGGGTCGTAGAGAGGTGGCTGGTGAAGACCACCCCCTCTAGCTTCCTCGCCGCCGGAGATCTTCACTCCATCGGCCCGCGATGAAGTGGGGCTGGGGAGAGCAAGTGCGCTGCCGAACCGAAAACAATCACGGCAGGGAGTCGAGTCAAAGTGTTACAGCTCAAAAACTCAACTTTATTGCAGGTTCACTGAGGCTTATAAGCCGTGCTGGCTTCCCCATTCGGGCATATGTCTCTTCCCAACTGGTCCTTTGAGGAGGCTTAATTTACAAGTTCCTAATTAATCCAATCCCTTCCCTTCCTAGCATAGTCCCTAATTATCATATTAGTACACGGAAGCTAGCCTTCCTTGCTCGGATGGGCGGGGGTGAGTTCGCGAAACTCCACAGGCTTTCTTTTGTCCTACAGGCCTATCTTCTCGGCTATTCCATGCCGTCACAAAGTTATTGTTTGAAAGTCAATACAGATTATGAATAAAACAATTAACATTTTAGATTCCCAATTAGTTCAAATGTATTACCATTTTAAAATGCAAACCTTACAAAGTGGTTTTAATAACTATCTTTCTCCAAGCTCTTGGCCTTCTCCAGGCCTGGCATGAAAACCTGCTTTAAAGATTTTTCAACATCTAGTTCTTAATAAAATTTTCTTTTACAGTTCTTATGCCCATCAGTTAATTAAAGAATGGCTGCCATCATAACCATCTTGATTTTTTTTTTTTTGTTTTTGTTTTTGTGGGAGCCTCTAGGAAGCTTCCTTTGTCACGAACAGGTGCATTGTAGTCCTGCTAAGGGGAGAGGGATGCACAGTGCCCACTTTGTGGACAGGGTGGGGAACTGGCCTGATTGCGTAGAGGTCAGTCGGTCACTTCTGTGACCTGACCGGAGAGGTAACTTCCTACTCAGGTCCTTAGCCTGGGACAACGAGACACATTTCCCACTCTTGGCCGAAACTTTCCACCTGCCCAAGTCCAGGACAGGAATTTCACACCAGCTTCCCAGGTTGGTGGTCCGCAAAGGGAGCCTTTTTCCAAACCAGCTGGTCATCCACAGGCCTCAACACTAGCTACCCACTGGTCATCTGAACAAAATGCAGGCTTAGCCTGTATGCACGCAAAAAATTTAAAAAGAAAAATGGCGGCTGTGAATTCTGCAATGATGTTAATCAGAATTCAATTTTTTTTATTTTTTAAATTTTTAAATTTTTACACCTTTTATTTTTTATTCCCAAATTCCCAAAAACTTATTAACACTTTAATACAGTGAAAATCTGGTTGCATCTTTGTTTTAGATGTTGAAAGGGCATAACCAGTAGGCAGCAGTGTAGATCCATTATTTTAAATTTTTGATAACCCATAACCTTTGTTGAAATTGAATTATGTTTTGGCTGTTTAATATAAATTTGCGTTTTGAGAAGGAAGGGCCACATTCCAACTCAGAGGCAATGTTTTTACTGGTATCATGGCTGTTAACATTGAAATATACTTAGAACACAAGTACACACATCCATACACATGTGTGCGTGCACATACATACATACACACATACATACATAATAAAGATTGGTTAGGTTGACCTGTAAGAGAAGAAAGCCATATTGTTTGTTGTCCAGTGAAAATCATGAAATTTTTATAATTTGTTATAGGGTTATTTTTACATAATTAGAATAAATGTCCTAGTAACTCATAAAACAGCTGAGATACATATGCCACCTCTTAGGCCCATTTGCAACTGCTTGCCTTCAATGATCTATACCTAAAGTTTACTATTCTTTCCCTATCCTGTCCCTTCTGGTTAACTGTGCCTAAACTGTCCCTCTGCTAAGCCTAACTGTCCCTATGCTATTTACAAATCTAAAGATTGAGAATTTCCAAAAGTAGACAGGCCAAAGTTGTTTGTAGTTTTGGACCGATCCATCATGTCTTATTATTAAGGACTTTGGAATAATAATAATCATTCATAATCACAACAATTACAACCATTATTAATCATTATTAATTATCAATAATTAGTATTAACCATTATTGGTCACAATAATCATTAATAATTATTGTGAATAATTGTCAATAATAGCAGCTAACAATTTACCATTAGACTAAATTTTTATCAATTAATAATTATATTTAATAACAATAACTATAACCATTAATAACAATTACTAATAATTAACAACAATCTATCATTAAACTGAATAATATGCATACTATAAACCCAATTAAAAATTGTTAACACTAAGGGGTATAAAACAAACATTTTCTATGAATTGAATCTATTTTTGTTTATAGTCAGTTTCTAATTAGATTTAAACCTGTAGGATTATAATGAATTAAAAGCGGGAACTCGCATTCACTCACACATA
>VZQC01001923.1:782808-805603 GCA_009823505.1 Rhizomys pruinosus | reverse complement strand
CCGCTGTCATGTGAACAGGCAGCTGCCCTGTGTTCATTCCCACTGTCATGTAAACAGGCAGCTGCCCTGTGTTCATTGCCGCTGTCATATGAACAGGCAGCTGCCCTGTGTTCATTGCCGCTGTCATGAGAACAGGCAGCTTCCCTGTGTTCATTGCCACTGTCATGTGAACAGGCAGCTGCCCTGTGTTCATTCCCACTGTCATGTAAACAGGCAGCTGCCCTGTGTTCATTCCCACTGTCATGTAAACAGGCAGCTGCCCTGTGTTCATTGCCGCTGTCATGAGAACAGGCAGCTGCCCTGTGTTCATTCCCGCTGTCATGTGAACAGGCAGCTGCCCTGTGTTCATTCCCACTGTCATGTGAACAGGCAGCTGTGGTGTCGCCTCCAGGATTTGTGGCGGGGCCCACTTAATCCTAGGACAACCCATGTGGAAAGCCTGAGCAGGAAAGCACACTACGTGTAGGCAGGTTGAGGTTCAAATGCAGAGAGAGATTTTATTCCAACGTGTCTGCTTAAATATCCATCATGACTCAATTTGTCACTATACCCCACCCCATGGGTGTGGCCAGGGAGGTACCATTGGCTTAGAACCCAACCCATTCTAACTAAGTTTTCCCACATCTCACCCTTTTTATTTTATTTTTTTAATTTTTCTGAGAGGCAGGGGAGCCCATGGGTGAGGCTAACAACCCAACGGAACCTGAGTTTTGAATAGCCAGCTGCTCAAGCCTGTTTTGAGTGCTAGGCAGTGGGGGACAGGTCAGACCTGAAATTTTATTTTCACACTAAGGCCAATTAATATCCAAAAATCCCAACCATGAAGTAAGCTGATTGTCAAGCATAAGCAATGAATGTAAGTAACATTCATGTAAAACCAATTAGCAAGTATCTATGTTCATATTTTGAACAACCCAAGGTTCCCATAGTCCAATTGGAGAAGCTTGTATGCACAAGCATGTTGNTGTGAACAGGCAGCTGACCTGTGTTCATTCCCACTGTCATGTGAACAGGCAGCTGACCTGTGTTCGTTCCCGCTGTCATGAACAGGCAGCTGACCTGTGTTCATTCCTGCTGTCATGTGAACAGGCAGCTGCCCTGTGTTCGTTCCCGCTGTCATGAACCGGCAGCTGCCCTGTGTTCATTCCCGCTGTCATGTGAACAGGCAGCTCTCCTGTGTTCATTCCCACTGTCATGTGAACAGGCAGCTGCCCTGTGTTCATTCCCGCTGTCATGAACAGGCAGATGACCTGTGTTCATTCCCGCTGTCATGTGAACAGGCAGCTGCCCTGTGTTCATTCCCACTGTCATGTGAACAGGTAGCTGACCTGTGTTCGTTCCCACTGTCATGTGAACAGGCAGCTGACCTGTGTTCATTCCTACTGTCATGTGAACAGGCAGCTGCCCTGTGTTCGTTCCCGCTGTCATGAACTGGCAGCTGCCCTGTGTTCATTCCCACTGTCATGTGAACAGGCAGCTGCCCTGTGTTCATTCCCGCTGTCATGAACTCTGCCACTTCCTTCCTGCACCATCATGGACTACAGAGCCCCTGAAACTGTGACCCTTTCACCACTTAGGTTGTGTGTGTGTGTGTGTCAGGTATTTTCTCACAGTGTGTAGAAAAGGGACAGGAGTGCACTGTAAGTGGAGGGGCATCTGTTCTTGTCCTTTGCTTGTTCACAAAGTAGCTATAGTAAACGCACATGCACTGTCACAGGGGAGTTATTAAAGCAGGCAAAAGAAACTGGAAGTGGAACATGGGGCAGTAAATACGGAACTGCTGTCCTGTTCTCTGTGGGCTGGGAGTGAGAGTCTGAGCATTTTGGTGGCCCATCGCTCAGGGATTCCGGCCAACAGGAATGCTGTCAGCCTCTCTTCCCATGGGAACTAAGAAGCTGGGAGATGAACTGTTTGACAGAGTATAGCTCTTGTGCCAGGACCCAACACAGATTTTTCCCAGGGATTTCAGTACAGAGTACTGCGATGAGACATGGACTTTGTAACTTCCTCTCTGTGTGTGCATCAGGTACTGTGTTAACTTCGGCCGCTATGACAACAAGCCTGAGAAAACAACTTGAAAGACATAGATTCACATGGTTCATAGTCTCAGGGGTTTTGCAATGTGTGCTCAGCTCCAGTTTGGGGCCTGTGGCAGGGCAGAAAATTAGTACAGGGGCATGTGGTCACCAGGAATCAGACACAGAGCAGGGGCCAGGCTCCCAACAGACCCAAGAACATATCCCAATGACCTCAGCTTCTGCTAGGTGCCAGTTCCTAAAGGTTCCCACCTCCCAATAACAGGCAGAGGAAGGACTAAATCTGCAACAGTGTGTCTGCTGAGGGGTGCTGAAGACCTGAACTACAGAACACTGCTTGGGTTACTTTTATTTACTTGGGACTTAGAACAGAAGCCAGGTGTAATGATTCATGTCTATAAATTCTAATGATTGATGCCAGGCATGGTGGCTCATGCCTTTAATCCTAGCACTTGGGAGGCAGAGGCAGGCGGATCTCTGTGAGTTCAAGGCCAGCCTGGTCTACATAGTGAGTTCCAGGACAGCTGGGGCTACAGGGAGACCCTGTCTCAAAAAAGACAAATAAATAAGTAAAAAAATAAATGATATAGCAGGCTTTAAAGAAACACTAAAAAGCTTTATTTTGTTTGTGTGTGGTACAGAATGTATTGTAGGAGTTGTTCTCTCCTCCCACCATGTGGGTCCCCAGGATTGAACTCCGGGTGTCAGGCTTGTCATCAAGTGCTCTTTCTCACCCATTGAGTCATCTCGATGGCCCAAAAGCATTCAGTTTGGGGGACAGGTTTTTTTTTTAGACAGATTCTCCCTCTTAGTCACAACTGGCCTGGAACTCACTATGGAGACCAGGCTAGCCTCAGTATCACAGAGATTTACCTGCCTCTGCCTCCCAAGTGCTGGGATTAAAGGCATGTGCCACCACACCCAGCCTGAAACATTGTTTTTATTTATTACTTGTATGTATGTGTGTTCATGGTTACATGGGGTGTGTGTAGATCAGAGGACAGCTGTGGAGTTGGTACTCTTCTCTCTGTGGATTCTGAGGACTGAACTGAAGCAACTCACTGAGCCCTCCCTTTTTTTTTTTTTTTTTTTTTTTTGAGGCAGGGTCTCCCTGTATCCCCAGCTAGTCTGGAATTCCCTATGTAGACAGGTTGGCCTCAGTCTCACAGATATGCCTCTGCGTCTGCCTCCTGAGTGCTAGGACTGAAGACATGCACTATCGTGCCAAACCTACGCCAAGCCAATGAAACATTTTTTGTGACTATTTTATAAAGCAAACAGCTCATTGCCTAGTTTGTAAGTCTGACTTCTAGGTTTCAGTTCTTTGAGTTTACTTAAAAGCTAGATTTTCTTTTCACTTTTGTTAAACTGATACCAGAGTTGTCATCTTAACTGCTAGAGTGAGAGTTAGAAACCCAGTATCACGTTAATATATCTAGCCTACTATAGTGCATTTAATCTGCATTTCTCTGTAAAACTGGAAAAAAGTAATAAATTATTTACTAGTACTTAAAGACCATTGTCTAATCCTGAAATGGTGGTTTACTTCTTAAAACCTTTTTTCCAGAGTTGACGGGAATGGAAAGTGCTACACTGGGGTCCTTTGTGGTCTGGGGTGGAATTCGACCTCAAAGGCCCCTATCCTGCCGGAGCATGACATCGAGCTGGCCTTCGACGTGCGCTTCAGTGTGGAGGACATCATCGAGGTGTGTGTGACATGCTTGGGTAGTCACTCTTCTCTCTCACTTTCATTTTATACCCACGAGACTTAGTGTCTGCCATGGTGCTTTGGATGGGGACACCCACACCCCAAAGTGCCTTCTGCCAGTGTGGAGGGAGTGCTCCATACTGGCCTCTGTTCTGAGATCTACTTCCTGACCACTGGGGGGGTCTCTTTCATTTGGGGTCTCCTAGTGCAGGAAGTGTTGCTAGCAAGTGAGGCGACATGGTTTCTGAAGCAGCAGGAGCTATGGGTCTCTCTGTGATCTGCTCCTTGCTGGTAAACATAGGGAGATGCAGACCCAAACTGCATCAGCCCACGTCATTGCACCCAAGGCTGGTGCTGCTGGACTGCAGAGCAGCCACCAGCAAGTCCATTGCTGCACCAGTCTGCTCGGGTGTGACTTAGCGTGTCCCAGGCTAAGCTTTTCAAACTTGTGGAGCAAGTAGACAGGCCACTTATGTTTTGAATCTGATAGTGAAAAATGTTTACTTGTTCCTTCTGTTTCTCTTTTCATATATCCTTGTTATAGTAATTTTTGTTTGCATTTTACAAAAAAAAAAAATCCTTCTCAAAAAATTGCCTTGAGAAATACTGCTCTAGGGCACCTTCCTTCTCAGAAGTTCCACAGTGTAGCAGAGGCTGAGCAGCTGGGCAGGAAGGGTGGAGAAAGGGGAAGGCAGAAGAGTTGCCCCAGCCTCACTCCTGGAGCTTAGGACTGCTCTGAGGGGGCAAAGAACAGAGCTGATGACCCAGGATGTGTTTTCTGATGGGATCGCCAGCTTGGGAGCCAGGTCTCCACGGAGAGACGTCTCCTAGGGCTGGAGCAGGAGATGTACGAAGTGAGCCTGGAGCTTCCTGTGGCACCAAGAAGGGTGCACTGGGAGCACACAGGCCTGTCCAGGAAGGGTGCACTGGGAGCACACAGGCCTGTCCAAGAAGGGAGCACTGGGAGCACACAGGCCTGTCCAAGTAGGGTACACTGGGAGCACACAGGCCTGTCCAAGTAGGGTGCACTGGGAGCACACAGGCCTGTCCAAGTAGGGTGCACTGGGAGCACACAGGCCTGTCCAAGTAGGGTGCACTGGGAGCACACAGGCCTGTCCAAGTAGGGTGCACTGGGAGCACACAGGCCTGTCCAGGAAGGGTGCATGGGAAGCACACAGGCCTGTCCAAGTAGGGTGCACGGGAAGCACACAGGCCTGTCCAAGTAGGGTGCACGGGAAGCACACAGGCCTGTCCAAAGACACAGGAGCCAGTGAGAGAGAAAGCTGCCATAGTGCAAGCAGCAGAGTAAATGTGGTGGATTATTATTATAACCCAAAGTCTAAAGCATCCATCTGTCCAGATGGAGGGATAAATGGTTGGACCTCCCTCAGAATTCCCTGAGCACAGGAAGGTGCTGCAGGTCTCTGAGGACAGTGAGGTTCCATGGGACAGTAGGGAAGGTTTCCCAGAGAGAAGCCCTCATCGTGGCCGTGTCCTGGCAGCCAGTCGCTGAGCTGCAGGCAGGCTGTGGAGTGTGAGGAGAGGACAGGGCTCCCTCTTTGGATAATGGCAGACAAAATGCAACTGGGTGCATGCTGCAAAATGTCCAAGCAGACCTCCTCCAAGCTGCCGAGCTCTCGAAAAGCAAGAAAAGGCTGGGAAGCTAGCCCAGAGGAGACAGAAGTTGAGTGTGAGACCTGGACGTGGACCTGGGTCCTGGAGAAGAAATGGGACACTGAAGGAAAATGGGTCAAAGCTAAACAGTCAGTCTGTTTGTTAGCAGTGTTCCAGAATTGTTTCCTCAGCTGTAAGAAGTATGAGGGTGACTGGACACAGGCTTATGGGACCTATCTGTTCCACTCAGAGATCTCTTGAAATAGACCTAGAACTAAAAAGTACTCAAAAAGAGAAAGTCTATTCTTTAAGCAGACAAATGGGGCAGCACAGACATTGGAACCTCAGCGGGAAGGACCATTGCCAACGCCAGGAGGCAGTGCTGGCCGGCCGCGGAGGGCTGGGAAATGTGTGTAGACATAGTCTGAACCTTTCTTGGTGACTCATGAATTTGTCTTTGGCTGTTGTTCCCTAAGTTATGATAGCAATTATTGATGTTCCCGTTTCTGTTGTTTTACTAATTGTCTGAGAAATTTTACTGATGTTAATCACAAAACACAGCTTTTGAATGTTCTGAATTTTTTAGTATGGGATGAAATACACTTTTATGTCACTGTTTATTTACAGATTAATATCCTCAGGGCTGCTATTAATAAGCTAGTGTGTGATGGGCCAAATGGATCCAAGTATCTTGGCCCAGAGAGAATTGCACAGTTACAAGAGAATGCTCGTCAGAAACTTCTAGGGTAAGTTGTATGGATAGATGAACAGCTAGAGTATATGCTGCATAGCACATACATATATTTATATCTTTTTAAGCTTGTTTTGGCTTGTGGGTGTTTCGAATCATTTAGGAGATGTGAAAGGTCACCTGAAATGGGGTGCCAGTGCTGAGGCACTCTTGGAGGCATTGGCATATGGGTTCTGTGTCTGTGTCATTTGGGGGTGTGGCCAAGGCGGAGTGAACACCATATGGGCAGCTTGAGGTCATGCTGTATAGCAGGACAGAGCATAGCGACCATAGTGAGTGATGCCACAACCCACATCACTGGGGCACGTTGGGGCATGGGAAAAAGAAGTATATCTGTGTGTTGGTGAGTGTGCTCCCCAACCAGTCCTCCCTTGCCCCTTCACCTTTCACTGTCATCTCCATTGACCAAACCCAACCACTGGTGTCCCAGTGGGCTGCCTTTGCCCCTCGAGTGCTGGGATTACAGGAGTGCACTGTGATGGCCACTTGGCTTTCTCAATTTCTTTTTACTTTCTGTGTATGAGTGTTTTGCATACATGTGCATGCAGTGCCAGCAGAGGGTGTTGGGTCCCCTACAACTGGAGTTGCCCAGGGTTGTGAGCCACCATATTGATGTGAGGAATTGAACCTGGGTCCGCTGGAAGAGCAGCAAGTGTTCTTAACTGTTGAGCCGTCCCTCCAGCTCCTCTTCACTTTCTTTTTAGTGTCAAGTTTTAATAGAGGTTTCATATACCTAAATTACCCATGCTCTTCTAGAGAGATGGCTCAGTGAGCACTGGCTGCTCTTGCAGAGGACCTGGGTTTAATTCCTAGTACCCACATGATAGATAACAGCCATCTGTAACTCCAGTTCCAGGGTATCCAACAGCCTCCTCTTCTGACCTTTTTGGGCATCATATGGCATGGATGCACTTACACACATGCAGGCAGTTTGCTCATAGACATTAAAAAAAATTTACCCATGCCCATTCCCATAGTGCAGCACCCAGGCCTTGAACAGTGAACACCAGTGATTTCCACTTGCCTCTGTGTAGCACTGTGGCCCCACCCAACAGAGATAACAGCTCTGATTTGTTTGGGAAGTTTGTTTCTTTTATGTACAGTTGTGCATACCATCAGCACAGTCCCGTTTCTGTCACTCCCCAGAGTCTACTCATTAGCTGTGCTGGCCAGTCTTCCATCCCCTCCTTGTCTGTCTAAGAATGCTTTGAGGCCTGGCACACTTCACACTGAAGGCTCCAGAATGCTCAGAGCCTAGGCTTTGTGCCGAATGAGCCCCACACTGCACGGAGGGTGGGTTTCTCCTATGGCAATACCAGAGGGGCACATGCATCCCAGGGTCTCATATTGGCTGCTAGAGGGACCCGCTAGCTATGAGACCATCACCAGCCTCTGCAGCTGGTCTTGCCCCTTCTGTGCATGTGAGGGAAGCCTTGTCCCAGGCAGTTCTTGAGTTTTCCTCAGCTGCTCCAAGATGCAGTGTGCAGGGGCTCAGACATGGGCTCCTAAGATCAGGGTCCAGATGTCACTTGCTCAATAAAGATTTTAAAACTGAATTGTGGGCCAGGTGCTGTGGTGCATGCCTTTAATCCCAACTCTTGGGAGGGAGAGACAGGTAGATCTTGGGAGGGAGAGACAGGTAGATCTTGGGAGGGAGAGACAGGTAGATCTTGGGAGGGAGAGACAGGCAGATCTCTGTGAGCTCAAGGCCAGCTTGGTTTATATAGGTGGGGCTACAACAGGGGAGACCCTGTCTAAAACAGACCAAAAAAAAATTGTGGTAAGGTGTGTACAACTCTGTAAAAGGAGCAAATTTTGTATTTAACATTGATGAATTTAATAGTCTGTAAACCATACCTCAATAAAGCTGTTTGTGCAAACCGAGTTCCTCCTGCAGTTGTGCTGATAGCACTCACTCCTCCAGTAGGGGATGCCAAGTGGAGTCATATTTCACCAGTTCTAAGAAGAACCCTGTACAGTCTTCTGTGGGCGTGCACTTCATCTTCTGTGGGCGTGCACTTCATCTTCTGTGGGCGTGCACTTCATCTTCTGTGGGCGTGCACTTCATCTTCTGTGGGCGTGCACTTCATCTTCTGTGGGCATGTACTTCATCTACTGTGGGCGTGCACTTCATCTTCTGTGGGTGTGCATGTCATCTTCTGTGGGCGTGCACTTTATCTACTGTGGGTGTGCACTTCATCTTCTGTGGGCGTACACTTCATCTTCTGTGGGTGTACACTTCATCTTCTGTGGGTGTACACTTCATCTTCTGTGGGTGTACACTTCATCTTCTGTGGGCATACACTTCATCTTCTGTGGGCGTACACTTCATCTTCTGTGGGTGTACACTTCATTTTCTGTGGGTGTACACTTCATCTTCTGTGGGTGTACACTTCATCTTCTGTGGGTGTACACTTCTTCTGTGGGCGTACACTTCATCTTCTGTGGGCGTGCACTTCATCTTCTGTGGGCGTACACTTCATCTACTGTGGGTGTGCACTTCATCTTCTGTGGGCGAACACTTCATCTTCTGTGGGTGTACATTTCATCTTCTGTGGGTGGGCACTTCATCTTCTGTGGGCATGCACTTCATGTTCTGTGGGCGTGCACTTCATGTTCTGTGGGCGTGCACTTCATCTACTGTGGGAGGGCACTTCATCTTCTGTGGGCGGGCACTTCATCTTCTGTGGGCAGGCACTTCATCTACTGTGGGCGTGCACTTCATCTTCTGTGGGCGTGCACTTCATCTTCTGTGGGCGTGCACTTCATATTCTGTGGGCGTACACTTCATCTTCTGTGGGCGTGCACTTCATCTCTTGGGTAGAAAGCCAGTCAGCAATGGAGTAGAATTGGTAGGTCTTACAGTAGTGCACACCTTTAATCCCAGCACTCAGGAGGCAAAGGCTGGCAGATCTTTGTGAGATCAAGGTCAGCCTGGTCCATATCATGAGTTCCAGGCCAACTGGGGCTTCAGGGAGAATTCGTCTCAAAACAAACAACTAAAAAAACCAAATAAACACAAAATAAAAAATCTCTGGCTTACCTGGTGCTCATGTAGAGGAGGGTGGCCTTGAACTTGTAGCAGTCCTCCTGCCTCAGTCTTCCAAGTGCTTGGGTCACAGGCAGTACACTATCACACCTGGCTTTGTGTTAATTTTGAAGGAAATGACCAAACTGGAGCTGATGAAATAGCTCAGCAGGTAAAAAACATACTTAGTGTACATGTTGAGTTGGATCCCCAGAACCCACAGTGAAAGAAGAATTGTCTTTTGATTCTACATACATGCTGTGTGTCTGGGCATGTGCGCACACAATGTACACAATAATAACATTTAAAATAATTTATATATTTTTAAGTGTATGAATGTTTTGTTTGTGCTCTTAACCACTAGACCTTTCTCTAGCCCCATAAGTAACATATTTTATCTTTTGGTGTTTTTGAGACAGGATCTCCCTGTTAGCCACAGCTGGCCTTAAACTCATAAAGATTGGCTTGCCTCTCCCTCCCGAATGCTGGGATTAAAGGTGTGCACAGGCCGGGGATGGGTGGGGTGGGGGGGTGGCACACACTTTTAATCCTAGCACTTGGGAGGCAGAGGCAGGCCAGTCTTTGTGAGTTCAAGGCCAGCCTGGTCTACAGAGTGAGTTCCAGGACAGCTGGGGCTACAGGGAGACCCTGTCTCAAAAAGACCAAAAAATAATAATAACAATAAATAAAAAAATAACTTTTGAAGGTGTTGGCCAAGCTGTGTTCTCTCTGGAGGCTCAAAGAAGCCCTTTCCTTACATTTCCAGCTTGCAGAAGCCTCCTGTGCTCCTTGGCTCACAGCTCCTTCCTGTCTCTTCCAGTCACATCTCCTGCACTTCTTGTGGCTCTTTTGCTTTTCTTCAATAACAGCCTTGGTGCTAGGGATGTTGCTGAGTGGTATAACTCCTGCCNCACCCCTTCCCCCCTATGTCCCCCCCATACCCCCTTCCCCCCCCCCCCCTTCTTCCCTCCCTCCCCCTTCTCTCCTCCCCCCCCCCCTTTCAGGGTTCCTATGGACATCAGTGGACAATCTCAGATGCCCATCACCTCCTACCTTGTTTGGAGCAGAGTCTTGTTTACCAGTGTATGGCCAGGCAGGCTGGCTCACTGTAGGTGCCCGGATTACCCACGTGTACTCCATGTCCAGGCAGGCTGGCTCACTGTAGGTTCCCGGATTACCCATGTGTACTCCATGTCCAGGCAGGGTGGCTCACTGTAGGTTCCCGGATTACCCACGTGTACTCCATGTCCAGGCAGGCTGGCTCACTGTAGGTTCCCGGATTACCCACGTGTACTTCATGTCCAGGCAGGCTGGCTCACTGTAGGTGCACGGATTACACGTGGGTACTCCATGTCCAGATGTATGTGGGTTCTGAGGGTTTGAACTCCGCTTTACCCACTGAGCCATCTCTCCAGCCCTCTTTCCTTTCTTGTAACACTGCTTTAGCTTTTAGCCTGGAGATGTTATGGCTTTGTAGAATTATTTCTAAATACTTTAGTTTCTTTATGCTAGTGTAAGTGAAAATTTTAATTAAAAATTTATTTTAATTATTTTTATTTTATGTTTTTGAGTGTATTGCCTGCATGTATGCAAGTGTACCTGTGTTGTACAGCCCCCATGGAGGTCAGAAGAGGGTCAGAAGAGTTCCAGATCCCCTGGAACTAGAGTTAGAGACGTTTGTTAGCCACAGTGTGGGTGCTGGGAACTGAACCCAGGTCCTCTGGGAGAGAAGCCACTGCTCATTACTGCTGCGCCATCTCTCCAGCCCTTGATTTTGATTTTGAATGGTTCATTTCTAGACAGTGTTTATACACTGATCTCTTGCCCTGTCACCTTGTTAGCTGATTTCCTAACACATAAGATCATTATCATAGTCAGGAGCAGCTCTCATCTGCAGCACCTGGTGAGTGGGGCTGTCCTGTCAGATGCTTGGCAGAGCCTGTCTGGTCCCCTTTATTGGGCTCTGCATGCTGCACATCTTCTGCTGTCCCTTCAAAACCTGCCTGCTTTCTAAAACTTTGCATAGTTTTGTTTTGGTTTTTTTTTTTTTTTTTTTTTTGTTTTTTTTTTTTTTTTTCCACATAAATTTATTTTTATTTTTTTAACAAATCTAGGTGTAGTTTTGGTTTTAACAAATACTTTATTTTCAGTAGTATAAACAAAAGTTTATCAGTAACATAATAAATATACCTTCAATCAACTTTTTCAAGTCCAAAGACCTCTGAATTAAAATTTAGATTTTACGGGCTGGAGAGATAGCCTAGCGGTTAAGAGCACCAACTGCTCTTGCAGAGGACCCGGGTTCGATCCCCAGCACCCACATGGTGGCTAAGAACCATCTGTAACTCCAATTCCAGGAGAACTCCAGTTCCAGGGGAATCCGACACCCTCTTCTGACCTCTGCAGAATTGCACGACATGGGTGCACAAACCTACATGCAGATAGTACATTCATACACATACAAAAATAAATAAAATTTTTTAAAAAATTTAGATTTTGTCTTAAGTATTGCAAACTCTGTCCATGTTAACCTTGAATCATTTTTTTTTTTTTTTTTTTTTTTTGTTCTTTTCGGAGACAGGTCTCCCTGTGCCACCAGGCTGTCCTGGAACTCACTTTTAGACCAGCTTTCGGCCTTGAAGAACTCTACAAAAGTCCCGCCGCCTCCTGCCTCCCGTGCAACCAAGTGCTGGGATTAAAAACGTGCGCACCACGCCGCGCTGTAACCTTGAATCTTAATCTTGGCTTCTGCGTTACTATGGTATTTCTTCTAAGGTAAATGAGAGTGACCAAATTCTTTTTTTGTTTTGTTTTTGGTTTTTATCTTTTCAGACCAAAGGTCTCCCTGTAGCCCACTGTCCTGGAACTCACTATTTTAGACCAGGCTGGGGCCTTGAACTCACAAAGATTCTCCCCTGCTCTTCTGACCTCCAAGTGCAGGAATTAAAGGCATGCGCCACCATGCTGGCCCCAAATTCTTTTTGTTTGTTGTTTTTTTGGTCTTTTTCCGAGACAGGATCTCCCGTTGAGTCCCAGCTGTCCTAAGAGGAGACTTACCTGTAGACCACGGCTGCCTTGAATCTCACAAAGATCTGCCTGCCTTCTGACTTCCCAAGTGCTAGGATTAAAGGTGTGTGCCACCCATGCCTGGCTTTTTTTTTTTTTTTTTTTTGGTCCCAAATTCTTAATTTTTGCTATTCAACCTTTTTTAATATATATATAAATTACAGCTCTTTTTAAAATTTTTTTAAAAATTTATTCTTGTATGTGTATGAATGTCCCGTCTGTATGTAGGTTGGTGCACCCATGTTGTGCAATGCTGCAGAAGTCAGAAGATAGAGGTCAGAAGATAGCGTCGGATTCCCCTGGAACTGGAGTCAAAGATGGTTCTTAGCTGCCATGTGGGTGCTGGGAATTGAACCCGGGTTCTCTACAAGAGCAGTCCATGCTCTTAACTGCTGAGCCATATCTCCAGCCCCCTCAACCCTTTTTTTTTTTTAAATCTTGCTTCCACACTTTCCAGAGGGTTCAATGGATTTGTAATAAACTTCCAAAATGAAGGGAAATTTCCTGCTCCCCATTTCTATGAAGTCTTGGATCATTTTTACTACTGAAACTCTAGAATCTTCGTTGACAGGGGTCTCATGGTGTGGCCATCCTGAGGCATGCCGCCTGGAAGCCTTACATATTTTTAATTAAGTTTGTTCTTTGATAAGCTCATCCATGTGCATAGTGCATTCTGTGTCCTCTGCACTTCGGCCCTCTCTGTCTCCCACCCTGACCCCGTGCCCCTCCCTTTCTCCCTGCAGGTCCCTTTCCCACACTCATGTCTTTGTTTTGGTTTGTGACGCACTGGTTTTAACTTGGGCTGTTTGTGTGACCAGGCTTGGAAGTGTTTATTGGAGCCTGCTGTGCTCAGCAAATACAACTGAAAACAGTCACTGTCCCTCTCAGAGGGTTAGTGCCCCATGACCCCTCTATGATAGCTGTTGACAGGCCCAGTGTAGGCAACAGTGGCTGCTGTGTGCTCTTGTTGGAATGGCTATGTCTACCCTAAAGAGGGCATTTCACAGCCTTCCAGTTCTAGACTTGTTCTGTTCTTTCTTTCAGAGTGCTTCCTGTGTCTTAGCCGAGAGTGGTGTGAATGTCCTGTTCAAGGCTAAGCACTCAGCTGTAACTTCTTTACATACTTTTCTCCTCCCTATTTCTACATTATGCACACATTTGTGTACAGCCTTCTGCTATATCAACATAAACTGCTCATGAGTCATGCCCTACTCTCTGATGATGTGATCATTTTTCTTCAGTCCTTTTCTGTCCTTCAGATTGTGTCTCTGTCATACCATTTTTTATATTTTCCATAACCTCTGGGACTTTTCCATTTCCGTTATTTCACTTCTTTATTCTAGAATTTCTATTAAAACTTTTAATTTTTCATTTTTATTGGTATTATCGCCATCATGTTTTCCTTTTTTTTTAATTTTTTTTATTAATTTTATTTATGTATGTGTATGAATGTACTGTCTGCATGCAGGTCTGTGCACCCGTGTCGTGCAAGGCCGCGGAGGTCAGAAGAGGGTCTCGGATTCCCCTGGAACTGGAGTTCTCCTGGAATTGGAGTTTCAGACGGCTCTCGGCCGCCATGTGGGTCCTGGGGATGGGACCCGGGTCCTCTGCAAGAGCGGTCGGCGCTCTTAACCGCTAGGCCATCTCTCCAGCCCCCATCATGTTTCCCTCTAAGTCTTCACTGTCGTCTGCTGTCATTCTGGGGGTGTGTCTGTTGTGGTTGCTCGGACATGTCTGTGTCCTGACCCCTCTTCTGGGTCAACTCTGCGGCTTTGTTTCTGCTCTTTTCCCTGGTTAGGGTCACATGCTCCCGTCTTCTGCTTGTGTGTCTCTTAATGTTTTGTTGTAAATTGGCCATTTTAGGTTGGGTGTTTAACAATGCTCCTAAAGTCTGTTGTTCCATTTCTTCACTTTTAAGTTAACTGTAAATTAAAATGTTCTCTGATCATATATAAATTTTGACATTTCAAATGTCTACTATAAAAACAAAACAAACGACAACAAAAAATAAGCCAGGGTATGGTGGCTCATGCCTTTAATCCCAGCACTCAGGAGGCAGAGACAGGTGAATCTTTGTGAGTTCAAGGCCAGCCTGGTCTACATAGCAAGTTCCAGGCCAGCTGAGACTAAAGGGAGAACCTGTCTCCAAAAGACCAAAAAAGAAGAAAAAAGTCTATTGTACTTGTAATTTGGAGAAAATACATAGGATTTAAATATATATATATATGTATATATATATATATACATATATATATTTTTTATGTGTATGAGTGTACTATCTGCATGTAGGTTGGTGCACCTGTGTTGTGCAATGCCTCGGAAGTCAGAAGAGGGCATCGGATTCCCCTGGAACTGGAGTTAAAGATGGTTCTTAGCCGTCATGTGGGTGCTGGGAATCGAACCTGGGGTTCTCTGCAAGAGCAGTCAGTGCTCTTAACCGCTGAGCCATCTCTCCAGCCTGTAAATATATATATATTTAAAAGCACTAGACTATTTCAGTTATGTGTAGGAGGTACAGTTAAGACTGTTTTCTGCATGTGATGGTACATGGAATCCCAGTTCAGGAGACAGAGGAGGCAGTGAGAGGTTCTGGACCGTGTAGAAGTTTGCGGCCGGCCTGTCGTTCAGAGCAGAGCTTCATCTCAAGAAGACAAAGCAAAGCAAAGCCAAACCCCTTGACTTTCTCCTTTAAAATTTCAGCTTGTTCTGTCGATTGGAACCTCGAGAGAAGATTACACCTAAGTGGCATGAAAAGCCTTACGAGTGGAACCAGGTGTGTGGGAACTGGGTGTTTGCTGGAGCAGCTGCCTGCTGCGGAGCAAGGGGAGGGAGGGTAACTGGGTGTGCACAGGCTCAGGCCTAGGGCCACAAGGGGGAGAGGAGCAGGGTCTCCAGGTGGTGGGAGGCAGTGGAGCAGGCGGCTGTTCTGAGTGGCGTCCTCTATGAAAGGGTGGGCCTTTTGGCTCTTCAAGGTAAAGACGGCTTTACCTCTTCAAGGTAAATCCTTGCCCTGCTCTTTGGCTCGGGTGCTTCGATTTCAGCATATGGTAAGCTATAACAAAGCACCACAGGAGGTTGGCACAGAACAGCAGGGACAGGTCACAGTGGTGGGGACTGGACAGTAAGATGGATGATGTGCTAACAGGGTTAGATCTGCTGAGGGCTTGCAGATGGCTGCTTTCTTACTGTCTCACGTGGTATAGACAGAGCACTGTGAGTTCTCTGGCGGCTCTTAAAAGGGCACCAACATGGTATGCCCCTCCCCTGACCCTAGTCACTCTGAAGACGTGGCAACTCCTGATCTCATCACACTGTAGGCCCAGCACCTCAGCCCAGTTGTGCAGCAGGGTGTGGCTCATCTTCATCCTCTCAACATGTCTTTTTCTAGGAGGCTTAGAAAGTAAGCAAGTTGTTCAGGGTCAGGAACAGAGGGAGGCATTTTAAGCTTTAGTTCTAGAGCTGGGGTGTCTTTGTGAGTCAGCCAGCTGGGCAGTCCTTCCTGTGTCCCTCAGGATGTTGTATTTGTACCTGGAGTCTGAGGTTTCCCCACTGCACTACATCCTACTTCTCCATGTGCCCTCAAGTGGCTTCTCTTTGTGGCTCCCTCAGGGCCATCGTTGGAGCAGCTGTCACTGCAAAGCTCTGCCTGCAGCCCCAGGCCTGTGAGACTTGAGCAGGACCCATGAAGTTGGCACAAGTGGGAAGTAGTTTGAAAGTGGAGTTGCATTTTAAAGTTGGTGTACTTTATAGAAAACTTTGTGTTTTAAATAAGTACCGGAAGTCACTGTTCTCATACAGAGAGTGTGGGAGGTTTCTCAGGAAAGGTTACCTAGTATTAAATAAGTACCAGAAGTCACTGTTCTCATACACAGAGTGTGGGAGGTTTCTCAGGAAAGGTTACCTAGTATTAAACATTAGTTTGAAAATGGATGATCAGGGGGCTGGAGAGATGGCCTAGCGGTTAAGAGCGCCGGCCGCTCTTACAGAGGACCCGGGTTCGATCCCCAGCACCCACATGGCAGCCGAAAACCGTCTGAAACTCCAATTCCAGGGGAATCTGACACCCTCTTCTGAACTCCGCAGCATTGCATGACACGGGTGCACAAACCTGCATGCAGACAGTACATTCATACACATACAGAAATAAAATAAAAAAGAAAATGGATGATCAGGGCCAGCACAATGGCTTTTTGGATAAGGGAGCTTATTGGATAAGGGGGCTCATTGGATAAAAGGAAGACTATTGGATAAGGGAGCTTGCTGCCAAGCCTGACAACCTCATCTTGATTCCGTGGTCCCACATAGTGGAAAGAAAAAACAAACTCTTGCAAATTGTCCTCTGAATCCACACATGCAGTGGCGTATGTGTGCACACACAAGTAAAGGAGATTCTAAAAATGAACACAGTCTCTTTGGTAACAGATGATCAGATATATAACATTCTTTTTAATTTTTTTTAATTTTTATTTATTTCTGTATGTGTATGAATGTACTGTCTGCATGCAGGTCTGTGCACCCATGTCGTGCAATGCCGCGGAGGTCAGAAGAGAGTCTCGGATTCCCCTGGAACTGGAGTTCTCCTGGAATTGGAGTTTCAGACGGTTCTCGGCCGCCATGTGGGTGCTGGGGATTGAACCCGGGTCCTCTGTAAGAGCGGTCGGCGCTCTTAACCGCTAGGCCATCTCTCCAGCCCCATAACATTCTAAGAGGAGCAAACACCTGCAGACAGCTTTGTCAGATAGGACGCGCCTGCTATCTTACATGTCCAAGTCTGAGTGTGTAGTGATGTGGCATCTGGACACATCCGTCCAGAGCCTGACTGCCCTGCCGTCCTCCCCGCCAGGTGGATCCAAAGCTGGTGATGGAGCCAGTGGAGCGGGAAGGCGACGGAGGGAAGAACACGTTCCTGTACCAGCTTCACAAGCCCATCGTGCTCAGCCCCTGACGGCTGCACATAGCCACCCGTGAGAACTGCAGAGGTCTGCGGGGGAGCCTGCAGTCCTTCCTGCTCCTGCTGCGGCCCAGGGGCCTCTCCGTCCTGCTGCGGCCCTTGTTCAGGGTGGAGAGTGATTTTGGTTTGGGTGGGAAAAGTGGGAAGTCTGGTCTTTTCTAGAAACAGGAGTCACCATATTAAAAACTTCGGAAAACATTATTCTAAAAGATTTTGTTTTAGAAAAGGCAGTGTTTTGCTTTAAATGTGTGAAGGTAAATCTAAGTAGCCAGTTTCAAGAGACAAGGTCCTGGAATGTGCTTGTATGCCCTGTCCTGTCACAGGGTTAGGCCTGGGGTGTAGGAGAGGACAGGACTGCCAGTTTACACGGGGGACTTTGTGCATGTGTGCGTGTGCATGCTGTATGTTTAAAATCATGTGGCATTTTTCTAATTTTTTTTCTCATGAAAATTATCCTGTTTTGGTAAAGCTTCAGTTTTGTATATTTAGGATTTCTAGTTAAGTTACAGTTCTTGGTCTATGTTTGGAAATCAAAAAGATGACCTGGCAATTGGCATGTCTGTTAAAACAATAAATGCATTAGACTGTGTTTCTGTTTGTGGTTGTTTTTGGTCAGAGGATATTATTATGTATTTTGTACTAATGGGATCTGAATTTGGAAAAGTAGTGACAAGATATAGACCACTTACAGCTCAGTCTTGGAGGGAGCAAGGTCATTAGAGGCATCTCGTCACCATCTTCTCTAGGAGACGGAAGAACAGCAAGTGGAAGGAGAGCCAGGCGTGGTGGCTCAGGGCCGTGACTGCAGCACTTGGGAGGCTGAGGCAGGATTGAGAAAGAGTTCAAGGCCAAAATCTTGTCGCAAGATCTTGTCTCAGAATGAAAAACTAAGGACAGCCCACCAAACTAGCCAGAGCTAGTCATGGAGATTAGTGCCTGGAGCTTACAGAAGCTCCTCCTGGACCCTGCGACCACACATAGCTGAGAGGACTGCAAGAGTGGCTAGAGATGGTCCACACCAAGCAGTCCACCACTGGGAGCATACCTTCCTGAGCGTTCTAAGTCTCCACTTTCATGAGGCCAACACAGAAAGCAGGCTACTTGGGCTCTGACAGTGTGCATCATGTCCCAGCCTGATCACAGCCCCAGAAGCCGCAGAGGAGCCACACTGAGACCATTTAGAAGTAAACTCAGCACAGCAGACCAGTATTCTAGAGCACATCTGCACAGGAAGGCTGCCCCTAAGAAGGCCCATAGCACTGCTGGAAAAGCTGTCTGTCCTAGCATGCACAGAAATCAACGTGGAAACAAAGATGGAGAAAAAAAAGACTCTTGAGAGATCATAATTTTCTAATAACTAACTGCAAAGATCAAAATGAATAAAATGCTGGACAAAGAATTTAGAAAAAATATTTTTTACAAAATGATCGGTGGACATCTGGAGAGATGGTTCAGTGGTTAAGAACACTCGCTGTTCTTCCAGAGGACCTGGGTTTGATTCCCAGCACCCACATGGCAGGTAATAACTGCCTCCAGTTCCAGGGCATCTGACAGCCTCTTCTGGCCTTTGTGGGGCATTGCACATATCTAGCACATGCAGGCAAAACATTCTTATACATGAAAATAATAACAAAATAATGATTTCAAAGAGGATAAATTTAAAACTAAAGTTGAGCACTGGACATGGTGGTGCACCCCTTTAATCCCAGCACTCAAGAGGCAGAGGCAGCACTCAGGAGGCAGAGTTCAAGGCAAGCCTGGTCTACATAGTGAGTTCTAGGCCAGCTAGGGCTACAGGGAGACCCTGTTTGAAAAAGACCAAAAATAGCCAGGCATGGTAGCATTCGCCTTTGATGCCAGCACCTGGGAGGCAGAGGCAAGCAGATCTCTGGGAGTTCAAGACCAGCCTAGTCTATACAGCAACTTCCAAGACAGCTGGGTCTATAAAGAGACTGTGTCTCAAAAAGACCCCCTCCCCAAAAAAATGTGAATTAGGAAGACAATGTAGGATATGAAAGAGTAACTCAAAAAGCCAAACAGAGTTTGGAAATGAAAAGCTAATAAGCCAGAAAACCGTGGAAAGCCTTATCAACAGGCTTAAAGGTAGAGAAGAGCATTTGGTGAAATATAGATGTTGGCGGAGAGATACAGACACCCAGGTAAAGGAAGCATGAGGAACCCAAATAACCATGATCAGAAATGGGCTTCGCCACGTATCATAGCAAAACTTCCAAAATACAAAACACCAAGTCACATATGAAAACAAACCCAATAGAGTGAAAACAGGTTTCTCAGTAGAAGCTGTTAACAGAGGTTGGAGCACTCTACCAGTTCTGGGGACCAAATTCAGGTTATCCAGCGTATGTGGCAAGCATGTTCCCCCCTGGGCCACCTTAGTGGCCTGTCGAAAAGACCAAAAAAAAAAAAAAAAAAGTCAAAACATCAAAAATAAAATTAGGTTGTATTACTAAAAGAGTAATAAATACAAAGGGTTAAGGAAATAAAGAATTGGTTCTTTGAAAAAAGTAACAAGATGGACAGGTCCTTCGCTAGATCAACTAAAGGAGAGAAGACCCAAAAAACTAAAATTAGAAATGGAAAAACATTACTACAGAAATCCAGATAATCATTATGAAACCTTTTGAAAAATTTCATTCCAACAAACTAGAAAAAAAACTAGAAGAAATTAAATTTTATAGACACATATAATCTGCCAAAATTGAACCAAGAGTATAGTAATAAACTCCTAAACAGATCAATAAAAAGCAGGATTGTAAGCAGTAATAAAGTTTCCCAAAAGAAGCCCAGGCCAGCAGACTTACCAGTGTATTTTACCAGACTTTTGAAGAACTAGTTCCAATACTCCTCAAATTTTCCAAAAAATAGAAAGGAAAGAATACCAACTGGGAAGGAGGTAGTCAGACTACTACCCCTCTGTGTAGGTGATTGAGTTCAGCCGAGTATCAGGATACAAACTACATAGTAGCTTTTCTGCACACCTGTTATTGACCTGCTGAGAAAGAAATCAGGAAGACAATCCTATTCAGAATAGCCACAAGACCTTTAGTCTTGGCATTCCAGATACTGAGGCAAGAGGATCCTGAGTTCAAGACCAGCTTGACTTACATAGTGAGATACTCAAATAACCAGGAACACTGGGCTAGAAGGATGGCTCAGTGGGTAAGAGCATTGGCTATTCTTACAGAGGACCCACGCTTAGTGCCTAGCATCCATACAGTGGTTAACAACCGTCTGTAACTCTAGTTCAGGGGATCCAGCATGCTTTTCTGGCCTCCACAGGCATTGTACACATGCAGTGCACCTACACACATGCAAATAAAACACACAATAAAAATACATAGCCAGAGGCCAGGCATGGTGGTGCATGCCTTTAATCCCAGCACTAGTGAGCCAGACACAGCAGATCTCTGTGAGTTCAAGGCCAGCCTGGTCTACATAGTGAGTTCCAGGACAGTTGGGACTAAAGGGAGACCCTGTCTCAAAAAGACCAAAACCAACCAACCAAACAAAAACATAGCCAGGAGTTGTGGTGCACACCTTTAACCCCAGTGCTCAGTAGACAGAGGCAGGCGGAGCTCTGTGAGTTCAAGGTCTACATAGTGAGTTCCAGGCCAGCTGGGGCTACAGGGAGACTCTGTCTCAAAAAGAACACACACGCACACACAAATACAGAAAAATAAAAATTTGAGAACATCTACCAAAAATAAAACTCTAGGGATAAACCTAACCAGGAAAGTGAAACATGAAAGAACTCTATTATTAAAAATTACATAATGCGGGGCTGGAGAGATGGCCTAGCGGTTAAGAGCGCCAACTGCTCTTACAGAGGACCCGGGTTCGATCCCCAGCACCCACATGGCGGCCGAGAGCCGTCTGAAACTCCAATTCCAGGAGAACTCCAGTTCCAGGGGAATCCGAGACCCTCTTCTGACCTCTGCGGCATTGCACGACACGGGTGCACAGACCTGCATGCAGATAGTACATTGATACACATACAGAAATAAAAAAAAAAAATTTAGGGGCTGGAGAGATGGCCTAGCGGTTAAGAGCGCCGACCGCTCTTACAGAGGACCCGGGTTCGATCCCCAGCACCCACATGGCGGCCGAGAACCGTCTGAAACTCCAATTCCAGGAGAACGCCAGTTCCAGGGGAATCCGACACCCTCTTCTGACCTCCGCGGCATTGCACGACACGAGTGCACAAACTTGCATGCAGACAGTATATTCAGACACATACGGAAATAAATAAAATTAATAAAAAAAATTAAAAAAAAATTTTTTTTAATTACATAATGCTGAAGATTTAAATTGAAGATAGAAGTAGGAAAAACCTGTGTTCATGAGTAGGAAAATGAAAAATGTTAAAATGGCCATACTTACCAAAAGTGTTAAGATTCAATACACTCACCATCAAAATACCATTAAAATTCTTTAAATAATTTTAAGTGTTTTTCTGTGTGTGAGTGCTTTGCCTGCCTGGATATAAGTAACCATGTGTGTGCAATGCGAGTAGGCATTGGACCCTCTGGAACTGGAACTACAGATGGCAGGTAGCCACTGTGTGGGTGCTGGGAACTGAACCTGGGTCCTCTGCAAGAGCAGCCAATGCTCTAAATAGCTGAGCCATCTCTCCAGCCCCGACCATTACAATTCTTTACAGAACTAGGAAAAACAATCCTAAAGTTCATATGGAAGTACAGAAGTTCCCAGAGAGCCTGGAGCAGTGCTGGAGGGAGGCATCATACTTGATTTCAAAATAGACTACAGAGGAATGGTTAACAAATCAGCATGCTGTTGACATAAAAACAAATACACAGACCAGTGGAAGGGTACAGAAGACTCAGAAACCCACTTATCCATAGTTAAGTTTTGACAAACACAAAAACACACATTGGAGGAAATACAGCCTTTTAGCAAATGGGGCTGGGAAACAGAAGATTGGAAATAGACAGCCATATTGCACCCTGTACAGAAATCAACTCAGAATGGATTAAAGACTTTAAAGGAAGACTCGGGGAAACATTCCCAAGATACTGATACAAAGATTCCCTGAGGAGGATCCCAGTACTTCAGGAAATAAAAGCAGGAAGTGACAAGTGGGATTACATAGGATCCAAAGCTGCACGGCAGAGGAGATAACGGCGACGGTGACCTGTCCCGGTGATTTATTTGACAGAATTAATGTTCAGAATACATAAAGAACTCAAGAAAAAAGTAACCTAATGAATGGTCTAAAGACCTGAATAGGTCTCAAAAGAATCCAACCAACTTCTCTCTATATTTAGCAAATGCTCATCTTTTGCCATCAGGGAAATACAAATCAAGACTGCATTGAAGCAGGGTGTGGTGTTGATCCAGCCCATGGAAAGTGAGGGGGAAGCAGCTCAAGGCAAGGCCTGCTTGAGCTGCACAGTGAGACACTTGCAGGCACAAAGGCTCCTGTAATCGTGGCATCCTGGAGAGAGGCTGAGACGGGAGGATTGCACCAAGTTCAAGGCCAGCCTGGGCTACAGAGTGAAGTCTCTTCTCTAACAAAAAACATAAAGCAGAAAAAAACAAACTACATTTAGTTTCCACCTGCAGTCAGATTAACTAGTATTCTTTTTTTTTTTTTTTTTTT
>VZQC01001923.1:626603-769906 GCA_009823505.1 Rhizomys pruinosus | reverse complement strand
CTGTGTGTGGGGGGGCCTAGCAAGGGCCCATGCTCTGTGAACAACCCGGTCAAGCTTATTGGGTCGTGAAAAAGCCATGGCGGAAAGACAAGGGAAACTGGAGGGTAAGAGGAAGGGAATCCATGCGAGTGGGAGTGGGACGCGAGCATCAGGTATGATCTAAATGCATGTATGTACCTGCATGAAAAGGTCATGATGAAACCATTAATGTACAATTACTATGTTCTAATGAAACATTATATTTTTCTTTTGTTGTTTGATGTAGTCATATTTATGGCTTGTTCTTTTGTGTTCTGTATAAGAAATTCTTGGCTATACTTAATGTTAAAAAATGAAAAAAAAAAAAAACAGAGAAAGATGGCAGAATGCATGATCTGGGATGGGGTGGGGTGGGGTGGGGAGAAGGGAAGGGAAAGGGAAATATGCCTGAACTGATTTGGAAAACGATGTATGAAATACACAAAGCATCAATAAAAAAAAAAAAAGAAATTCTTGGCTAAGTCAAGATTGCAAAGGCTGCCTTCCCATAATCTTCTGGAGAATTTATAGTTTGAGTCTTTTAAGTTTATGATCCATTTCTTGGGTCTGTGATCCATTTTGTAAGTCTGTGATCCATTTGAAGCTTCCTTATTTTTCCATGTTTCTTTGGTAGGGGAACTGTTGGGTGGTAATGTGAGGTTGAAATTTACTCACACAGTTTTCCATATGCTCTGTTCCCTGCTGGTTGTAGGTTTGCTTTTTGATCTTCTTTTCTGTCCCATTGATCTGCTTGTTCCTTTTGCCAATATCATACTGTGTTAGTTGCTTTGTATCAGGTCTTGAAGTACTTGGAATATCGTTTTTTTCATCCTTTTCCTCCAGTCTGCATATGATTTGCTGGTGAGGTGAGTTTCTTGCAGTCAGCAACAGTTGACTCATTTTTTTTTTCATCAATTCAACCATCTTGTGTCTTTTTTTAATTTAAATTAAATTAAATTAAATTTTTTAAATTTTATTTGTTTATTTTTATGTGTATGAATGTACCGTCTGCATGCAGGTTTGTGCACCCGTGTCGTGCAGAAGAGGGCATCAGATTCCCCTGGAACTGGAGTTAAAGACGGTTCTCAGCCACTTTGTGGGTACTGGAGATCGAACCTGGGTCCTCTGCAAGAGCAGTTGGTGCCATCTTTCCAGCCCCTTAATTTTATTTTTTTATTTCTTTTTTTAAATTTTTTAAATTTATTTTCATATGTGTACGAATGTACTGTCTACATGTAGGTTTGTGCACTCGTGTCGTGCAATGCCGCAGAGGTCAGAAGAGGGCGTTGGATTCCTCTGGAACTGAAGTTAAAGACAGTTCTCAGCTGCCATGTGGGTGCAGGGGATCGAACCCGGGTCCTCTACAAGAGCAGTCAGGGCTCTTAACTGCTAGGCCATCTCTCCAGCCCCTATTTATTATTTCTTATGTGTATGAATGTACTGTCTGCATGTAGGTTGGTGCACCTGTGTCATGCAATGCCACGGAGGTCAGAAGAGGGCATCGGATCCCACTGGAACTGGAGTCAAAGATGGTACTTAGCTGCCATGTGGGTGCTGAGAATTGAACCCGGGTCCTCTGCAAGAGCAGTCAGTGCTCTTAACTGCTGAGCCATCTCTCCAGCCCCCATCTTGTGTCTTTTAATTGGAGAGTAAAGACTATCTACACTGAAAGATATTGTTGAAATGAATGTATTTATTTGTTCTTTTTGGTCTTAAGTCTTCTACATTTGATGAGTTAACAATGTTTGATTTCCTTCCTAATTCTCATTTGCTATATAGTCTTCTAGAGAGATTTATTCTTCACTGAGTGCTTGTGATTTTCTTCCTTTTCGATGTGTAGTATCCTTCACACATGTACAGTGCTGGGTACAGAATCGGTCATGAATTCTTCAGTTTGTGAACATGGAAGGTCATTTCTCCTTTGGTAATTTTTTCTTCTTTTGTTTTCTTTTACATTTATTTTTTTCTCCTTTGACATTATTAACGGACAAGTCCGCTGGATGTAGACATCTTGACAGGCAGTGATTCACTTTTAGAGCATGAGATAATGGTATTCTGTGTTTCCCTCACTGTTAAGTTCTGCTACCATGGTGACAGGCATGCTCTGGGAGTGGCGATGCTCTCTCCCAGCTCCCAGCCTTTTTTGCCCACGTTTGGGGAAAGCTCTGCTCTAATTTCACTGATCCCTTTGGTGCCTTCTGTCTCTCTTGGTTGCCTCGCTGATACCTGTGTGCCTGAGGTCTCGGTTGTCCCACTGATACCTGTGTGCCTGAGGTCTCGGTTGTCCCACTGATACCTGTGTGCCTGAGGTCTCGGTTGTCCCACTGATACCTGTGTGCCTGAGGTCTCGGTTGTCCCACTGGTATCTGTGTGCCTGAGGTCTCGGTTGTCCCACTGGTATCTGTGTACCTGAGGTCTCGGTTGTCCCACTGGTATCTGTGTACCTGAGGTCTCGGTTGTCCCACTGATATCTGTGTACCTGAGGTCTCGGTTGTCCCACTGATATCTGTGTACCTGAGGTCTCGGTTGTCCCACTGATATCTGTGTACCTGAGGTCTCGGTTGTCCCACTGGTGTCTGTGTGCCTGAGGTCTCGGTTGTCCCCGATTGGCCTGAGGCCTGTCCCTATGTGTCTAGGTCTCGGTTGATGGTGTCTTGCAGTTGTCCCACTGGTGTCTGTGCACCTGAGGTCTCGGTTGTCCCACTGGTTCTGTGTACCTGAGGTCTCGGTTGTCCCACTGATGATCTGTGTACCTGAGGTCTCGGTTGTCCCACTGTGTACCTGTGTACCTGAGGTCTCGGTTGTCCCACTGATGTCTGTGTACCTGAGGTCTCGGTTGTCCACTGGTTCTGTGTCCTGAGTCTCGGTTGTCCCAGCTTGTACTGATCTGTGTACGGCTGTGTGCCTGAGGTCTCGGTTGTCCCACTGATATCTGTGTGCCCTGAGGTCTCGGTTGTCCCACTGATATCTGTGTACCTGAGGTCTCGGTTGTCCCACTGATATCTGTGTACCTGAGGTCTCGGTTGTCCCACTGATACCTGTGTGCCTGAGGTCTCGGTTGTCCCACTGATACCTGTGTACCTGAGGTCTCGGTTGTCCCACTGTTCCTGTGTACCTGAGGTCTCGGTTGTCCCACTGGTACTGTGTCCTGAGGTCTCGGTTGTCCCACTGGTGTCCTGTGTACCCTGAGGTCTCGGTTGTCCCACTGGTACTGTGTGCCTGAGGTCTCGGTTGTCCCACTGAGTGTACTGTGTACCTGAGGTCTCGGTTGTCCACTGATTACCTGTGTGCCTGATGTCTCGGTTGTCCCACTGATATCTGTGTCCTGAGGTCTCGAGTTGTCCCACTGGTGTCTGTGTACCTGAGGTCTCAGTTGTCTCCACTGGTGTCTGTGCCCTGAGGTCTCGGTTGTCCCACTGATGTACTGTGTGACCTGAGGTCTCGGTTGTCTCCACTGGTTCTGTGTCCTGAGGTCTCGGTTGTCCCACTGATATATGTGTACCTGAGGTCTCGGTTGTCTCACTGGTGATCTGTGTCCTGAGGTCTCGGTTGTCCCACTGAGTATACTGTGCACCTGAGGTCTCGGTTGTCCCACTGGTGTCTGTGTGCACCTGAGGTCTCGGTTGTCCCACTGGTATTGTGCACCTGAGGTCTCGGTTGTCTCCACTGCTTCTGTGTGACCTGAGGTCTCGGTTGTCCCACTGATGATTGTGTACCTGAGGTCTCGGTTGTCCCACTGGTGTCTGTGTGCCTGAGGTCTCGGTTGTCCCACTGAGTATTGTGTACCTGAGGTCTCGGTTGTCCACTGGATGATCTGTGTGACCTGAGGTCTCGGTTGTCCCACTGATATACTGTGTACCTGAGGTCTCGGTTGTCCCACTGTTCTGTGTGCCTGAGGTCTCGGTTGTCCCACTGATGTACTGTGTGCCTGATGTCTCGGTTGTCCCACTGGTGCTCTGTGTGCCTGAGGTCTCGGTTGTCCCACTGGTGCATCTGTGTACCTGAGGTCTCGAGTTGTCCCACTGATCTGTGCTACCTGAGGTCTCGGTTGTCCCACTGGTTCTGTGCTACCTGAGGTCTCGGTTGTCCCACTGATACCTGTGTGCCTGAGGTCTCAGTTGTCCCACTGATACCTGTGTACCTGAGGTCTCGGTTGTCTCACTGGTGTCTGTGTGCCTGAGGTCGCGGTTTGTCCCACTATTATCTGGTNTCTGTGCACCTGAGGTCTCGGTTGTCCCACTGGTATCTGTGCACCTGAGGTCTCGGTTGTCCCACTGGTGTCTGTGCACCTGAGGTCTCGGTTGTCCCACTGGTATCTGTGCACCTGAGGTCTCGGTTGTCCCACTGGTGTCTGTGCACCTGAGGTCTCGGATACTCTGCTCCTCTTGTTCACTCTCTTCTGACTTATTAGGAATTCCTCCACCTCATCTTCTCAGTCTGCTGTATTGGTGGCTTTTTTTTCTGATCTGATTTTTCATTTTTAAAATGTTCTCCTCTTTTTTTCTTTTGGGATCTTAGTCTCTTTACTAAATTCCTCTTCTAAGTTATTGAACTTCTCATCCAAGTCTTGAACTGGTTTTACGTCATTCATCTGTTTATTTGAATCCTCTTTGAGGTCACTGAATTTCTTAAAAAAGCAGTCTTTTGAACCTGTTGGCACTTCACATGTGGACTTAGTTATGAAGAGGTGTGAGCTTTAGGGGGAGTCACAAGGCTCGGCTTTTTCCTATTTGTGTTTCTGTTGCACTTTGTGTGTTTGTTGGTATAGATCTCTCAGTTTTAGATGAAAATCTTAGCAAGTAGCTTCATCTTGGGGCTCAATTCTCAACACCATTCAGAGAGAGGAAACTTAGCGGTGGCCATTTATGGCAACACCCCCAAACAAACGAGATCTACAGTGAAAATCAATGAAACACAACTGCTTCATCAGCAATGACCACAGAAAATGAAACAGCAAAAATAGTGCAAAGTATGAAGTTAAAAATAATAAAGGTGACTCCAGGCCAGCTGGGGCTATAGGGAGACCCTGTCTCCAAACAAAACAAAACACAACAAAAGTAATAAAGGCAAAAGTAGTAAAAGAATGAGACTTTTTATTGTGTGTATGAGAGTATTGCGTACATGTAGGTAGGTGCACCACGTTCGTGCAATGCCCCACAAAGGCCAGAAGGTGTCTGATCCCCAAGAACTAGAGTTACAGATGGTTGTCAGCCCCATTTGGGTGCTGGGATTCAAAACCCAGGTCCTCCGGAAGAGCAGCCAGTGCTCTTAACTGCTGAGCCATCTCTATAGCCCCCCCAAAGACTGAGAGTTTTAAAAGGGTGCAGAGAGAGAAGAAAGGAAGGAAGGAAAGAACGCAAGGAAGAAGAATGGAAAAGAACAAGAAAAAGTAAAGAACCAGATAAAAGTAGGAAGTGGAAGCCATTTTAATTGTAGTAGTATTTGGATAAGGGGTGAGTAGAGACACTAACTTTAGTCTAAGAAAAACAGAAGAGATAGTTAAAATTAGAAATTAAAGCAGGGGCCTCACTACCAGACTTCACCTATGGAAAGGAGTATAAGAGAATGTCACAGACTGAGAACTTCACGACAGTGGGATCACATGACAGAGGAGGGTGGTTACCTTAAGACAGCCAGGAAATGGAGAGACAGGGTTGGGGTAAGCTGGGGCCAAGATGGAGCCCCCAAAACATTCCCTTGGTGACCTGCTGCCTCTGACTAGGCCCCAACCAATGGCATCCATTGCCTCCCAGTAATGTCCAATCGTGGCTCATCAATGGATTAGTCACTGAGAGGTCAGAGCTCCTGGGACCCATCAGCTGGTAACCAAGCCCTCAACACAACACCTTTAGGAGACATTTCGGGTTTAAACCATAACAGAATTATACTGCTTTATTTCAGAAAATACTCATTCAGTGAAAACTTACCACTGTTGATAGAATTCTAATTGATATATCTTTTTTAAAGATTTAATTTTAGTTAAGTGCATGGGTTTATGTCTGTGTAAGAGCATGTGCACATGTGTGCAGGTGCCCTCGGAGGCCAGAAATGGGTGACAGTTCCTCTGGACTTGGAGGTACAGGTGACTGTGACCTTCCTGACAGTGAGTGCTGGACACTGAACTCGGGTTCTTTTAAGAGAGCAAGAAGCTCTCTCTAACCACTGGGCCGTCTCTCCAGCCTGTAATTAATCCATCTTAAATTCACAAACACTACGTGAAAATAGCAGACTAGAAATGTTGGAGTCAGGACGCCTTGAGGCCGGGGTTTCCCAGCTCGACTTCTCAGAGCGCTGTCTTCAGTCACCCTCTGTCCTGAGTTCCCCAGTTCTTGTCCCGTCCCAGGAGCACAGGGCGGCTTTAGCTCCCAGCCTGCTCCCAGCCCTGCTGCTGCCTTCCGTGTCTGCACTCTCCCTGTCACTTGTGCTTGGACTTGTCTTCCTGATCCCTTAGCAACCTCCTCTTCCTCTTCAATCTTTCGGTGGCACCACTTCTCCTACCAGGCTCCTTGGCCTCTGGGTAGAATTAAACATCCTTCCTGGGCTCCGGGATTTGGATAGGCTTCCAGAACTGAGAAGCCTGTTGACTCATCAAGCATTTTTATTGCTACAGAAGGGTTCTGTTGAATGCTGTAGCCCTTGGCTGGTGCTGGGCTCTCTAAGACTGGGTGTTCACATGCTGAAGGTCTCTGAGGGAGGCTCTGCATTGTATTATCTTCAGAATCTGAGTACCTGACATCTAATTCAGATGTGGTTTGAACAGAACCCAAGTAGCTGTGTCTGTCAGAGCAGAGGATGCAGCAGCCCTATGTCTGGGCTTGAATGGGATGTGATGCTCCAGGTGAAGGGTAGGGTGCTCCAGGTGAAGGGTAGGAACTCTGTACAGCTACTATGGAGCCAGAGCAGGCCTCTTCCCCAGGCCTGGACCCTGAAATTCACCCCCAGCAACTCCCATCTTTGGGCTGGTTGCTATGGAGATGTCAAAGTGCCATGTTCAGCTGGAGAACAACCTGTTAAATGGGAAAATGGAATGTGGTGTTGGAGTGACGGCAGTTCACAGTGACTGGCAAGCGCAGAAATAAGTTACTTCAAATGCGAATACTTGTAGGAGAAAAAAAATCTGCAGAACTGTGTACCCAGGGTGCCAGGCTGCTAAAGAGAAGCCAGGTTACAGTTTACGCAGGAGACAGACACTCGCGCACATGGCTGCTCAGTGGCCGGCCCTGGAGGCACATAGCACCACAGAGCTTTCAACCCAGTCTTGACCTGCTCCGACAGTGGCTGTGGGGAGCTTTGAAGGAAGTGGGGCTCAGTGGGAAAAGCAGGGGAGGATGGGGTGGGTGGGAAGAGTCTGAAACACACAGGAGACTATCAGGAAGCTTGCCACATGCAGGGCCAAGCAAGGTGACTGGGCTGTGGGCCAAGGAGAGGGAAAGCTGGGGGGGTCTGGGGGGAGGGACAGAGCAGGGAGCAGTCCCCACCTTTGTTCTAGGAATGTCTGACCCTGAACATTCCAACCCCAGGTTGCTTCCGAGCCTGTGTGAGCAGTGCAGGCCCACCCCGAAGCTTCAGGGTGCGTGGTGATCTCGGAAGGCTTCGGAAGTACCAGGAGAAGGTCTAAAAATATCCAGAATGGCCAGGCCTGGTGTCGCAGTCCTGTCTGTCATCCTGGCCACTTGGGAGTCAGAGGCAGGAGGATCACAAGTTCAAGGCCAGCCTAGGCTACATCATTTTAAAAAAATTTTTTTTAATTTTATTTATTTATGTATGTTTATGAATGTACCGTCTGCATGTAGGTCTGTGCACCCGTGTCGTGCAATGCCGCAGAGGTCAGAAGAGGGTGTTGGATTCCCCTGGAACTGGAGTTCTCCTGGAATTGGAGTTTCAGACGGTTCTCGGCCGCCATGTGGGTGCTGGGGATCGAACCCGGGTCCTCTGTAAGAGTGGTCGGCGCTCTTAACCGCTAGGCCATCTCTCCAGCCCCAACTACATCATTTTTTATGTCTGTGAAAAATTTACAAACAATACATCAGGCTTGACTAAAAAGAAACATTTTAATGAGAAGAATTTGAAATTACATTTTTGTCATAATTTATTAAAATTAGACATAAATAATGCAAATTTAGACTCCTTTCTACTTCTTGGAAGGTAAAAGCAAAAACGATGTTCTAGATAATTCTTGGATCAAAGAGGAAATTAGGAGTATAATTGCAGGGGGCTGGAGAGATGGTCTAGCGGTTAAGAGCACCGACTGCTCTTGCAGAGGACCTGGGTTCGATCCCCAGCACCCACATGGCGGCTGAGAACCATCTGAAACTCCAATTCCAGGAGAACTCCAGTTCCAGGGGAATCCGACGCCCCCTTCTGACCTCCGCGGCATTGCACGACACGGGTGTACAAACCTACATGCAGACAGTACATTCATACACATAAATAAATAAAAAAAATTAAAAAAGGAGTATAATTGCAAACGACCAGAAGGCAGTAAAAAGACTTTAAAGTAAAACCCATGAAATGCTCAGACTAGTGAAATACCAACCAAGTGCTGCTTAAAAATTGAGGAAACACTTGCCAGAAGGAGAAATGTATTAAGACATGGAATTGGGAAATAATCAGGATAAATAAATCAAGGAGCTAGAGCTATAAATGTAAAACTGATAAGCCCCTCACAAGTCTGATTAAAATAAAAGAGAGAAGCCGGGTGTGGTGGAGCATGCCTTTAATCCCAGCACTAGGGAGGCAGAAGCAGGCAGATCTCTATGAGTACAAGGCCAACCTGGTCTAAATAGTAAGTTTCCAGACAGCTGGGGCTACAGGGAGACCCTGTCTCAAAAAGAAAAAAGAAAAAAAAGTAATAAAATAGAGAAAAGCAGGCTAATGTGGTACAATCCCAGGACTAGGAAAGCACCCAGTATTTGTTGCTGGAAGAGCACCAGACATCAGATACCAGACGAGGTTACAGGCATGTCACCACAAGAGGGCCCAGCATCAGTCACCACAAGAGTGACCAGCATCAGTCACCACAAGAGGGACCAGCATCAGACACCACAAGAGGGCCCAGCATCAGTCACCACAAGAGGGCCCAGCATCAGTCACCACAAGAGGGCCCAGCATCAGACACCACAAGAGGGCCCAGCATCAGTCACCACAAGAGGGCCCAGCATCAGACACCACAAGAGGGCCCAGCATCAGTCACCACAAGAGGGACCAGCATCAGGTGTACCCACAGTTTTTAGAGAACAGGGTGCCACAATCAACACTGTGCAGGTGACTAACTCATCCAAGAAAATGTAAGAAGCTGATTCATAACTTTAAAATCAAACCTGTTAGAAATCGCTGTAGTTGTAGAAACTGACATACAAAGCTTACAAAGAGATGGAAAAAGATAATTACTATAGAATCTAGTATTTAGACAATAATGATGGCAATATAAGTCTATTCTAGGGATACAGGAATAATGAACCAAGTCTAGTATAAATACAGTGGCTAAATTGCATGCTTTTATCAATAGATACTAAAGGGCATTTCATGAGCAGTAGCATCCAAGAGAATAAAAATATTTTTTTATGTAGCATTGTCTTTTAAAAAATTTTTTTAATTTTATTTTTTTATGTGTATGAATGTACTGTCTGCCTGTAGGTTTGTGCACCCGTGTCGTGCAATGCCGTGGAGGTCAGAAGATGGTGTCGATTCCCCTGGAACTGGAGTTAAAGACAGTTCTCAGCCGCCATGTGGGTGCTGGGGATTGAACCCAGGTCCTCTGTAAGAGCAGCTGGCATTCTTAACTGCTAGGCCATCTCTCCAGCCTCAAGAATAAAAATATTTTTAAAGGGGGTGGGGCTGGAGAGATGGCTCAGCAGTTAAGAGCACTGGCTGCTCTGGCAGAGGACCTGGGTTCAATTCTCAGCACCCACATGGTGGCTAAGAACCATCCACAACTCCAGTTCCAGGGGATCCATACCCTCTTCAGGCCTCCACAGGCATTGCACACATAAGTGCACTTACACACATTTAGGCTGTACATTCATACACATAAAATAAAAATTAAAAAATAAAACACCCCCCCCAAACCTGGAAGGTCCATCTGTATGACAGTGTTGATTGTGGCACTATTCACAACAGCCAGGGCATGCCTAGATGTCCATCAGAATGTGCACAGATAAAGAAAATTTGGGGTATGTACAATGCGGTTTTCTCCAACTCTAAAGAAGAAAAAAATTATTTTTTCTTGCAGAGAAATGGATGGATGGGAGGGTGACCCTGCTAAGGAGAAATAAATAGACCCAGAGGGACGATGTCACGTGGTCCCTCTACCATGAAGAGTCTATATGAAGGTAGAGGGGGGCTGCTTGTAGGAGGAAGCAGTCTAATGGAGTGGGGAGGGGGAACGAGAGCATGATGCACACACACACACACACACACACACATATATACACACACACAAAGCTGTCCTGTGAACCCATTATTTTGTGTGCAAATTTAACTTCTTAAAAAAAGGAACAGAAGCAGGGAGTGGTGATGCACACCTTTAATCCTAGCACTTGGGAGGCAGAAGCAGGCGGATCTTTGTGAGTTCAAGGCCAGCCTGGTCTACAGAGTGAGTTCCAGGACAGCTGGGGCTACAGGGAGACCCTGTCTCAAAAAGACCAAATTCCCTCCCCGCTTTCTGTCTATAATGAGTAAAAGTGTTAAGAACATGTCTCCTGAGGTATGTTTCATTTTTCCTGGGTAAGTGCTGGGGCTTGTGGGGTTACTGGGTCATAGAGCAGAGGTGGTGTGAGGTGGTCAGAGTTACCTCCTCTCCATGTGGTGCAAAGCATCTCTTGGCTAAGAGACATCACGATGAATAGAGTGTGAGGAGCTGGGGACCAAAAATTACTCCCAAGATGCAAGCCAAGAAGGGTCCTGGAGGCACTTCTGGACAGGAGAAACGGGCCCGAACTGAGCATCCTGGCCTGGCAGGAAACCTTTCCAGAAGCCTTGACGACAAACACCAAGTTCCATGCCACATTGCTATTCTTTTTGTTCTAGAAGCTTCATCAGTTTAAATCCTGCATAAGTTACTGATTTGTAAATGATTGATTTTGTAATATCTCTATTAGGTTTTTTTTGTTATTATGGCCAATTCTTTTTTTTTTTTTTTTTGGTCTTTTTTAAGACCAGGGTCTCCTTGTAGTCCCACCTGGCCTAGAGCTTTGCTCTGTAGACCATGGCTGGCCTTGAAACTCACAGAGATCCCATTCTGCCTCTGCCTCCAAGTTGCTGGGATTAAAACGGAGGTGCACTACCAACTTCTGGTCTCCAATTTCATTTTTAACTTGTGGTTTTTATTTTCCTTTTTATTAAAACCCAAGGTTCCAGGTGTGTGTTATAGCCGGCATGCCTGTTGTAATTCCTCTGCAGTTTCGGGAGGGCGCGCAAGTAGAGAACGTGGGTGCGATCTCTGTTCGAGTTCACGGCCAGCCTGTTACATATTGAGTTCCAGGGGCCAGCTGGGGCTACAGTAGACCGTGAGAAAAAAAAAGACCCAAAAAAAAAATAAAAAATAAATAAAAATAAAACGAACACCAACAAAAAAAACTGGACCAAATATTCGGGTCTTCTCACTGGCCCGCTCTCCCACTGCCGTGGACCCAGGGCTCACTTCCAATCATTATGTAGGCCCAGTGCTTAAGCTTTTATTTATTATTTTTCTTTTCTTTTTTTTTTTACAGTTTGTGATTTTTGATAGTTTTGTTTTATTGATTTTAGCATTTTCACCGCCAGTACCTAGGTCAGTCTTTAAAACAACATCTCCCCTAGGCTACAAACAAACTCTTCATTGTTTTTTTCTGGAAAACTCAAACAATGTCAGCATTTTTCCCTTGTCAACATCTGGTCACCTGGAGGGAAAGACCTCCTGCCTGCTGCAGTGGCATGTGGGTGCTGCAGCCCCCAGAACGGATGTGTCTGGGCTGCAGGGACTGCTGAGTGGTGGTCCCTGCTGCAGTATTCTTTGGAGATTTTTCATGCTGAAGAGATAGTGCTTTGCAAAAGGTCACACTCTTGGGGAGCTAGAACCCATGACTTTGACCCGCCCTAGGTCAGTGGTCATAGCTCTGCTAGTATGTGACGTCTGAGTGCCCAGGGCAGGCCCAGGGCAGGTTCTAGCTGAGCTCTGGTGTACAGGAAGTCAGTGGTCATAGCTCTGCTAGTATGTGATGTCTGAGTCGCGGCCCAGGGCAGGTTCTAGCTGAGCTCTGGTGTACAGGAAGTCAGTGGTCATAGCTCTGCTAGTATGTGATCGTCTTGCAGTAGCCCAGGGCAGGTTCTAGCTGAGCTCTGGTGTACAGGAAGTCAGTGGTCATAGCTCTGCTAGTATGTGACGTCTGAGTGCCCAGGTCAGGCCCAGGGCAGGTTCTAGCTGAGCTCTGGTGTACAGGAAGTCAGTGGTCATAGCTCTGCTAGTTATGTGACGTCTGAGTGCCCAGGTCAGGCCCAGGGCAGGTTCTAGCTGAGCTCTGGTGTACAGGAAGTCAGTGGTCAGTAGTGCTCTGCTAGTCCCCTTTGCTTCCCTTGTGCTGGTGGCTGCCATCCAAGTGTGAAGAACAGACCCCCGTCTGCTGCTACACATCTCTACCCACCTTATACCTCCAGTGGCCTGGAACAAGCCACTGAGCTGTCTGTGCTGTGCAGAGCCAGAGACGGGAGTCACCGCCATCCCGTGCCTTTGCTTCTTCAACCTCCCTCAGGTCAGAACCAGTGGAAGATGATACTGCCCTGAAAACCAGGGTGACGGCCCTGGAGCTGTCCTGCTGCGTCCATGGCCGATAGGATCTGCCTCGGGTACACTGGCATCGATGCGTCTGCACAACCCACCGCACTCCATCATGCCCTCTGCCCACCAGACTTCAGCTGATGGCATCTCCTCGGCCCAACACCCTCCTACTCTCAGGCCTTCTGTTCCCTATGTCCTTGCACACAGCCCTCCTCCTCTGCCCATTTCCATCAGCCACTGGAAATTGCACTATGGGTCCAGCCTGTGTTCTTCAATATGGTCATTGTGTCCCAGTGCTACGGGTCAGGTCTGGCTTCCCTCCACCAGCCCGAGGCAGCTTCTGCAGAAGCATGTCAGCATGCCACGTGGACACGTACTTCATGGCGTTTCCCCATCTGTTTGATGTCACTCACGGCTGCTGACCTGTGAGGTCCCCAACCTCAAGTAGAATGTACTTTGTGGCCGAGGGCCAACAAGGACATGCCCTGGGTGGGGCCTTATGGGGCCCCTCGCTTGCAGTTCCATCTGCTGCTTGTGAGGAGCTTTCTGACAGCGTTGACAGCCAGCATGGCATGCCCCCCCGGTTGGGATGGCTGATAAACTGCTATTGCAGCAGTCTTCATACAAAACAAACAATAAAGCCCTAGGCTGAACAAAGCCAGGGAAACGGACATGTTGGGCGCCTTAACAGGTGCCACTAGAACTGAAACAAAACATTGTTGAACGTTCCCAAAGCTCACAGGAACTCACCTCAAAGGGGATAAGAGAGAGTTGAGAGTTTATTCTGGAAGCCAAAAAAATCAGAGTGGCGGCCAGTGGGCTGGGAGACACAGATTTCAGGTCCACCCCAAAACTTTCTGTTCCAGTGTGGTAACAATTTCGTGAAGTTTTCATGGTGACAGAACAAAGGAAGCCATGAATCAACATAGTTTTAAAATACACTGGTAGAGATAGAGAGACGTCACAGCAAAGCTGGAGAGTCCAACACAGGTCTTAGATGCTATCTGACAGGACTCCTAGCCCTTTGGGTTGATGGAAACTTACTAGGCTGCTAAGTTAATAACATCTCAAAAGTGTTTATCTCATTATCATGAGCTGTTAGTGCCAGACACAGAGAAGCAGGAATGGCTATTTAATGGGGGACTACAATACTAGGCCCAAGAATAATAGAATTCAGGCTCTGGAAAAACTTGCAAACTTCCAAGCTCTCCACAATCACTGAAGTTCTAATCAGTTGTCAGGTCAGCGCTTTGCAGTTTGGGGGATTGCAGGTTTTTTTCTGGGAAACATTTCACAGAGTTAAATATCTCCCAGGACTTGAATATGAACCCTTAGCAACATTCAGTGGGCCCAGGCTCCCCCCCCCCACCAGTTTGGCCACCCTTCACTGCTTGGCCCCGTTTTCCACCCCTCCTGCCCACCCTTAGTCAGACAACTGGTGTCCATAAATCTGGGCTTTGGAGTTCAGGGCACGTTAGAATTTGATGGAGCAGAAAGACAACTGCCTCAAGACCATCTGCAGACAGAGGGCTCTGGTGCCTGAGGCTCCTGCCTGGAACCAGCCTCCAGGACTGTAGGGAGAGGAACCCCAGGCAGAGGGGACTGCGGGCAGAGGGGACTCATTCCCAAGACCCTACACTTTGGCTGTACACAGGGATTGGACAGGAATTCATCTATGGCAGTTTCTAGCCGCAACACATAAAGACCACCCACCATTTCAGAGCCCTGTGCTCCAGAAGTCTGGGAGAGCTGTGACACTCAGAGCTGCAGACTCGCCTGCAAGAGATAGCTCTTGGTTGGCACCCAGAGGCCTTTAAGAGTTCTGAGTGGCAACTATTTAGAGCACTGACTGCCTCACTGCTGGGTGTAGCCCCGGGCCTGGCCACCCCAGAAAGCTTTATTCTACTTCAAGTAGAGAGGCCAGCTTTTCCCTTGAGCCATGGTTTGCTGGTGCCTGGTGTAGCTAAAAGAGATGGATCTCCTTTTATTGGTTGGAGGGCTGTGCTGCCCAAGAGTGTGGGTTTTGTTGTGCCCTTACCAGGGAGTCCCTTGAAACCGGGGTCCTTGGAGGGAAACCTGGCTCCAGAAGACTGTCCCCAAACAGGTCCCAAGGCCACTGCGCTGGCCCAAGTGTTAGGTTCATTTTGAGCGGGGGAACCTTGGCACAGACGAGGAGGGAAATTGTCAGGACTCCGATGAGAAGGAATAGTCGGATTTATTTTCAGCATGAGGGCTGGCCTGCACTTGTTGTTCGGGGATATATTAATTGATGACCAGCAAGCAGCATGTCCCTATAGGGCTAGTTTTTAGTTTTATTCTCTCCAAAGCACACAAGGAAGTGGGTTACAATGTAAAAATGGGTATGGTGGACGGGGGCTGGGGGATGGGGTAGTGGATCCGTGGCTGGATCGTAGTCAAGGCATTTGGGGAGGAAAACTGGCGGCTTGCTGGACTGGTTATTGTGTAGGAGGCTGATTGCAGCAACTTTCTTGGGAAAAAACTTCCACCTCAGTATGCTTCCTGGAAAAAATCTCTGAACTTAGTGGGCTAACGACCATTAACCCAGCACTGCCTTTTTAAGAAAACTATAGCTCTCTAGAAACAATGAGTGCAAAAACTAAGCTGGAGGAGGCTGGGCGTGCTGGAGTAGATGGCGAGATGGCTTTGGTTCGAGCAACTGGCGCATTCTTTAGAAGGGGACTCGGGTCAGTTCCACCTGGCATCCACCATGTTGGCTAAGGCTAAATCCTGCTTAACTCCAGTTTCAGGGGAATCCAACCTTTCTTTTGACTCCAACAGGTCATTGTATGAACATTTGGGTGGACCTTATATAAATTAACCCAGGGCAATACACTCAAACAAAAAATTAAAAAAAAAAAAAAAAAAAATGTGGTGGGCACGATAACAAAATAACAATTTAAAAACAGTGGGATACAAAAACCAGCAGACCCAGCCTCAGCATCAAATTGAGACTCAGGAAAAAGCTGGAGTCCAGCAGCATCGACCAGGCAATTACCCCCTGCAGGGGCGGGCGGGGGGGGGGGGGCTCAGGAGAGCAAGTGCCTGCTTCTAGGTGTATTCTTTTTTTTTTTTTTTTATGTGTATGAATGTACTGTCTGCATGTAGGTTTGTGCACCCGTGTCGTGCAATGCCACGGAGGTCAGAAGAGGGCGTCGGATTCCCCTGGAACTGGAGTTCTCCTCGAATTGGAGTTACAGATGGTTCTCAGGCACCATGTAGGTACTGGGGATCGAACCCTGGTCCTCTGCAAGAGAAGTTGGTGCTCTTAACCGCTAGGCCATTTCTCCAGCCCTAGGTGTATTCTTTATTATGCTGTGGGTTCCTTTTGTTTTGGAATAATTATCTTAGCACATTAACTTGAAAAGGAAGAGAAAAATGTCTTTTTCATCCCAGAGTTGTGTAATGTTGAAAGGCTTTAGAGGAGTCTGACATTAGACTGTGCTCCTGGAGACTCGCATTAGAAAGTGGCATGGCATCGCTTACACCATGTTTACTGCTGAAACTATTTTCCGTTAAGCTGTTTCTGGGCCTCTTTTAAGAAATGGAGCCTGGGGAAGGTCTCCTTGTCCCTCAGCTTGGTCTGGAGGGCCACCTAGTGCCTGCCGTTCAGCACAGCAAGCTCGGTTGCCCTGGCCTAGGCAGGGAATATGTGCACCCATACCAGTGCAGAGGCCACAGCCAGCACCTGGGACCTGAGGGGAAAACTCATCGCTCACAGACATGAGCGGCATCACAAGGGTTAAGGGAGTGGACCTGCAACCCCACAGAAGCATGTTTTCACAGTGGTCCAGGGATGGCTGCTTAGTGTACTACTTACATTTCCAGTGGTGGATAAAATAACCAGGAGTTTATTGTGTTCACATTCCAGAACACAATCCATCACTGTGGGGCAGTGCAGGTAGGAACTTCAAACAGCTAGTCACCTCCTCCACAGGCCAGGGTAATTTCTCCTTTCCTAAACATTTCAGGATCCCTGCTGGAGTGGTGCCGCTGCCCACCATGGGCGGGTTTCCCATACTGATTGAGACAATCCCCACGGTCATGCCCACCGGCCAACCCACTGTAGACAGCCCTTCATTGACCCTCTCTTCCCAGGCTGTTCTAGGTTGGGTCAAGTTGAGTTGACTGCTGAAGCTAACCACTGCGCTTAGGTTTACAATAGAACGACTTTTAGCCGGGCGTGGTGGCACACACCTTTAATCCTAGCACTTGGGAGGCAGAGGCAGATCTTTGTGAGTTCAAGGCCAGTCTGGTCTACAGAGTGAGTTCCTAGACAGCTGGGGCTACAGGGAGACCCTGTCTCGAAAAGACAAAAACAAACAAACAAAAAACAACTGATAGAATGACTTTTGATATGGTCGGATATCAAAGCCCATGTGAGAAAAAGAATTTCAGCACTGATATTCCTATTAGTTTCCTTTCTCGTTGTGTCAAAATGGCTGACAAAGCCAACTTAAAGAAGGAAAAGTTTGGGGCTGGAGAGATAGCCTAGCGGTTAAGAGTGCCAACCGCTCTTGCAGAGGACCTGGGTTCGATCCCCAGCACCCACGTGGCGGCTGAGAGCCGTCTGAAACTCCAATTCCAGAACTCCAGTTCCAGGGGAGTCCGACACCCTATTCTGACCTCCGCGGCGTTGCACATCACGGGTGCACAGACTTGCATGCAGACAATACATTCATACACATACAGAAATAAAAAAAAAATTTTTAAAAAAAGGAAAAGTTTATTTTGGCTCCCAGTGTGAGGGCGCAGTCTGTAGTGACAGGAAGGCATGGCGGCAGGAGCATGAGGCAGCCGGTCACATGGCATCCACAGTCAGGAAGCAGAAAGATGACGCTGCTGCTCTGCTCGCTTCTGCTTAGGCAGTCTAGACCCCAGCACCTGGGACGGTGCCACCTGTTTAGGGTGGATTCTCCCCCGAGGAATCCCGTCTGGAAGCTCCTCACAGGCATGCTCAGAGGCATGTCCCCAGGAGGTCCTAGATCCTGTCAAATGGCAATGTTAACCCTCACAATAGTCCACTTCCCTCCCCCTGCAACTATCCAAGGTGTTGGTCACACTCACCTCAGGGAGGCTGAAGGACCACACCACCACAAAGTGAGCCGGGGCTATAACACCCCCCACTACTGCTACTCCATGGCAGGCAGGTGCCTCGGATCCCCTACAGCCCCATGTGGCCGCCTGGCCCTGCTGAGTTGTGGTAATGTGTAGGAGTTCCTGCCGAGCAGATGCTGCTGTGTGCCGGGTTGGCCCAGGCTGCTATCCCTTGACAGAATGTTTTTAAGTTTACTGTGTCATTGGGCGACTCAGCCTTTGCTCTTGCAATCCACTGCGAAAGTGTGTTGGTGGCTTATCCATCTCCCCAGAGGGATGCTTGGCTTCCCTCCCCGCTTTCTGTCTATAATGAGTAAAAGTGTTAAGAACATGTCTCCTGAGGTATGTTTCTATTTTTCCTGGGTAAGTGCTGGGGCTTGTGGGGTTACTGGGTCATAGAGCAGAGGTGGTGTGAGGTGGTCAGAGGTTACCTCCTCTCCATGTGGTGCAAAGCTTCTCTTGGCTCAGAGCCACTCCGCTGCCCTAGAGTGTGAGAGCTGGGGCCCACCATTCTCTCCCAGCATGCCAGCCGAAGGTCCTGGAGGCACTGACAGGAGAACGCCCGAACTGAGCATCCTGCCTGCAGGAACCTTTCCAGAAGCCTTGAGACAACCACCAAGTTCCATGCCACATTGCTATTCTGTGTTCTAGAAGCTTCATCAGTTTAAATCCTGCATTTAAGTCTTTAATGTATTTAATGTATTTTGAATTAGGTTTTGTATATGGCCAATTCTTTTTTTTTTTTTTTTGGTCTTTTTTAGACAGGGTCTCCTTGTAGTCCCACCTGGCCTAGAGCTTGCTCTGTAGACCATGCTGGCCTTGAACTCACAGAGATCCATCTGCCTCTGCCTCCAAGTGCTGGGATTAAAGGAGTGCACTACCACTTCTGGCTCAATTCATTTTTAATGTGTTTATTTTCCTTTTTAAAACCCAAGGTTCCAGGTGTGGTAGCGCACGCCTGTAATCCTAGCAGTTGGGAGGCAGAGACAGGTGGATCTCTGTGAGTTCAAGGCCAGCCTGGTCTACATAGTGAGTTCCAGGCCAGCTGGGGCTACAGGGAGACCCTGTCTTGAGAAGACCAAAATAAAATAAAATAAAATAAAGACAACCAACAACAACAACTGGAAATAGGGTCTCACTGGCCCGCCTCCACTTGCTGTGGAGCCCAGGCTCATTCACATCATTATGTAGCCCAGGCTTAAGCTTTTTTATTTATTTATTTTTCGATGCATAGAAAGTTGGTATTTTGATAGTTTTGTTTTATTGATTTTACATTTTCACAGCCAGTACCTAGGGTCAGTTCTTTAAACAACATTCCCCATAGGCTACAAACAAACTCTTCATTGTTTTTTTCTGGAAACTCAACAATGTCAGCATTTTTCCCATGTCAACATCTGGTCACTGGAGGGAAAGACCTCCCTGCCTGCTGAGTGGCATGTGGGTGCTGCAGCCCCCAGAACGGATGTGTCTGGGCTGCAGGGACTGCTGAGTGGTGGTCCCTGCTGCAGTATTCTTTGGAGATTTTTCATGCTGAAGAGATAGTGCTTTGCAAAAGGTCACACTCTTGGGGAGCTAGAACCCATGACTTTGACCCGCCCTAGGTCAGTGGTCATAGCTCTGCTAGTATGTGACGTCTGAGTGCCCAGGGCAGGCCCAGGGCAGGTTCTAGCTGAGCTCTGGTGTACAGGAAGTCAGTGGTCATAGCTCTGCTAGTATGTGATGTCTGAGTGCCCAGGGCAGGCCCAGGGCAGGTTCTAGCTGAGCTCTGGTGTACAGGAAGTCAGTGGTCATAGCTCTGCTAGTATGTGACGTCTGAGTGCCCAGGGCAGGTTCTAGCTGAGCTCTGGTGTACAGGAAGTCAGTGGTCATAGCTCTGCTAGTATGTGACGTCTGAGTGCCCAGGTCAGGCCCAGGGCAGGTTCTAGCTGAGCTCTGGTGTACAGGAAGTCAGTGGTCATAGCTCTGCTAGTATGTGACGTCTGAGTGCCCAGGGCAGGTTCTAGCTGAGCTCTGGTGTACAGGAAGTCAGTGGTCATAGCTCTGCTAGTTATGTGACGTCTGAGTGCCCAGGGCAGGCCCAGGGCAGGTTCTAGCTGAGCTCTGGTGTACAGGAAGTCAGTGGTCAGTCAGTGGCTTCAGTCCCTTGCTTCCCTTGTGCTGGTGGGCTGCCATCCAAGTGTGAAGAACAGACCCCCGTCTGCTGCTACACATCTCTACCCACCTTATACCTCCAGTGGCCTGGAACAAGCCACTGAGCTGTCTGTGCTGTGCAGAGCCAGAGACGGGAGTCACCGCCATCCCGTGCCTTTGCTTCTTCAACCTCCCTCAGGTCAGAACCAGTGGAAGATGATACTGCCCTGAAAACCAGGGTGACGGCCCTGGAGCTGTCCTGCTGCGTCCATGGCCGATAGGATCTGCCTCGGGTACACTGGCATCGATGCGTCTGCACAACCCACCGCACTCCATCATGCCCTCTGCCCACCAGACTTCAGCTGATGGCATCTCCTCGGCCCAACACCCTCCTACTCTCAGGCCTTCTGTTTCCTATGTCCTTGCACACAGCCCTCCTCCTCTGCCCATTTCCATCAGCCACTGGAAATTGCACTATGGGTCCAGCCTGTGTTCTTCAATATGGTCATTGTGTCCCAGTGCTACGGGTCAGGTCTGGCTTCCCTCCACCAGCCCGAGGCAGCTTCTGCAGAAGCATGTCAGCATGCCACGTGGACACGTACTTCATGGCGTTTCCCCATCTGTTTGATGTCACTCACGGCTGCTGACCTGTGAGGTCCCCAACCTCAAGGTAGAATGATACTTTGTGGACGAGGGCCAACAAGGACATGCCCTGGTGTGGGGCCTTCTGGGGCCCCTCGCTCTGCAGTCCATCTGCTGCTGTGAGGAGCTTTCTGACAGCAGTTTGACAGCCAGCAGGCTGCAGCCCCAGGTTGGACTGCTGATAATTGCTATTGCAGCAGTCTTCACAAAACAAACAAGCCCTAGCTGAACAAAGCAGGGACGGACATGTTGGGCGCCTTACAGGTGCCACTGAACTGAACAAAACATTTGAACAAGTCCCCAAAGCTCAAGACTCACCTCAAAGGGGATAAGAGAGAGAGTTTATTCTGGAGCCAAATATGAGTGGCCGTGGCCTGGGAACACAGATTCAGGTCACCCCAAACTTTCTGTTCCAGTGTGGTAACAATTTCGTGAAGTTTTCATGGTGACAGAACAAAGGAAGCCATGAATCAACATAGTTTTCAAATACACTGGTAGAGATAGAGAGACGTCACAGCAAAGCTGGAGAGTCCAACACAGGTCTTAGATGCTATCTGACAGGCTCCTCAGCCCTTGGGTTGATGGAAACTCTACTAGGCTGCTAAGTCAATACATCTCAAAAGGTTTTATCTGTTAGTCATAGGCTGTTAGGCCAGACACAGAGCAAGGCAAGGAATGGCTATTTATGGGACCACAGATGGCCCAAGATAAACGGCAAATCAGGCTCTGAACTTGCAACATTCCAAGCTCTCCACAATCACTGAAGTTCTAATCAGTTGATCAGTCAGCCTTGCAGTTTGGGGATGCAGGTTTTTCTGGGAACTTTCACAGAGTTAAATATCTCCCAGGACTTGAATATGAACCCTTAGCAACATTCAGTGGGCCCAGGCTCCTCCCCCCCCACCAGTTTGGCCACCCTTCACTGCTTGGCCCCGTTTTCCACCCCTCCTGCCCACCCTTAGTCAGACAACTGGTGTCCATAAATCTGGGCTTTGGAGTTCAGGGCACGTTAGAATTTGATGGAGCAGAAAGACAACTGCCTCAAGACCATCTGCAGACAGAGGGCTCTGGTGCCTGAGGCTCCTGCCTGGAACCAGCCTCCAGGACTGTAGGGAGAGGAACCCCAGGCAGAGGGGACTGCGGGCAGAGGGGACTCATTCCCAAGACCCTACACTTTGGCTGTACACAGGGATTGGACAGGAATTCATCTATGGCAGTTTCTAGCCGCAACACATAAAGACCACCCACCATTTCAGAGCCCTGTGCTCCAGAAGTCTGGGAGAGCTGTGACACTCAGAGCTGCAGACTCGCCTGCAAGAGATAGCTCTTGGTTGGCACCCAGAGGCCTTTAAGAGTTCTGAGTGGCAACTATTTAGAGCACTGACTGCCTCACTGCTGGGTGTAGCCCCGGGCCTGGCCACCCCAGAAAGCTTTATTCTACTTCAAGTAGAGAGGCCAGCTTTTCCCTTGAGCCATGGTTTGCTGGTGCCTGGGCTAAAAGAGTGGATCTCCATTTTATGGGTTGGAGGGTGTGCTGCAGTGTGGGTTGCTGTGCCCTACCAGGAGTCCCTGAATCGGGTCCATTGAGGGAACCTGGGCTCCAGAAGTCCCCACAGGTCCCAGGCACTGCTGCTGGACCAAGTGTTAGGTTCATTTTGAGGGGAGACTTGGCACAGAGAGGAGAAAATGTCAGGACTCCGATGAGAAGGAAGTCGGATTTATTTCAGGCATGGCAGCCGGCCTGCCTGTGTCGGGATTAGGATGACCAGCAGCAGAATGTCCCTAAGTGGCAGTTTTTGTATCCAAGCACACAAGGAAGTGGGCTGACAATGAAATGGGTATGGGAAGGCAGGGGAATGGGCGTAGGTGGATCCGTGGCTGGGATCAGTAGAAGCATCTGGAGACAAACTGAGGCTTGTGACTGGTATTGGTAGGAGCCTGATTGCAGCAACTTTCTTGGAACTTCTACCTCAGTTGGCTTCCTGGAAAATCCCTAACTTAGGTGGGCTTACGACCTTACACCAAGCACTGCCATTTAAGAACTATGCTCTAGAACAATGAGTGCAAAACTAGAGCTGGAGAGCTGGAGAGCTGGAGAGATGGAGAGATGGCTCAGTGGTTAGAGCACTGGCTGCTCTTGCAGAGGACTCGGGTTCAGTTCCCCTGGCACCCACATGGTGGCTAATAACTGTCTGTAACTCCAGTTCCAGGGGAATCCAACACCTTCTTCTGACCTCCACAGGCATTGTATGACATGGGTGCACTTATATAATACAGGCAATACACTCACACACACAAAAAAAAATGTGGTGGCACACACCTTTAATCCCAGCACTTGGGAGGCAGAGGCAGGCAGATCTCTCTGAGTTCAAGGCCAGGCTGGTCTACAGAGTGAGTTCTAGGTCAGCTGGGGCTACAGGGAGACCCTGTCTTAAAAATGCCAAAACAAAAAAAAAACAAAAACAAAACCTAAATGGGAGGAGGCAGGCAGACAGGGCTACAAGGCCAGGCCTTGTAGTTTAGATCCTACATGTCCCCAAGCTACTGTGCTAAAAGCTTCGTCCCCAGTGCACTGAGATTCAGAGGGGCTTTTGAAAGGGGGTTGGGTCGTGAGGATCTGGCCTGTGACTAGATTGATCCTTTCATAGGCTCATAGCTTACTGGGTTTCAGAGGAGGGGCTTTGCTATAAAAGTTCTTTGGGGTGGGGATGTGGCTGTGGTAGAGCACTTCTGTAGCAGGCATGAGACCCCAGGTTCCACGCCCCATACCACAAGAAAATAAGATAAATAGGCAGGCTTCACTCTGCCGAGCACCCCTGTGTCTCTCTCCTTCCCAGCCACTAAGAGGCTTAGTTCTCCAGAGGCTCCTGTTGTGCTGGGCCTCACTACAGGCCCAAGATCAACAGCGAGCTGACTGCCTCCGGCTGAAGCCTCTGAAGCCAGGAGCCAAAATAAACCTTCCTTCCTCTAAAGTGGTTTCCTTGGGTATTTTTTCACAGTGACAGAACAAACAGCACAGGCCCAGGGGTCAGAGCCTGAGGAATGTTAGAGGTGAGGCCAAGCAGACAGAACTTAGGTCATTGGGGGGGTGTTCTTGAAGGGGATCCTGGGACCCCAGCTCCTGCTTTCTCTTTCCTTATAGGCTGTCATGAGGGTGTCAGATCTCCTCTGGCAGGAATTCCCACCATGTTCTGCCCGGACACAGGCCCAAGGAAGGAGAGGATCCGACATGTTGGGAGCCTCTGAAGCCATGAGCCAACATAATCCTTCTCTCTTGTTTCCTTTAATCATGATTTGTTGCTCACTTTTCATTATTATTAGTGTGTGTGTGTATGTGTGTGTGCGCATGCTTGAGCATAACACGAGTGCAGAGGTCAGAGGACAACTTGCAGGAGTAGCTCTCTCTCCTTCCATTGTGTTAGAGTCTCTTGTTTCTTTTTTTTTTTTTAATGGTCTTTTTGGGACAGGGTTTCCCTGTAGCCCCAGCTGGCCTGGAACTCACTATGTAGACCAGGCTGGCCTTGAACTCACAGAGAACTGCCTGCCTCTGCCTCCCTAGTACTGGGATTAAAGGTTTGTGCCACCACACCCAGCTAATGAAGAAAATATTTTAAAAACAAAACAAGAAAACCAGGTGTGGTGGCACACAACTTTAATCCCAGTACTAGGGAGGCAGAGGCAGGCAGTTCTCTGTGAGTTCAAGGCCAGCCTGGTCTACATAGTGAGTTCCAGGCCAGCTGGGGCTACAGGGAGACCTGCTCTCAAAAAGACCCAAGACTTTTTATTATTAATAATTTTTTGTGTATGAATGTATTGCTTGTATGTATGTAAATGGATCCATATCATGCAGTCCCTGTGAAGGTCAGAAGAAGATGTCAGGTTCCCTGGATTTGAAGTTATGGACAGCTGTTAGCCACCATGTGGGTGCTGGGCCGACTGTCCAGCCCCAGCAGTCTTTTGTTCCCACCATGCTGTGAATTAGTCGTGGTGGCCTGCCATGGTACGGGTGCTGCCATTTCCTTCCTTCCTTCCCTCCTTCCTCCCTCCCTCCCTCCCTCCCTTCCTCCTTTCCTTCCTTCCTCCCTTCCTTCCAACTGGATCAGGTCTGGACTCCGCCTCACGCCCCGACGCCCCGAGCTCAGCACATGCTCTCCAGCGGCTCACGTCCTCCTCCGGGATCGCCCGGTGAGTCCCCACCCCGCCCTCACTCTTGCCTCTGCCTCTCTAGGCAACAGCAGAGGTTGGAAAACACCAGTCGGAGAGCTCTACCGGTGACCATCAAGTAGGAACTCGAGCGCCCCCTAGCGTCCTGCCTGGCTCCCTGCCCAAATCTGCCGTCATGGCCGCCCTCTGGGGAGACCTTCCTGGCCTCCTGTCACACACTGCCATCTTCACTGAATCCCCTTGCTCACAGCTGCCATCGCCCCATCAAGGTGTTTTCTCTATGGCTGCCCTCTCCTGTGGGAGGTGAGCGAGGAGCAGACGACAACACAGACTCAAGGAGGACGAGTAGCTGTATCCCCAGAACAGAGACTTAAATACACACAGCCTGGGTCAGAGAATGCCTGATCAGTGAGCGGACTAGCGAGATGGAGCTGCTGGGGCGGCAGGTCCCAGCAGAGTCACTGGGCTCCTGCGTGGCTTTGACAGCGGGTACCTGCTGCAGCTCAGGAAGGTCTGGAAGAAGAGCCCTGGGGCTGGGATACCGGCAAAGACAGCCTACGTCACCCTAGACATGGATTCCTGGGTTTGTGATGTGGAGTGGTGGTTCAGGAAGTCTTCCCCAAAAGGCTAAGAGATAACAGCTTCAGTGGCAAATCAAAAGTGTTGAAGTGACAGGGAAAGGTGAGCCTGAGTCTTCAGGGTGCAGTTATGGGCTGGATTTGGGTCTCCACATTTACATGCTGGCATTCTAACCCCAGGACCTCAAATGTGGCAGTATTTGCAGACAATCTCTCTTTTTTTTAATTTTTAAAATTTTATGTGTGTGAATGTATTGCCTGTATGTACCTGTAAGTGCACCTATGTCACGCAATGGCCTCGGAGGTCAGAAGAGGGCATCAGATCCCCTGGAACTGGCATTACAGGTGGTTGTTAGCCACCATTGGGTGCTGGGACTCGAACCTGGGTCCTCTGCAAGAGCAGTCAGTGCTCTTAACTTCTGAGCCATCTCTCCAGTCCCTGGAGACAGTCTTTAAAACCACAGTGATTAAGTTAAAATGAAACCAGAGGGTGTCCTTACCAAAAGGGAAAACGTGGGTATTCAAAGAAGCACCATGGAATACAGAAACACCAAGCAAGAACACAGGGCTCAAAGACCCAGCCACGGGTGGTGGCTCCCGAAGAGGTTCTAGAAGCATCCAGATGACTGCCACTAAGATCTTGGGCATTGGGCCTCTGGAAGTCAGCACAGATGGGAGGCCCTGCCCCAGCCCATCCCTGCACAGGCTCTCCTCTCCCTAAGGCACAGGCTTAGGGAGGGCTCTCCCTCTCCGCAGGGCTCTCCCTGGGGCAGGGCTCAGTTCCCTTGGTGCTGCTGTTCGCTCAGGCTCTTGGCATCCCTGGGTCACAGGTGAGTCTCACCCTCTAGCTCTGCTCTATTCGAGGAGTGCACACGAGGGCCTGGTCAGCGGCGCTGGCACCCCAGGGTGGTAGAGACTCCCTGGGCGAGGAGGGCGGCCCTGGCTGGGAGTTCCGGAAACCCTTGGCCTCTTGAGCTGAGGCACCTTTCCAGCCACACTGAGCCAGAAACCCACCTCGTTCATGAGGCTGCTCCCACAGTGCTCTGCCCCACCCAGAGTAGACCTCTCCCTCCCTCTCTCCCTCCCGAGGACGAAGACGCTCCCTACTTTGAAGGCGACTCCTCCCCTTCTCCCTGGCCCCTCTCCCTCCTACTCTCCCATCACCTCGGACAGACCCGCCCCAACAGGCCATGCAGACCCCGCCCATCCCTGCAGGCCCCGCCCTCAGCAGCCTCTGCTCAGTCCCCCGCGGTTACTCCTGCGGACGTCCCACTGTCCTGCAGCGTCGCGGGGGCCCAGGCATGGCGCGTGCCACAGGGACAGAGCGGCGGGTGCTGGCCATCTACACCGGAGGCACCATCGGCATGCGGAGTGAGGGCGGGGGTGAGTTGGACACCCCACGTGCGTCCCGCAGAGAGTGGCTTCGGGCTGGGCCAGTCCTGGGATCCCTGCTGGGCCCCCTCTCTGTCAAGGGGGACCTCACTTGTAGGGAGAAGTGGCTGGTGGGTAGTGGGAGCTGTCGGAAGCCCTGGCCAAGGCAGGATTGAGAGACCCTTCTGGCTACCTCAACGTTCCCACCGCCTACTAGACCCCTCTCGAACTACGGAAAGGGAACTGGCAGACTTGGCTTGAGTGCCTAGCCCCCCCACCTCCACCCCCACCCCAGGATGCTGGAATGTACCCGCTAGCCTGGGGGCGCTCCCTTCCAGAGGGTGTGCTCCCTTCCTTAGGGCAGGGCAAGACCATCTCAGCCTCAGGCAGAGTTCCTAGCCTGCTCCCTCCCTGCACAGAGCTGCTCCAGACCAAGGAGTCAGCTGGGTTTTGTGTGGTATTCTGAGACAGGGTCTCCCAGCAGTCCTAGTGGCCTGGAACTCACTAGGTAGACCAGGCTGGCCTCAATCTCACAGAGATCCCCCAACCTCTGCCTCCCAGCGTTAGAATTAAAGGTGTGTGCCGCCACCCTGCTTTAGGAGCTGGCTGGTTTTAATCCTTCGCTCTTCCTGCCATCGGCTCCTGACCCTTGTCCTGAGTCTGGGCACACACCTGGACCCTGCCCAGCTCCCCTCTGGCCACTCCCCTCTGAGCCCTGAGCCTGTGGGTGTACTAGCTGAACTTTCTCACCCCTTCCTTCACGCCCCTGGGCCCCTGTTCTTGGCAGCCACCCTTCTGCCATGCCACTCCTTTCCGCTGCATCAGTAGCTGTGTCTCGGTCTCTGTCTTTACAGATTTCACTGCATCATCCAAAGTCAATTCACAGACACCTTTGGGGCCCCTGTGTTAGGTCCCAGGACAAAGTTGGGCCTGTTCTTGAGGGGCTTATGAACCAGGGGTAGAGAGAGCGCCCTGTGCTATTGGGATCCTGGCCTCTGCCGCATCCGATGATGCCTCTGCTTGCAGCCCACTTAACCAATCTGCAAATGTCAGCAGCAGGAGGCAGCATGGGTGGTGGGTTTCAGGGTACTGTGGGCACTTAATGGCCTGGAGCCAGTGTGTGCTGTGGTGTTGGGCTAAAGCTGTTTCAGTAGGCCTCCTCTGAGGAAGACTCATGGGAAGAGTGGCCGCTGGACCAAGCAGGAAGTGTGGCCAGACCAGGAGCAGCAATGTGCTGGGAGGGAGACAGAGAAGAGCTGCAGAGCAGGAGCTGTAGAGCAGGAGCTGGTGTCTGACCTCCTGACGGGGCCTCCGGTTGGCACACAGGCAGTTTCAGTTCCCGTGAACTCAACACATAGTTCTGGACTGGTCTAAGCGACAAATGGTCTGGTCTGAGAGACAAATGGACTCTGACCATAGTCCCACCTGTGGGAACATCATGCCCCCGTGCTCCTGGGTGTTTCCCTGGGTGCTCATCTGTGTGCTAGTTGAAAGACTTTAATGCCTGAAAGGCAGGTCTGTAGGGTGAAGGTTTTCAGGCAGGTGGAGGTCTCCTAAGACCTCTAGGAGTCATGCCCTGGGGGGTGTGAGCCTTGGGGAGAGGTGAAGGTTAGTAGGCATATGCCTTGCTTTGAAGCCCCTTCCTCAGGGTGCCAACATCCCACCAGAGGAGCTCAGAGCTGCCAAAGGTCCTCAGAGTCTGGTTAGTTCCCAGGACAGCATTTCCTGGCGCTAGTGTCCCAGACCAGCCACTTCCAGAAAAGCCTTTCATGGAACCCACAGAGCCCATAGCTACTGACTTCTGAGAATGCTTCAGAGACTCTTTGGCTTAACCCTCTGAGGACAAAGGAGACCTAGATCAGAGGCCTGGTCTCTGCTGACCTCAAGCAGGATCAGCATATGCGCATGAGCAGTTGGGGCGGACCGCTTGGGGGCCTTCAGCGTGCCTCAGGTGGAGCTGAAGCCCCCTATTCTTCAAACACAGGGAGGTGACTTGGCACCTTGACTTTCTGCCTGAAATGTGTCCAGAGGCAGAAGACTTCCTAGAATAGGGGACTCCACAGGCCAGGCAAGTTGGGGATGAACCTGGGCCCGCAGGCTGGGGCTCAGGCATGCCTTAGCCCTCTGTATGCCCTGCTAAGGGGGTTGTTGAACCTGCCGCTTCACGCCCTGCCTGCCCTGGAGTTGCAGTCCCACAGATATGAATGATTAACCAGCTTGGCCTTTCTTATAACAGGACCTGGCCCCCAGTAAGTGGGAGTGGTGGCGTTATCCACAGCAAAGCTGTTTAGATTGTCGCTGTTGTAACAGCTCCTGTGCCTGCTGGTAAACACTGGCCTGTGAGGCAGGAGACACTGTGACAAGGCAGGGAGGTTGAGCTTCTGGGCAAAATGGCCTAGGCTGTCCCCAACTGTGGCATCCTGCCCAGTGGCCCCAGCTGATCCCAGCTGGCCCCAGCCACAGAGCTTTGTCAGTGGGGGTGACGGCCATGTCATTTCAGTGGCTGCAGTGGTTTACAGAGGTGGGGCAGGGGTGTTGTCCCGGGTAGGGTGAGGCTCAGCTTCCCAGGGTCGCATGCTTTGGGTGGTCCTCTGAATAAAGGTAGTTTGGGCACGTGCCTTTAATCCCAGCACGTAGTGAGCTCTAGGCCAGCTGGGACTAAAGGGAGACCCTGACTCAAAAAGACAAAAAAAAAAAATCAGAGTTGGGAATGAAAGCTGATATTAGAATGATCAAGGAAATCACAATGAATTCCAATTGAGAAGAATGTCATGGCATCCAGAAAAATGACATTATGGGCCGGTCCCTGGCTGCTTTGGCCAGTTTTTCTTCTAGGACCTTTTTTTTTTTTTTTTTTTTTTTTTTTTAAAAAAACTAGTCCCAGCTGGCCTTGAGCTCTGTAGACCAGGCTGGCCTTGAACTCACAGTGAGATCCACCTGCCTCTGCCTCCCGAGTGCTGGGGTTAAAGGCGTGCGCCACCACGCCCTGCTCTAGGCTCTGTCTTGCACTACTGAGATTGCAGTTTCCCCCAAAGAGGAAAGTGCAGAGGGAGAGTTTGGGTCTGTCTCTGTCTCTGTCTCTGTCTCTCTCTTTGGGTCTTTTTGAGACAGAGTTTCTCCATAGCCCCACTTGGCCTGGAGCTTGCTGTGTAGACCAGGCTGGTCTTGAACTCACAGAGATCAGCCTACCTCTGCCTCCTGAGTGCTGGGGTTAAAGGCGTGCGCCACGACGTCCGGCTTTGGGGTTCTCTTTGGCTGATTTTGTTGGTGCTTCCTAGGCCCCTCCTCCCAACCAGATAGGGCTCCCAGGACCCATACATTTTCTGGCAAGCCCATTGTCAGCAGACTGTGCTGTGCTGTGTCCCCAGGAACCATTGTCCATGATCAGAGACAAAAGTCAGGCTACAGACAGGAGCGTTGCCTAAAGCAAGCATGTTTCATAAACCCTGAACCAAGTGCACCCCATTCTACCCCTCATGCATGAACCTCCAAGTTCTGTAGATGTCAGGGAGCTGGAGGAGCAGGGACAAGGACCGTGTGTCCTGAGGCTGCCAGCCAATTAGTGCCAAAAGCCCAGGATCCATCCCCTCGTTCTAGAGGAGAGGTTTGAAGTCCCAAGCCAAGACAGGAGAGAAGCCTTGCTGCCTCCACTTTCTGGTCACTGACAGCTTGTGGCCACATCCCTCCTGTCTGCTAGGCAGCACCCCCATCTGTGTGCCTGTTACAGGGTAATCTCTGTGTGTCTAACCCTCCCTCACCCACCACCAATCTTCGCACAAGGATACAGCATCATCTCTCCATCCCAAGGTCATTGACACAATTATACCTGCAAAGACTTTGCTACAGAAGGCAACAACCACAGATTCCTGGATGAGGACTTGGATGATTTCAAGGCCCTTCTTGCCTGCTGGTTGGACTGGGTGGCTCCTGAAATGTGGGGGCATGCTGACATCCTGGTCAGACCTGGGACATCTCTGCAGGTCCCCTGGGGCTGACAAACACACAGGCTTCCAGGGCTCAGGCCACATTTCTGGAACCAGAAACCCCAAAAGCAGCAAACTGCTTCTTCTCTAACCCTAGAAGAGTCAGGGACTTCACGCAGGGCTCAGGAAGCAGGTGAAGATTTGGGGACAGCTGATAAAGCCGGGGACAGGGAGGAGCACGGGAATAGTCCGACCAGCTCCGAAACCTGCAGGGCTCCAACCTCCTGTACCCGAGAGGTTTAGACAGCCAACTGATTTGTGGTTGATGTAGTCCCAGTAAGCAGGTTTAACCCAGAAGTGTGAAGGACCCACCTGCAGCTGCCAGAGGTGTAGGCTAGTAGGTAGGGGAAGTAGGCAGTGCTGCTGTAGTGAGAGGAGGGGCTGCAGGGGACCTGGGGCAGCTGGGGTGCTACAGTGGGCTCTAGCATCACACACATCCCAGGAAACAGGAAATACCTAGGTGTACAGGTGGGAGGAGGCTATAGAGAGGATGGATGGTAAACAAGGAGGTGCTGGGTGGTAAGACAGATGGTAGATGGATGAGGTCCTGGGTGGTAGGACAGATGGTATGTGGAGGAGGTGCTGGGTGGTAGGACAGATGGTAGATGGAGGAGGTGCTGGTGGTAGGACAGATGGTAGATGGAGGAGGTGCTGGGTGGTAGGACGGATGGTAGATGGAGGAGGTGCTGGGTGGTAGGAGGGATGGTAGATGGAGGAGGTGCTGGGTGGTAGGAGGGATGGTAGATGGAGGAGGTGCTGGGTGGTAGGTCAGATGGTAGATGGAGGAGGTGCTGGGTGGTAGGATAGATGGGAGGTGGAGGAGGTGCTGGGTGGTAGGACAGATGGTAGGTGGAGGAGGTGCTGGGTGGTAGGACAGATGGTAGGTGGAGGAGGTGCTGGGTGGTAGGACAGATGGTAGATGGAGGAGGTGCTGGGTGGTAGGACAGATGGTAGGTGGAGGAGGTGCTGGGTGGTAGGACAGATGGTAGGTGGAGGAGGTGCTGGGTGGTAGGACAGATGGTAGGTGGAGGAGGTGCTGGGTGGTAGGACAGATGGTAGGTGGAGGAGGTGCTGGGTGGTAGGACAGATGGTAGGTGGAGGAGGTGCTGGGTGGTAGGACAGATGGTAGGTGGAGGAGGTGCTGGGTGGTAGGACAGATGGTAGGTGGAGGAGGTGCTGGGTGGTAGGACAGATGGTAGGTGGAGGAGGTGCTGGGTGGTAGGACAGATGGTAGGTGGAGGAGGTGCTGGGTGGTAGGACAGATGGTAGGTGGAGGAGGTGCTGGGTGGTAGGACAGATGGTAGGTGGAGGAGGTGCTGGGTGGTAGGACAGATGGTAGGTGGAGGAGGTGCTGGGTGGTAGGACAGATGGTAGGTGGAGGAGGTGCTGGGTGGTAGGACAGATGGTAGGTGGAGGAGGTGCTGGGTGGTAGGACAGATGGTAGGTGGAGGAGGTGCTGGGTGGTGGGACAGATGGTAGGTGGAGGAGGTGCTGGGTGGTGGGACAGATGGTAGGTGGAGGAGGTGCTGGGTGGTGGGACAGATGGTAGATGGAGGAGGTGCTGGGTGGTAGGACAGATGGTAGGTGGAGGAGGTGCTGGTTGGTCGGACGGATGGTAAACAAGGAGGTGCTGGGCGGTAGGACAGATGGGAGGTGGAGGAGGTGCTGGGTGGTGGGACAGATGGGAGGTGGAGGAGGTACTGGGTGGTAGGACAGATGGTAAACAAGGAGGTGCTGGGCGGTAGGACAGATGGTAGGTGGAGGGGGTGCTGGGTGGTAGGACAGATGGTAGGTGGAGGATGTGCTGGGTGGTAGGACAGATGGGAGGTGGAGGAGGTGCTGGGTGTTAGGACAGATGGTAGGTGGAGGAGGTGCTGGTTGGTCAGACGGATGGTAAACAAGGAGGTGCTGGGCGGTAGGACAGATGGTAGGTGGAGGAGGTGCTGGGTGGTAGGACAGATGGGAGGTGGAGGAGGTGCTGGGTGGTGGGACAGATGGTAGGTGGAGGAGGTGCTGGGTGGTGGGACAGATGGTAGGTGGAGGAGGTACTGGGTGGTAGGACAGATGGTAAACAAGGAGGTTCTAGGTGGTAGGACAGATGGTAGGTGGAGGGGGTGCTGGGTGTTAGGACAGATGGTAAACAAGGAGGTGCTGGGTGGTAGGACAGATGGGAGATGGAGGAGGTGCTGGGTGGTAGGACAGATGGTAGGTGGAGGAGGTGCTGGGTGGTAGGATAGATGTTTTCTTGGAGCAACTGGCTCAAGCAGTCTTTGAACCTTTCCTTAGTGTCGCACCTGTCAGAGGTAAACAGGTCTGCTTTTTACTTCGTGGCATGCTGCTGTGCCAACTCCTCTCCTGGGTGATCCGCCGCACCAGCAGCACTCTCTGTGGTAGTTCCCTGGTGAATCTCAAGTCAGGTGGTCCAGAGTCAGCGTCATGTGGTCAGGTCCTGGCTGACCCCAGGCTAGCTGCTCTCTGTTTTAGAGCCCGGAGATGTGGGCTCCTCCCTGTGCCTACAGCCATACCCTGTGGAGAAGATAGGTCCTGGCTTCTAGAGGTTTCCACATCCCCACACCAGCACATGTGAGCATGGCGCCTAGTGGCAAATAGACTTGGAAGATATAAACAACAGGGGGCTTCAGATGTGGAGCCTGGGAGGGAGGCAGTAGACAAAGGCAACCTGCTTGTTGCCTGTAGGGCTGAGTTCCATAGCCCCAAGTCAGGTGTTGGCCACAGAACATCCAGTAGGGGGCACTGCCTTCATCCCTCACCAGGAGGTGGTGACTGGGTGCTGAAGACGCTAAGGTTCTCGTAGTTAGTGATATGGCAATAGTAAAGCATCTGGCCAGCAGAGGATGTGGTTGTGACCTGGCGACACCCAGGACTGACCACCCCTGCTTCCTCTTGAAGTCTCAGTGTCCTCAGTCAGGTGCTTCTCTGGATGACCCTATTTTAATTGCTGGACCCCTGTGCCCAGACCTATGGGGAAAGTAAGACAGGGCAGTAGACTAAATGTGCCCAGAGAGCTTTATCGAGTCTGCCCAAGGTCACAGAGCTAGCAGGAGGCAGCTTAGAGCAACAGCTGGACTTTAGTCCTGCATTCTCTAGGAGTCTCTGCCAAACATTTGTGACCTTTACTTAGGGTATCCTAGGAACAGGTGGCTACTGTCTCCTTAGAGCCATGTTGGTGAGATTCTGATGCTACAGGCAGGGGCAAGCTGGGTGGTGGACTGCCCTCCTTGGCCACCTGTGTGCCAGGCCCTCCTGTTAGGGTCCCAGCTGGACCTCAGAGGAGTTATCCACAGTCCACACATCTTCTGGGAGCTCTTGAGCTGGGCAGGGAGCTTATGGGAAGGACACTATGTCCTAGACAGTAGAGAGAACTTCCTGGAGGGGGTATCCTGGGCTAGGCCTCACCTGGTGGTTGAGAAGTGGGTGCAGGGTGGGCCTTTCAGGCATACGGGGCAGAACCATGAGCGCACACAGGAACACTGAGACAAAGCCTGGGGAGGGCCTGGCTCTGGGGACCCCTCCTGATGGCCAGTGCGGATGCGTGTGATATAAGCAGAGGCAGTCTAGGGTGGAACTTCTGGGGCTATCTGGGTTTGAGACCTGGAATCCTCAGCTCCAAGGGACCTCTACCTTTCAGGTGACACTGTGCCTAAACTCCTGGGGGTGTTCTTAGTGGCATCTGTGGCCCAGCGTTCCCGGCCTCTGATATCCTTGAGTCCTGTCTGGCCCAGCCTGGCAGGGCCTGGCACCCAGGGGAGGAAGGGTATTTGACTGCAGGAGCTGGCCGCAGCCCTGGCTCTGAGCCCGCCCTCCTCATGGACTCTGCCCGCAGTGCTCATCCCTGGGAAAGGCCTGGCTGCCATCCTGCGGACTCTTTACCTGTTCCACGATGAAGAGTACGCCCGGGTCCACAGCCTGCCTGAGGACATGCTGGTGCTGCCGTGAGTGCCCAGGGAAGGGATGACGTGAGGTGAGGGAGGGGGCAGGTCCTGCTAGGGTTGGAGGAGTGGCTTCTGGTGTCCCAGGAGTTCTGTGTGAGCCATTGGCATGAGGTGTCTCTGACAGCTCTCATGTTCTTGAGGTTGAAACTGACCCCCCATCTCCTCCTACCGGAACTGACCCTGGTGGCCCCTCCTCCCCGTATGGCCGGCTGGGTCATGTTTCTCCGCACAGCTGCCTGGCCCTCTTCATGGCTGGAAGGCTGAGCCGAAGTAGACTCTGGCTCCTTGTGACCTGGTCCCAAATCCTCTCTGAGCTGGTGTGGGACATCTGAGGGGAGCCACTGCTCATGGGCAGCCTGGGCACCTTGGAGATGCAGTCCCTGTGCCCAGGGACTCAGGTGGGAGGGAGGCTGGGCCTACACTCAGCAAGTGAGGATGGCCCAACAGGTGGAGCCTATTCATTCTTGTCCCATGGTCCTTCCCAGAACCCCCCAGCAGCCCCTTCCAGGACCCTCAAGCCCAATCCTCACCCCAGCCCTTCTCACGCCCCCTGCTGGAGAGGGCAGTGGACACATTGGGTATTGAGAAAGGCAGAATGGGAGACAACTTCTGCCCCCTGCAGCCCGGCCAGCCCTGACCAGAGGATCATGTACAAGGTGCTGGAGTGCCAGCCTCTCTTCGACTCCAGTGACATGACCATCACTGAGTGGGTTCACATTGCTCAAATCATAGAGGTAGAGGTGAAAGTGGGGTGGAACTGTGGAATGCTGGGAGGGGCTGAGTGTGTGGGCTAAGTTGGGCATGGCTCTGGGCCACTGGTTGGACTGTGGAGTATGCCTGGGCCAGGAGGCCGGGTAGGGCTTGAGGGTGCAGCTATAGAGTGTGGGGCTGGGGGTGAGTCTGGAGAGGGGCTCAGGTGGAGGGGGGCACTGTAGCTGGAGTGTGGGAGGGACTGGAGGGCAGGCCAGGCCCCCTGCTGAAGCACTGGGCAGGTGACTAACCGAGGCTTGTGGTGGACTCCATTAGCCCGGCCTGAGACCTGAGAGCCAGCATGGTGGCCTCAGGACAGGGCTGGTCCTGGAGCACAGACCGCGCGGAGGCCCTGTCCACCATGCGAGTGAAGGCTGGACCCGGCTTGTTTTGTTCATACAGCTGGCCAGGTCCAGTTAGGACTGTGTGGGGACTGACCAGCTTTCTGAGCCTGGCCGTCCCCCAGAACCGCCAACCCTGGAGGTGCCACTTAGCGGATTTAGGACCCAAACCTCCAGCTCAGGGCCAGTGACTGCAGCACTGAGAGAGGAGGCTGCCTCACCCTGAGCCTCTCTTACTCTTCTTCACTGTCGCAGGCCTGGTTTCCTGCCCCTCCGGTCCCTAACTTGCCTCCCTTAAGAAGCCCCTGTTCTCCTGAGTGGGGTCACTTGGCTCCCCATTCCCTAGATCCGCCCAGGTCACCTGCTTGTCTACTGACTGCAGGACAATAGCCCTCCGCAACTGTGAGCAATCGTTCATTTCAGGAGCAGGCCACTAGTGGGCACACTTGGCTCGACTGTGGTGGCCCAGGACAAGTTTCACTTGTGGCTGGCGGGGCCTTCTGGCCAGACCTGCTTTGCTGAGGTCTAGATGCCTCCCACAGCAGGTGGGCCACAACACTGCCTCAGGAAGGCCTCTGGGCACTGGCCCAGCTGCTCCTGCCCTCCATAGCCGGGAGGCTGAGCAGCTACACCTCGGGTGGCCAGAAGAGGGCACACTGCCCCATGAGACAGCTCGTCCGTCAGTAGCCCCAAAGAGTGGCTTTCCCTGGAGCCTCTTGACTTTCAGAGCCCTGATCCTGGCAGCCACAGCCTAGGCCAGCTGCCCACTAGGAGATGGTGCCCAGAGATATACTGCATGACCACTTCTCTCCTGGCCAGTGGCACAGCCCTGCTGAGCCCTGCTGAGCCCTGCCTAGTGTGTGTGTGTGTGGGGGGGGGCACTGGCTGGAAGTCGTGGGTTTGTTACTACCAGAATGTCAAGAGTCCTTGGAATCCACACTCCCTCATTCTCTGAGGGAAGCTACAGGATGGGCAGCCCGAGACTCCAGGCAGGGACTGGCCTTCCAGAGAGGCTCTCTGAGCCTGCAAGGTGCAACCCCATGCTGCTGCCCCAAGCCCCATGCCTGTATCCAGACCCTTTCCTCTTCTTGTCCATGGCCTGTGAGGGGACAGGCTGCTACCCCTGAGTGCAGCCACATTTCCAGGAGAAGGCCTGTGGTTTAGAGGCCTGCCCTGCCCTGAGCTCACTTCCTCCAACAGGAACACTACACACAGTACCAGGGCTTTGTGGTCATCCACGGCACGGACACCATGGCCTTTGCTGCTTCAGTGCTTTCCTTCGTACTGGAAAACCTGCAGAAACCCGTCATCCTCACCGGCGCACAGGTAACATGGCATGAAGTCTTCAGAGTCAGAGAACTCCCAAGGCTGGCCCGGCTCCTCCCGCAGGACAGCTGCTCTGGGCACAGCCTGCTGGGTACAGCCAGTTAGGGTATGTAGACACTCTCGGAGGTGGCCCCAGCATCTCACTCCTGCTGAACTGCCCTGCCCAGCTCCTACGAGTCCCTGGTGGGGATCCACAGGCTGCTGGGGGTCTTGTCCAGCCAGGAGATCTCAGAAGGCCCAGGAGTCCAGCCCTGCCGGCTTTGCCACGCAAGCCTTTCCTTTGTTTTCCTTTCCTCTTTTCCTCACCGGGCTCCCTGTCCAGTGTCCACTGCCACCACCCAAGACGCAGAGCACTGCCTGGGGAGGGCCCCCATGTCCCTCTTGTTCCTTCGCCTCCTTCTGATGTCCCCATAACCCAAGCTCATGGTGTTCCCTCCTGTCACCCTAACCGAGACACCTTCCGCCAAACCAAGGTCAAACAGAATATTGGAGAAAATGGCTGGGTTTGAGTAGAGGCTGATTTGGGGCCCCTGTTGCTTATGGGTGGTCATTAGAGCTGATCCTATCCAAGCCCCTCAGTATCCTCTTCTGCACAGCAGAGGTCAAGGCCTGTGCACAGGAGTGGTAGCTTAGCTGCCCCTTTCTCCTGGCAGTCTCCGAGTTAAATAGCTGCACTCCACAAAGGCCCAAGATGAACCATCCTTACTTTATTATACCCAAGAAGAAACTGAGGCTTGCAGGCCACAGGCTCTCCCGCACCCATGCCCCAAGGGAGGAGCCTCCCTCCAGAGACCCTGCTGACCACTCCCTGCTGACCACTGTCCAGCCAGATCCTCCTGAAGGCTTGGGCTCCGAATATGTCACAGCAATCCTGCCCAGCTGCGTCCTGGGTGGTGGAGGACAGAAAATCCAGGCTCCTGTGTGCCTCAGAAAGTCTTCTGACTGCAGCTTGGCCCTGGCATAGTGAGGGAATGGGACTAAGCAGCCATGTGGGCTGAGGTCCAAAGCTGGGGCTGCACCTACTGAGCACTTAACCTTCGTGTGATCAAGTGGGGCCAGGCTGACGTTGGAAGGAACGTCAGTGGTTGGCAGCATCAGGATCGTGGTCAGGGTTGTGCTGGCTCCACACTTCCTGCTGGGCCTCAGGGGTTGTCCTAGAGTGGGGTGCTGGGTATGTCCTGGCTTTCTGAGCCTCGGCTGCCTCTCTGACCCCTTCCCAGGTGCCCATCCATGCGCTGTGGAACGACGGCCGTGAGAACTTGCTGGGGGCCCTGCTCATGGCCGGCCAGTATGTCATCCCCGAGGTACCTTGCCTGGCCATGTTGGGGGCCTGAATGGAGCATGGGATGGTGGGCCCTGGAGCCCGTTGCATCCAGGTGCTCAGGGGAGGGCTTGTGGGTATGTCACTCAGCAGGACCCACAGGCCAGAGGTTGGGGCAGTATTTAAAAGACTTGTCCCTGACCTGGGTATGGTGGTGCACGCCTTTAATCCCAGCACTCGGGAGGCAGGGGCGGCTGGATCTCTGTGAGTTCAAGGCCAGCCTGGTCTACAGAGTGAGCCCCAGGCCAGCTAGGGCTACAGGGAGACCTTGTCTCAAAAACACCCCTCCTCCCCCACAAAAACACTTGTCCCTTACCTTATAAGTAACACACAATTGTGAAAAAACAGAGCTATCCAGCCTCAGCCCCCAGTTATTCCTGTCAGCAGTCAGGTTTTATATTCTTCGTATCTCACACTTGTATTCTAGATACATGCGTCTATGTCTATGAAAATAGGCTGCATCACCCTTGTTGCTTGCGGTCTGTTAAATCTGCATGCAAGGTTCTCTAGCCCATCTGGAAGACAGCCAGATCCACCCCTCACAGGCCAGGCTGAGAGCTACTTTGTCTTTGGAGGCTTCCTCACGGCAGATGGGGTTAGGGCTTTATGGAAGGGCAGTGGACAGGCCCCCACCTCATTCACCCTGGAGGGAGGTCGTCACTAGCTCCTTGTGCATGTGGGCCTTGTGCTGGAGGCTGTCATGGGGGCCATATCTGAGCTGCTGTCCCATCCTCCCCAGGTCTGCTTGTTTTTCCAAAATCAGCTTTTTCGAGGCAGCCGGGCAACGAAGGTGGACGCTCGGAGGTTTGCAGCCTTCTGTTCCCCGAACTTGCCTCCTCTGGCCACTGTGGGTGCTGATGTCATAAGTAAGTCCTCTGAGAAGAGAGGGCACTGGCCACAGATTGCGGCGGTGGGCCTTGGGGTCTCACATGGATACGGGAGCCCAAGGGTGACGGCTCACAGTTGGGGGTCTGGTTGAGAGGACCTTGGGGTCTCACATGGACACAGGAGCCCAAGGGTGATGGGCTCAGAGTTGGGGGTCTGGTTGAGAGGACCTTGGGGTCTCACATGGACACGGGAGCCCAAGGGTGACAGCTCAGAGTTGGGGGTCTGGCTGAGAGGACCTTGGGGTCTCACATGGACATGGGAGCCCAAGGGTGACAGCTCAGAGTTGGGGGTCTGGCTGAGAGGAACTTGGGGTCTCACATGGACACAGGAGCCCAAGGGTGATGGGCTCAGAGTTGGGGGTCTGGTTCAGAGGACCTTGGGGTCTCACATGGACATGGGAGCCCAAGGGTGATGGGCTCAGAGTTGGGGGTCTGGCTGAGAGGACCTTGGGGTCTTACATGGACACAGGAGCCCAAGGGTGACGGGCTCAGAGTTAGGGTCTGGCTGAGAGGTTTGGAGGATCTGCCCCACCATGTGGCCCCAGGACTGGAGTTCTCTGTGACAGTGTGTGGCTCTGCCATATACACTGTTTGTTGTTGTTGTGATTGTTGTGTGTGTGTGTGTGTGCTATACATATTTTTTTATGGAATGCCTCACAAATTTGCGTGTCATCCTTGCACAGGGGCCATGCTAATCTTCTCTGTATTGTTCCAATTTTTTAGTATATGTGCTGCCGAAGCTAGCACACTATACATATTTTTTAAGGAGTCCCAGAGGGTCCCCTGTTCTCTGGGCCCAAGGGCAGCCCAGCCTTCCTTGTAGGCCCAAGTAATGTCTCCGGCTGATCCCAGTCCTCTGGCTTCCCTGAGGGCTCAGCACAACCCCCTCCTGGAGGTGCCAAGTGCCCTTCGTCCTTCTATCTTAGATGTACACTACCTGCTGTGGGGCCCCACCTCCCTGAGGTGTGGACCCAGGCTCTGAGGCCTCTGTCTTCACCCTACTGTCTTTGAAATCCTCTCCCCAGACCTGTCCCAAGGGAGGGTCTGGCAGAGCTTGGCTTTCTTTTGGGGGCATTTGGGGTTCTTGACACCTGGCCAGACTGGGCTCCTAATGTACATGATGGGCCCGGGCTCCCAAAGCAGCTCTTCTTGTCTGACAGCGTGATTACAGCGTCCCAGCCCTCTGGGAGGGTGGGTGTGGCCCTCACCCACACTGCGTTTCTGCTCGGGCCCAGCAGGTCCTGTTAGTAGGGCATGGTATTGCTGGGCCTGCAAGGGGCTGCTCTTGGGAGTCTCCCGAGCCACAGGAGCTACTCGGCCCCCAGGTTCAGGAGATGCAGAGCACTGGTTGCTGAGGCCCCTCACAGCCCAGGCTCTCACCTGCACCTTCTCTTCTGCTGCTCACCCTGGCATCTTCCAGACAGTAAAAGGCCTCGAGCCTATCAGTGCATCTACCACTGCTGAATACCAGGGGCTCCAAGGTAGCAGGGGTCCAGTTGTTCCCTGAGGCTTGCGGATGTTGACGGCTTCTCGGAAGAGTCAGCATTAGCTGGTGTTAGGTGGTAGCCTGGCTGCTGAACCGTGCTGGGTGATGGTACTCGCAGCCAGGGAAGAGAGTGTGGGCACTGCCCAGGAAGCTGAGCTCTCTGGGCTTGAGTCGCTTCTTAACTGGGCTCAGGCCTGGGGCTTCTACCATGTGCAGAGCTTTCATCCTGAATCCAAGGGCCTCTGCCGTACTAGGACATATGGGCTGCAGGCTAGCATAGTAGCAGGTTTCCTGGTCCAGAGTTGAGTATAGCCCTTAGCTCGGCCCATGCCCTGACCCACCATCTCCCATGTGTGGGTGTGTGGGAACCTGGGCCCTGCCTGCTCACTGATGTCAGGCTGCCCAGCCAGTTCTGACACCCCATGTTGAGAAAGCCTGGGCTCTGCCCAGGGCGTGGCTGTGGGGCTCTGGAGAGACACGGCAGGCCCTGCATGGCTGTACCTGTCTCCTACCAGCCATCCATAGGAGAGCACCCTGATCATCCCATGTGATGTGGGCATCTAACAGGCTGTCACTAACTCTTCACCAACACTCTGGGAGTTGAGGGGAGCGGAGGGACCATCCTTGGTGATAGGATACAGCAATACAGCTACCCAGTCTGCTCAGGGCGGAGGCAGGGACGCGGTGAGCTTTGGACAGCTGGGTCTTGTTGGCTCTGCACATTCCTCCCCACCCCACGTTATCACTCCCACCTCATTCCTGCAGCTCTGCCTCCATGTACATAACCACCCCCCAGCCCACCAGAGCAGAGTTGCTGAGGGGACACTGCTGAAGGAAGAGCTGTTGTCTGCGAGCCTGAAGCTGTATGCTATGCTTCCAGAGTACAGGCATGAGAAATTCAGTGCCTTCCTGGCATGGGAGCCACCTGCCTCCCAGGACGCCAGAGCCTCTTCCGGTCCTGTCATCCTTGAGATGGCAGCCTGGCTTAGTTGCCTCTGGTCTCTCCTCTGTCGCCAGCCCCTGGACTTCAGGATTCTAAGGAGAGGCGTCCTGGCTTGTTGGGGGCAGCTGAGCATGGGGTGGCTCTTTGTTGCTGCACCCCTCCTCTACAGCCATAATTCCTTCTGTGGCAGGAGCCCCTGCCCCCGCCCCTGTCCCCAGGCCTTATCTGTCTGCTCAGCCAAGATGCTCATCCTTAAATTACAGGACGTCTTGTGCTGCCATTGTGTCAGCTGATGGATGCTGTGGCTGTGGTGGGAGATTCACTGCTTGGGGATCCCGCTCCATTGCCTGATCCCATCCAACGCCCTCAGTGTGTGTCCAGATTATTGTCAACTTGATTGTCACACGGACACTGCTCTGGCAGACACAGCAGGCAGACCACAAAGATCCCCCCCAGCACCGTGGGGTCAGGAGGCCTGCGTGGCAGGCAGAAGAGCCTTGGGGTGGGGGTACTAGGCCTGGGTCTCGTCCTGGTGCCAGGCCTGCCTTCTGTGCACAGCACCTCAGACATAACCTTCTCCCTTCTGGGCCTCGGTTTCCCTGGGGTGGACCAAAGAGCTCCCTTGGTGTCATTTAATAGTCACTGACAATCTGGTCTACTAGGCTGGAGGCCTCTGGGTGCCCAGAGTTCATGAGGTTCAAGGGCCAGTTTGCCAGCCACTCCTGCCCACCTATGGTTGGTGGTCTGGGCATCGGCAGGCAGCACAGTAGCAGCTTACCCATAGGTGGGCAAAGGGTGGGCTCAAGGGGTGCTGACCCCCAATTCCTTTCCCTGTCTACCTTACCCATGTGTGAGATTGTGCCACCACCCAGCCTCCGGGGCGGGGGGTGGGGGGCAGGGTTAATGGGGACTGGCAGGCCTCCAGAGTTTGGGGGTAAATTGGATGGAGGCTTTCTTTCCTTAGAGGTTAAGAGTTGATTGAAAGTAATTCAGGCCGGGCGTGGTGGCGCATGCCTCTAATCCTAGCACTCAGGAGGCAGAGGCAGGTGGATCTTTGTGAGTTCAAGGCCAGCCTGGTCTACAGAGTGAGTTCCAGGACAGCTGGGGCTACAGGGAGACCCTGTCTCAAAAAGACAAAAAAATAAATAAATAAATAAATAAAAAAAAAAAAGAAAGTAATTCAGTTACCCGATGGAAGTGGTCACAGTAGACAGTATCCAGCAAAGACTGAACAAACTGGGCCGTCTGATCAGAGGACACTGCCTGGACTTCCCTGGAGACCAGCAGACCTCTGCTCTAGCCTTTGCATATTCTATTCCCACTGCCTGGAATTCTGTTCCCTACGCCCCCCAACACACACACACCCCGGCAGCTTAGCCAGACCTGGTGTTTGTGGGTCCTTGTCCATGGCTGTGGTTCCCAGGTCCCAGCCCCATTACCTTGGCCACCGGCCTGTCTCCCAACATCTCCTCCCAGGCCGTGGGCTTGCTGTGGAGCCTGGCACAGGCTGAGGAAGCCCAGGGCTGGGAGGATTTGATTCCTGGGGGGAGGTAGGGCAGGGGATGGGGACCGAGGCCTCAGCTGGCAGTGGCTTGTGGCTCACACACTCACTCTGTCCTCAGTCAACCGGGAGCTGGTGCGGAAGGCCGGAAGGAAGGACCAGCTGGTGGTGCACAGCAGCATGGAGCGGGATGTAGGCCTGCTGCGCCTCTACCCTGGGATTTCTGCCTCCCTGGTAAGGGTCCACCTTTGAACCTGCTGCTATCTGGTATCTTCCAGACTTCCCGTGCTCCTCTGGGAGTCCGAGTGCTGCACTCTCTCATCCCTTTGTCCCAAGCCCTGTTCAGGCCCAGGTCTGCAAAAAACGATTCTAACAATTCAGGCAGCCCTCTCTGCTGAGCTGGCCCTTTTCTGGGTTAAAGTCTAGCTTGCATGAAGGGGCATAAGGCTGAGCACACACTCTGCCACCTAATCTGAGGCTTTGGGGCCCACTTGGGGTGCGGGTTTGTTTGTGTGGACACGTGAGGGTGCTTGTGGGAGCCTAATGCCACCCTCGGGATGTCACTCTGGGGCCAGTGCAGGTGATCCTGGGACTGCTTTCTCCTCTCCTTCCTAGACAAGGTCTTGCCATGCAGCCCAGGCTGGCTTTGAGCTTGCATTCTTCCGGTCTCACTCACTGCTGAGACTGCTTTTCTTTCTTTCTTTTTTTTTTTTTTTTTTTTTTTTTTTTTGAGAATTTTTTTTTTTTTTAATTTGTATTTCTTTCCGTATGTGTAGATGGTATTGTCTGCATGCAAGTCTGTGCACGTGCCAATTGCCCATGACGTGCAATGCCGCGAGGGCTAAGAGGGCGGTTGGACATCCCCTGGAACGGGAGTTCTCCTGATTTGGAGTTTTCAGACGGTCCTCGGCCGCCATGTGGGTGCTGGGGATCGAACCCGGGTCCTCTGCAAGAGTGGTCAGCACTCTTAACCACTAGGCCATCACTCCAGCCCAAGAGACTGCTTTTCTTGTCACTGCCTTTTGGCCCCTCTTTTGCTTCCTGTCATTGGCTCTCAGCCCCTGGCTATGCCTGGAGTGACCATGGCGCTTCCTTTACCTATCGTCTGAGATGCTGCTGATAGGACCCAAGGCTGTCCTCTGTCCTGTATGTGGGGCTGTCTAGCTTGGGGTGTGGACAGGGCTGGGTCTGAACGCCCCTGAGTGCTTGTTAGCACAGCATCCTGTCCCTGTGGTGCTCCCCAAACACAGCATCCTGTCCCTGTTGGTGCCTCCCCAGCACAGCATCCTGTCCTGCTCCGCACAGTCCGTCCCTGTGGCTCCCCATGCACGCATCCTGTCCCTGTGGTGCTCCCCACACAGCATCCTAGTCCCTGTGGTGCTCCCCAGCACAGCATCCTATCCCTGTGGTGCTCCCCAGCACAGCATCCTGTCCCTATGGTGCTCCCCAGCAGTCGCATCCTGGCCCGTGTGGTGCTCCCCAGCACAGCATCCTGTCCCTGTGGTGCTCCCCAGCACCGCATCCTGTCCCTGTGGTGCTCCCCAACACCGCATCCTGTCCCTGTGGTGCTCCCCAGCACCGCAGTCTCCTTGGGTCAGCAATCCTGTCCCTATGGTGCTCCCCAGCACAGCATCACTATCCCTGGTGGTGCTCCCCAGCACAGCATCCTATCCCTGTGGTGCTCCCCAGCACAGCATCCTGTCCCTGTGGTGCTCCCCAGCACCGCAATCCTGCCCTGTGGTGCTCCCCAAGCACGCATCCTATCACCTGTGGTGCTCCCCAGCACAGCATCCTGTCCTGTGGTGCTCCGCAGCACCGCATCCCGTCCCTGTGGTGCCCCACACCCGCATATCCTGTCCCTGTGGTCTCCCCAGCACAGCAATCCTGTCCCTGTGGTGCTCCCAGCACCGCAATCCTGTCCCTGTGGTGCTCCCCAGCACCGCATCCTGTCCCTGTGGTGCTCCCCAGCACAGCATCCTGTCCCTGTGGTGCTCCCCAGCACAGCATCCTGTCCCTGTGGTGCTCCCCATCACAGCATCCTGTCCCTGTGGTGCTCCCCAGCACAGCATCCTGTCCCTGTGGTGCTCCCCAGCACAGCATCCTGTCCCTTTGGTGCTCCCTAGCACCGCATCCTGTCCCCGGTGATGCTCCCTGGCTTCTTGTGCTGAGCTCCAGGCCGGCCAGGAGCTTGGGCCCCTGAAAGCCTTGTCACCTGCCTGTATCTTCCCTGAGGCGCTCTGTACCATGTCAGTTCCCGCCTCTCTGGGGCCAACGCCATGATGGGATCAGGACTCAGCCCCCCTTAGCTTTCTCCATAGTCAGTGGCTGTACATGGCAGCAAAGCCTGACCCGCCTGTGAGGAGGCCTAGGACAGGCTTCGCTGCCACTCTGCTGGAGCTCTTTCAGCCTGTACCCCATCTGCACAGGTCCGCGCCTTCCTACAGCCCCCACTGAAGGGCGTGGTCATGGAGACCTTCGGCTCTGGAAACGGGCCCACCAAGCCGGACCTGCTGCAGGAGCTGCGGGCAGCGGCTGAGCAGGGCCTGGTCATTATCAACTGTACCCACTGCCTTCAGGGGACGGTGACTTCAGACTACGCATCTGGCATGGTAGGGGCGGAAAATGGACCTCGGGAAAGGAGTAGTTTGATAGACACGCATCTGGGCGCTGCTTCCCCAGCGCGGGGGGAGGTTTCTGGATCAGAGCAGGGATACTTGGGGAGTCCCTAGACCAACCTCCTTCTCTGACCTGCTTGTTCCTCCTGCAGGGTATGGCAGGAGCTGGCATTGTCTCAGGCTTTGACATGACGTCAGAGGCTGCCCTGGCCAAGCTGTCCTATGTGCTAGGCCAGCCAGGGCTGAGCCTGAGTGACCGGAAGGAGGTGTGTTGCATGGTGTTGCAGGGACTTAGAGTAAACGCAGATCTGCTGGCTCCTGGGAAAATTAGCCGGGGTGCTGGTGCGTGTGGTTTAGAAGAGGCAGGGAGGAGGGACTCCCTGTGGCAAAACAGAGTCCATCCGGGCCTCTCCATTATTGGGGAGCCTTGGGCTTTGAGTGCCAGTTCAGTGCCCTCTACCACTGCTCCGGAACCCCTCTCCTGCTCCCCTTCCCAGGTCGGACACAGACACAGCAGGCTCCGTGCCCATGGGCTGCTGGCCACTGGTTGAGGTCTTGGTAGAGCTGAGCTTGTTGGGTGGGAGGCAAGGTCGGGTTTGTGTAGGGACTGCTAGGGTCATGCTAAGCCCATACATGATGGAGTGTGAGGGTAGAGTGTGAGGCCGGGGCAGGCTCTTCTCCCTGCCCTGGGGATCCTGGGCCTGTCAGCTGGTCCACACCAAGCTCACCAGCCTCCGTGTCCTCCTGTTCTAGCTGCTGGCCAAGGACCTTCGTGGGGAGATGACACTGCCCACAGCAGACAAAGGCCAGTCCTCACTGCACGGCAGTGTGCTGGGCCACAGGGTAGCATGGCTCCTCAGTCTAAATGGCAACCAGGTATGCTCGGGGTACACAGGAGTGTCAGGGCCTGCACACCTCATGCCACGACCTGTGGTCCACCACCACTGCCGTTCTAGAAGGGACAGGAGGAGGATATAGGGTGGATCGTGAGGATTTGGAGGGGGTCACGCAACAGTTAGAGAAAGGGACCTGTCCAGTGTGTGGAGGCGATATGGGAGCAACCAGCAGGCTTCTGTGGTCAGGGAGAGTCAGTGCTGGCCTGGACCTCAGAGCTGGGGTCCACCAGAGCAAGGGGTGCTGTCCGTCTTGAGGGCTAGAGTCAGGGCTGCTTGGGGGCTCTCTCAGACTCTGCACTGGGAGTTCTAGGCCCCACACCCATACCTGGGGATGGATTCTAATCTCCCAGCTTCCCTCTGCCTTCAAGACCCGAGTATTAGATTCAGGAAGGGGAAGGGAAGCTGAGGACCCAGGAGCCCAGCAGGTGGTCAGGTGCTGCCTGGCCAGGGCCTTCAGGCCCTGTACAGAACTGCTTTATGAATTAGGTGGTTAACCACCCCATGCTGGGTGTGGGTGGTGACCAGATGAAAGGAATTGGGTATGTGGCCTGTCATTAGATTGGCTGCGTGGGGTTCCTAATCCCTTTAGGGGCCCAGCAGGCTAGCAGCTGTTCACAAGGCTGTCATTAAGCCCGTCATGGATGTCGGACAAGGTGATACCTTGAGAACCTTCTGAGGCCTCGTAGAGCCCCTGGGCAACTGGGCACTGGGGCAGGTGGCCCTTCTAGGAATGTTAAGCCTGTGTAGTCCTGCCCTTTGGGGGATGGGGGATGAGGGATGTCTTCACTTCTTCCCCTGTCCCCTGAAGAAATGACTTAGGACTATAACCCTGTCAGTAGTGGAGGCAGAAAAAGGAATGGACATTGGGGGTCAGGGTCAGGCCTAATACACAGTCAGCAAGAAGGGGATCAGGAGGTGCCCTGGTGACCTGGTCTTTTTTTCAGGGCACTGGGGCAGGTGGCCCTTCTAGGAATGTTAAGCCTGTGTAGTCTGGCCCTTTGGGGGATGGGGGATGAGGGATGTCTTCACTTCTTCCCATGTCCCCTGAAGAAATGACTTAGGACTATAACCCTGTCAGTAGTGGAGGCGGAAAAAGGAATGGACATTGGGGGTCAGGGTCAGGCCTAATACACAGTCAGCAAGAAGGGGATCAGGAGGTACCCTGGTGACCTGGTCTTTTTTTCAGGGCACGGGGGCAGGTGGGCCTATGGGTGGGCAGGAAGGCTCCAGCAAGAGCCCTCCAGTAGGGTGGTTCTGACTCTTTTCTACTGAGCTGGGACCCCCTGCCTCACTGTGTGGGGAGGTAGGGCTCACAGTTTGGGGATTACTGGCCCTGTCCATCGTTACCCTGGGGATGCTAAGGGCCCCATGGCAGGTGCCCGGTTGTCATCACTGTTCCCAGGAGGCTGATGCCATGCAGGACATCCTGGTGCCTAGCCTGGCCCTGGCTGCAGCCCATGCTGGTGACCTGAATGCTCTGCAGACCCTCATGGAGCTGGTGAGCCTGATCCACTGGGGACAAGATAAGGGGCCGGGCACCGCTCACATGGGCAAAATGCTCTGCCCCCAGGGCCTCACTGACCCTCCCGAAGCATTCTGGGCAGTGGGGTCTACATGCTAGCTCAAGGGTCTCTCTGGATGTGGGTGCAGTAGCTGTGGAGACCCCACTCCCATCCTCCCTGCCCCCTCTGCATGACCTTCCTGGCCCTGCCCAGCCCCTTTTCAGGATTGTGTGTCCTGTGTCACTCTAGGACAGAGACCTAAGCCTAGAGGACTCTAGTGGACAAACCCCACTGCACGTTGCTGCACGGAGAGGCCATGCTGACGTGGTCACCATGCTGCTACAGCAGGGCGTGGACATGAATGCCCGAAATGAGGACGGCCACAGCCCACTGTTGCTGGCTGTGAGAGGCAGGTAACAGGACCCTGGGCATCGCATCGCACAGGGAGTATGGGTGGGGCGGTGGAGGGAGGGTACCTACTTAGTGCGAGCAGAGATCTGGTGGAACATGAACAGAGCCAGTCGTGGAGGCCTGGCTCTGCGGGCTCAATGCAGAAGGGCTGCGTGGGGGAGTGGGCTCTGAAGATGCTGGGGAGGAGAACGGCACTGAAGAAGCTCCTGGTGTTCTGACGTCCTCTGGTCACCCGTGTGTACTGAGGTGTGGCAGGGAAAGAGCTAGCAGGTGGGTTATGCGGGCACAGGAATCCTGGGGGGGAACCTGGGCCTCGCCCCACACAAAGGCTGGGGTACATGACTGGGAGCACTGCCCACGTCCTCCCATTCTCTCCCCTTCTGCTTGCTGGTCTCAGGCAGGCCCTGGGCAGAGCAGGTGTGCAGGGGTCACCCAGCAGCCTGTGAGGGAAAGGACACGGGACCTGTGGGGGCCCTCGGGCCGCCAGCCTCTCCTGCAAACACCACTGATGTCCACCTCAGCAGTCCGAGGTGCAGAGGGCATGCGAGGCCCGTGTCAGGCGTGTCCTCCTGAGCTGTCTACTGCGCGTGCCTGTGGAGTCAGCCTGGCAGAGCATGGCAGGGGTGGACCTGTCTGGCAGCGTCATCCCCATGACTCAAGTTCCCCAGATCAGCTTTCCTGGGGTTCTGCCAGCCGGACACACTTTCAGACCCTGGGTGTCGGGAGACAGGTGCTTGTGAGTTGTACAAGGGAAACCACCAGCCACTCGTTGTCCAGGGCTGGCCCCTCCCTGGGTAGAGCCTGGGGTGAGGGTTTTTTCCACAACAGGCCTGCTGAGTAGATGGGACCATGGTGTAACCCCTGCTCCAGGTTGGGGTGACCTGGGCTGGAAGACGCACTATGTGGCTGTAGCATGGGTGGGTGGAGACCCCAGGCTGCTTCCCTAGACTTGTGCACAAATAGCTCAGGGTCCACGGGGACCTCTGCAGACTGGGAGCCTCCAAGCCCACCACTCCCTAAAAGTGGAGGAGCCATGTGAGGTAGTGTGTCCACAACACATTTGTGTGCTGAGCCTTATTGCTGCCTTCCACCCAAGGGCAGAGTTGGGGTACAGCTGACTTGGTTTCCCCAGATCCCACCCTGGGCCTGGCCAGGGAGGTCACCTCAGGTGTGTGACACAATGAGGGCTGACTGGCTGGGTGTAAGAGACTATCCTTTGGGGCACTGGGCAAGGAGACCACCGTGTGCAGTTTACACGGAAGAGCTGCTCAGCCTGAGCTGACTGGTGTCTTCTGACTTGGAGTTGCTGCTGAACCCATCTGTGGGCCCCAGACATCCTTGAGATGGCATCCTGGGACTGGGCAAAGAGTTAGGGGGCAGCTCTTGCCTGGGGTCACACTGTAGTGTCTGGGTAGGCAGGTCCTGACCCTGAGTTCCCTGCTAGCTTCTGAGGGTGGAGGAAGGTTGCGGGATTTGGGTCACACTGATGGTCAGCGCTTTTTCTTGATAGACATAGGGGTGTCATCGCGCTGCTGCGAGATGCTGGAGCTCGCCTGTCTCCCCAGGAGCTGGAGGACATTGGGACAGAGCTTTGCAGGTGATGGCCACAGCACCTATGTCTGTGGGGAATGGGCTTAGGCTCCAGGGAGGCAGTGGGCTCCTGGGAGGGTCAGGTTAGCTAGGTGGGGCCAAGGAGGGAGAGCCCACATCCAGGTGGCACGCACTGGTGGGAGACAGGGAGATGTGTCGGACTCAGACCCAGTTACAGAAGTGTTTGACTGAGAACAGTCCAGCAGGGGTGTGCACATGGGCTCTGGGGCCACTGGGGTGTGCACACGGGCTCTGGGGGCACTGGGGATGTTCACACGGGCTCTGGGGGCACTGGGGGTGTGCACACGGGCTCTGGGGGCACTGGGGGTGTGCACACGGGCTCTGGGGGCACTGGGGTGTGCACACGGGCTCTGGGGGCACTGGAGGTGTGCACAAGGGCTCTGGGGGCACTGGGGGTGTGCACACGGGCTCTGGGGGCACTGGGGATACACCACAAGGAAGGGAAAGGCAGAGGCAGGAGCTGAGCTGGGCTATGGCGGCTGGTGGGAGCTGGACCCCCTGCATCACTGCGGGAACCCAGGTTGGCTGGACTGGGGTGCTGTCACTGTTGTGTCCATTGTGCTCAGTCCGTGGTCCATGGCTGTGGACTCCAGCCTGATTTGTCTGGACATTTTCAGTTTACTGGCCCCAGCCTCAGCCCCCTGCACTGGTCTGCAGTATCTCAGGGACAAGCACTGTTTGCTAGATTCCCTCTTTTCCCCTTGTCTGTGATGGAGGAATGAGGGGTCGCTGGCAGAGGTGATGGCTGGGGTGGGAGGACCCAGAGAACTGAGGCTGGTCTTAGCTGTCTTTGAAGGGATTTCTGTGTGGCCAGATCCAAGACTGCATCCAGGTAGGCCTTGTTGGCCCCACTGACAAAAGGAGAAACTGAGGCAAGAAGCAGGTCTCAGGCAGCTGAGGCTAGAGCCATGCTGTGGAACTCTGCTCCGTAGGGCTGGGCCAACTTGAGCTTCTGGCTGGCCCCGGGCGTGGAGAGGCCAGGTGGGTGGACTGGGACAGCCAGAGCGTATCCAGCGTGACTCATCCCAGAAATTATCCAGTGCTGCTGGGGGGCCGTGGCCTCCTCAGCAGGTAGGAGTCACTGGGCCACTTGGACCTTCCATTTCTATTCTCAGTTTATCCAGGGTGGGGCCTGGCACTCAGAGTGGAGTGACAGAATGTGGGAAGGTGGGGACACTAACCAGGGCTGGAGTGTACCCACCCTACCATGTCTCCAGGGCAAGTGACCCCACACATCCTTTCCAGCCAGGATGCCCCTGCAGCATGCCCGGGCCCCCGGCCTGCTCGGTCCCTCCACCTGGGTCTCCTCCTTCAGCTGTTCGTGTTTCCTCTGTCTTGAGACCAGCCAGATGCCTCGAAAGGCTGTGCTGTGAAATATGAAACTGGCAGAGGGTGCCTGGCAGGTGCAGGGTGGTGCACACTCACGGGAGTTCGAGTGTGCATGTGTCTGTTGTGAGTGTGGGCCCTTGACCTGAGTCACAGCCACACCCACTGGGTGAAACCAGACTCCAGGCAGCCCTTGGCTGAGACTCCTGCCCCAGGGCTAGGCGATGCTGGGTCAGCTGTTTGCGCCAGGCTTTGTAGGAGTGCCAGAGGTCTGGGAGGGGGACAGGCAGGAGGTGGGCAGGTGAGGGGCCCAGCAGGTTCTGACAGTTTCCTCTCCCCCACCCCCAGGCTGGCATCCAGGGCAGACAGCGAAGGCTTGCAGGCATGGTGGCAGGCAGGGGCTGACCTGGGCCAGCCTGGCTATGATGGGCGCAGTGCCTTGCAAGTGGTGAGTGCCTGCTTCCTATGCCCTCCCTCCTCAGGCCCCTGCCAGCTCCCCAGCAATCAGGAACAGGAGCAGCCCAGCCCCCTTGGGGACATATTTCTCCCTCTAGCAACTCATAGAGCTGCACCCATCTAAGGAGGGTGAGGTGGAGGAAGCTAGCAGGAGCTTGTAGGGCATCCTGGTGGGCAGGACCCGGGACTTCTGGCGGCTGCGGCAGAGGCAGCCCCCATAGCTCTGTCTCTCCCACAGGCTGAAGCAGCTGGAAATTCGGACATGGCTGCTCTGCTGCAGAGCTTGCAGGGCAGGGCCAGCACCCAGTCTCAGGCCCCCTAAGTTGCAGCGCAGAGCTGCCGTTCCTTCAGTGAGTTTCCATTGGTCTGCGGCTGGACCCTGGCATCTGGTATCCCAGAGCAGGTTCTGATGACACCTTGATGAGGCTGAGACAGCCAGCCGGTCTATGCACAGCCCCTCCTGGGAGCCTCTGGGAGGAATGGCTGTGTGCAGGAGATGCAGTGCCGGAGGGGCTTGGCAGGCTCGCTTCTGATGCCCAGCTCTGCTCCACCTTACCTGCGGAATTAGGCCAGTATCCAGCTGACATCCGTCTCTGGTTTATTATCTGGTGGGTCTGGAGTTTGGACACTGCCTGGGTTCCCCTCCACCCTTGGGAGAGGCTGGACCCTATAGACAGGGCACTCGGGGTTGGGTAGGACTCGAGAAGCCCTGCCTCCGTACACGACCTGGGCCTTCGTGGGTCCTCCGCAGACCTCCAGGAAGTGCTTCCAGGAAGTGTTCCCTGGCATTTCACCTGTCATCTTTCTGTAGCATGAGGCCTTCCCTACTATTGGAGGGACCTCAGGCTCCTACTTGACCCCCTTCTGTCTGGGACAATGTCCCCTCTGGGACTGGTCCAAACCCTGTTTGCAAGACAAATCAGGAGATCTTTGTTGAACCGAATGTCAATAAAATTGTTTCGGGGACAGCTGCTGTCCCAGATCTCCAAAGCTGGCTTGGATGGGTCTGTGAGCTGTGACTTTGTAAGCGTGTGGGGAGTAGGCGTCAGGTTCTGGAGCAGAGAGCCAACTCTGCTGCAGACGAGTAGGCTCCTTAGGCAATCCTCCTGCAGCTAGCCAGGCCTGGCGGGGTAGGGGGGCTGGAGAGCCTAAGCAGTCTGTCCTGCCCCACCCACATTCCCTCAGGCCACTTCCAGTGTCAGCCTCTGTCCCACCTCTGCAAATCTCATCTGGGGCTAAGTCACCTCCTCCAGGCAGCCGGGGACTGAATGGGAAAAACAGGGGCCTGGGCACTCTGGAAGAGAGCTTCCAGCCCCCAGCCTGCTGCCCTCTGTGACCTTGGGAGGCCCTGCTGGGCCAGTCCACGTGGCAGGTTAGTGGCAAGTTGGTGCCCTGATGTAGGTAGATGGCTGCAGGACTTGCCTAAAGCCTAACTGGGCTAACTTTATGCGTGAGGGCTTCCGCTCAGCCTTGGGTCCAAACCTTAAACATCTGTTAGGAATAAGGCCCAGGCTCGGGTCCCTTGTCCTCTCTTGCTGTGACTGAGGAGCTTCTCTGGCCTCAGGTCTCCTGTACCTCGTGCCTACACAATGCCCACCTGTCCACTAGAACCCTGGACTGGACTTGAAAGGACCTGGGCTTATGTGAAAGTTGGCAATCTGAGGATGGTGGGCAAATCTTGATCCCAAGAGCACTTGGGGGGCTGGGGTGAGGCTCCCCCTCCTACACCCCAGGCTTCTCAGCCTGGTTCCCAGGCCCAGCAGGCACTGCTTGGCAGCCTCCCAGCTCTTCACCCAGACAGGTGTGCCCAGGCCTTGCACAACCAGGTAGCACCACCTAAGCAGAGCCCAGAAGCCTTTGCCCCACACCCCAGTGAAGCCCTGATGAATGAGTGAGGAGGGGCCACTAGCACGAGCGCCAGGACTGATGTCACCCGGGGACTGAGACTTTCGGGGTCCAGGGCAGGGTAGTTGGACAATAAGACATATGCCAGGACCTCACTTCTCCCGAAGGCCTGGCAGAGCCATGGTGCACCGCACTCAGTAGTAGACTGCAGAGGCCCAAGTGACTCCCTCCTGCCAGTCTGCAAGGCCCTCCTCTGCTGGATGGGGAGACCTGGCTGAGGCTTTCCCCCATGTGGGTCACAGGCTCTGCAGAGATGTTTGGGGCAAAAGGGGTCAGGGGGCTTCAGCAACTGGTCAGGCAAGGGGGACTCCTACCAGAACTGGCTGCTGGCCCTGGTACTCAGGCCTCTTCAACACTGGTAGGATTCAACTCACAGCAGCTAGCTGCTGGATAGGCTTTTGGAAGGCTGTGGACTGTCTAGGGTTCTTGGGGGAGGGGTGTTCCCTGGGGGAGAAGGCAGACAAAAGAGTCAGTTCCTCTGACGGCCCCCAGCCCCTCACTGTGCAGGGGGGCAGAGCCAGGACATTCCACCACCTCGACCTGTTTGTATCCACCGAGCCCCTAAGGAGGGTCCTGGGTCATCTTTCTGTCTTGCCTAGGGCCCTGGGGGCCCCAAGCTGGCACCTGCAGAGCTGAGGAGAGTCTGGCTGCCCAGGACCAGCCCCCTATGGAGAGGGTGTGCTGCCCTGTGGCCCTCTCCTGTGTGGGAGGTGGCCTGAGCCCCACCCTCTGCAGGGCTCTGCCGTTGCTCACACTGGTAATTTCCCTCTGGGGAGACCTCAACTCCTCCCATGCCAGCATTATCTCTAGGGAAAATCTCCCTTTCATCACACCCTCCATGTTTTCCCAACGTTTTCTATTCTAGAATCAGACTCCACAGTTGGGAGCCCTCAGGCACCCTCACTCATGTCACATACAGGTGAGCAGATTCTTTTAGCATGCAAGGAAGTTCCCCTTCTGGGCACAGTATTTCCTGCTGCTAGAGAATCACAAGGACTTGAGTTGTCCCCTGCCTTCCAAAAGTCCCTTCAGAAACAGTGCACACCTTTGCCCAGGGAAGGGAGACACTTGGGCTCCTTGTAAGGGCGGTTCTGCCTGCCGCCACGCCCTGCTGTTCCAGGGTTCAGCACTGGGAACTGGAGCGGTCCAAGTAGTGTGTATATGTATGGAGGTGGGGTCCCTAGGACTCCCACACCAGCCCTTCTGAGCCACTTTCAATCAGATCTACAGAGCCACTCCCAGGAGCTGTAGATCGAGAAGTCACTACTTTTCTCTCAGCCTGTTTCCCCAATTGCAAAATGGAAATACCAAAAAGCCTTAGCTATTCCCCCCCCCAGGCTGCTTGCAATAGTTAAACTTGGTATTGCGTCTGTGAAAAAAATCTAGGGACTCCTTCACAACCCAATGGCTGCCTCTTGCCTGGGTCGCCCGTGGCACCAGGAAGCAGAGGACACTGATGTCCCCTAGGCTGGCTGAATTATGGCAGCCCTTGGCCCCCAATTTCCTGCAACAGACCTGTCCTCCCAGTGGGCTGCACTGGGTGGAGCGGGTGCCCAGCACACCGGGGCCCTCTGGGTGGGGACAAGGTACAGGCTGCAGCGCCCGTGGCAGGCGGGGGACGGCAGGACTGCGGGGCGCGCACGAGGACCAGGCTCCAGCCGCCCGCTCCGGGTTCGGGAAGCAGAAACTCGCTGCCCCCCACCCAGTTTCACTTTCTCTTTGTTCCCTCCTCCCCCTCCCACGAAGTTCGCTTTGAAGCTCGTCCGCCCCGCGGGCGTGTCCGGCTGTGGCGGGCCCCGCCCCCGCGGTCGCCGGCTGGCCGGGGTGCGCGGGGCCCCTTCTCGGAGAGTCGTGCGCCGCCCCCCCCCCGGGGGCGAGCACGCATTCGAGCGTGGGACCCCGGCGGCCGCGTCCCCCGCGCCGACCCGGGCCAGGTGCGCCAGAGCGGGCGCCGGGCGCGGCCGGTGAGTCAGGGCCGCCCCCGCGCGGGCACGCCGAGCAGGTCCGGGGCCTCCAGCCGAGGGCCGCGCGACCGCGGGCCCGGAGCCGCCCGGCCCGGAAAAACCGGTCGGGCCAGAGCGGCGGGCGCGTTCCGGCGCCGAACAGGGCGGCCGCGCCGCATAAAAGACGCGCCACACCGGCCGTCGGCGCTCGGGTGCAGCCGGCCACGCGGCGGCTTCTGTCCGCGCGTCCAGCCGGCTGTCGCGGACTCGCGCGCCGGGTCCAGTGGTTCTCAACAGTTCAACAGTTCTGTAGCGCAATTGTGAAATGTTTAGGACCACTAGACCCGGCGCGCCCGGCGGCGGCGACCACGGCGACGGCGCGGCCAAGGTCAGCTCGGGGGGTGCCCACGGGGAGCCTGCCACGCGGCCCGCACTCGGGCCCCTGACCCCGCGCAGCGACCCGGGGCGCACACTCGCACCCGAGTCCGGGGACGCGCCGGGGCGCACGCGCGGCGGGTCTGGGCCGAGAGGTGCCATCGTCACCTGTTCTCGCTCCGACCCGGCCTCGTCGAAGCCCCGGTCCGCCGGGAGCGCCTCTCGCCCTGGGAGCCGCGGCGCGCGGTGGCGGCCAAGCGCTGGCTAGATGCACAGAGCTGAGAATTGTACTGCTGAGCCTGGCGATCACCAGGGTCGGGCCGGGATCCAGTGAGTGCGAGCTGGAAGAGTGGAGGGCCCTAGGGGCCGGGCACGGGCTGGGGAGGTTGTGTGGAGAGTGGTGGAGACAGGCCCGGCCCTGAAGTGCAGTCGGTGTCCATCCGACACTTAGGGACCCTCTTGGTGTCTCAGGCCCGAGGCCTCCCTGAGATGGCCACGCCCATGGGAAAGGGCTGGAGGAGTTACTCTGAAGCCTTAGATGGCCGTGAGCCATGTGTGCTTTCCTTTTACACCTTCAGCCGGCCAGGACCTGTCTGATGGGAAAGGAATGGATGGCCTACAGGACTTGAGGTTGATGGTGAGGCCCCCTCTTATTTCAGCCACTTTGGCCCAATTAGAGGACCATCAGGGCACCCTGGGCGCATGTGACTAAGGCTAAGGCCTTTCCGTTTGAATGAATCTCTGTTCCCATTTGCACATGAGGTACCCTTACCTCATAGGCAGTGCCCGCACACCACAGGCAACTGGAGGTCTGGGCAGGACAGGCCTGAGCGGCACTTATAACCCAGGTGGAGGGAGTAGTGTTTCCTCAACCGCATCCACCCTGGCTTCATACCTTGGCCTATGTGCCATTGTGGCTACAGCTCAGGGTGCTTAAGGGCCTGTATTTCAGGCCACCCAGCTATCCTGCTCTGAGGAGCCAGAGGACCTTCTGGTGAGGGTTTCTTTCATAGCCTGTTCTCCCTTGGGGCAGCTGGGCCTTTCTGGGCACCCTAGCAAGGGGTTGGAGTTCAGGTGCTGGGTGGCGGGTGTCTACTTCCTTTAATATGTACATTCTAGGTTGTTACAAATAAACATTTTTCAAAGCATCCCTGTGTCTTAAGGCTTTTAATTCAGGCCTTCTCTCCTGTGGCTTCTTTCATAGTCTAACTGCTCCTAACTCCCAGGAGCCGGAATAACATTTTTGTTTGTTTGTTTGTGTGTGTGTGTGTGTGTGTGTGTGTGTGTGTGTGTGTGTGTAGGGGAGGGGTCACTACCGCGTCAGGTCTTGCCTTCAGGTCTGTCAGCTTTTTTGTGGCTGGACAGCAGGCCATCTCCAGGCTTCTGGGTCAGACACCCTCCCAGGAGGAGTTTGACTGAGCCTGGACCCCAGCCACTGTGGTCTACTTCTGCCTTCTCTGTCAAGGTCCCTCAGTTGATTTCTAGAGATCATGGGTCAGCTCTGGAGACCTGGCTGGGGAAGAGGGCAGGCTAAGGACCTGGAAAGTCAGAGGTCCGAGGCCCCAAGCCACAGGGCGTAGGAGGGCTGGTGGTCAGGGAGATAGATGGAAATGAAGCTCTGACTGACAGCCAGCTCCCTTATGCTCTGGAACTGCTGTGTCTGTCCTCTTGCAAAAGGGGCTGTGGACAGGGGGTCACCAAGATGTGCAACTGATCTGCCTGAGCGCTCATTCCAGCAAGCTAGAGAGCTCTTGTGGAAGCAGGCATTGCCTCACGGTGGGAGGGCCTGTAGCAGGCTCATTGGAAATGTACCTTGCAGTCAGGGCCATGGAGGATCCACGGTAGACCCTAGGCAGCGCTGTGCTAGGACAGTTATCTCCGTCCTTGCAGACCAGACCTGCACTTCGGGGGTTCCCAGGCCCCTGCACACCTAGCCTCTCAGGAGTTCCCAGGACCTGTTCCTTTTAGTGAAGGCTGGAGTGTGGCTGTGAGGCTTTGTTCTGTCCTGAGGGACGAGAGCAGTGGCGGCTCCGACTGCTGCTTTCTCTACCTGAGTGGAACTAGGGCAGTGTGGGGCTACATCCTGGGGCCCAGCACAGCATCACCGGAACTGACCAACTCCTCAAAGGTTTTCCTGGGACTTCCCTGGTTTAGCATAAAAAAAATCAGGTGTCCTAGTCCTGGCCCGCTGGGATGATTCTTCACTTGATGACCAGCTCGTGGGGCACATCACCCTAGCCACTCAGAGCATCCCCCACCCTCCCTGCTTTCTCATGGGAGAAGTATACCTGTTTTTGTTTGTTTGTTTGCTTGTTTGTTTGTTTTTTAAAGCTACTGTGTTATTCTGGTCTCCATTAAAGCTGCTAAGCCAGTATGCTAGGTTGGTTCTCAGGCTTGGGCAACTGACTCATCTGGAGGCCTAATGAAGAGGCCCAGGCTCCTGAACCAGGATGGCGGGTTCCCAGGTGCTTGTAGTAAATGCCTGGGGCTGTGAGCCGGTATTGAGCAGCAGGCCTCAGCAAGGAGAAGGACTGCAAGAGGGGACAGGCCTGGGTTTCCCATCTCCATGGCGCAGCGGGGATCCTCTGCTTCCAAGCAAGAGCCTTCCAAACAGGTAACCCTAAGGAGGCCATGGTTGGATGGGCACATGATGTGGGCTCCTCAGAAGTCTGACTTGACAGTGTTCACAGTGGAGAATGGTCAGGAACAAAAAGAAGGACAGAGGGTGGATCCTCACACTTTCTGCCCCCCTCGGTGATTACGGAAGCCTACAGGGAACAGATCTGTCTACTCAGAAAGGAAGGACTCTGGGGCATTCAGTGACTGGCTTTGAGCCTCTGCTTGGGGTTCTGGGAGTGCAGGCACGGCAAGGACAAGATGGGAGGCACCCCCCTCCCCTTAGAAACAGGTCTGCCTGAGCCTTACAGTGGGGTGGGCTTTGGGGGAGGCGTGCTCTTCTCTATTTAGAACTAGATAGGAATTGTAAGGATGTGGTTAGCTGGGAGAATGCCACCAACCAACCCACACAGATGTCCCATGTGTGACTGGGTTCTGGCCCAGTGAAACGTGCCATAAATTTAAAAAAATACTTTAAATTGAAAAATGCACTTTATACCCTAATTAACCCATCATAAAACGGAGATGTTTTTGTTGAGCTAGTGTAAATGGGGTCATCGGTCACCCAGCATTGGTACCTGGTAACAACAGAATAGATCCTCCTGTTTGGAGCACTTTCCAAGACAGGATATCTTATGGGCCAGAGAACGATCCCAATAAAACCGAAGACTAGAAACACAGAGCATGGAGTCTGACCATTAATAGAATAAAAATGAAAAATCTTAATCAGAAAGGTAGTCCCAAATACTTTGTAACTACATTATGGACTGCTAGATAACCCAAGCATCAAAGAAAGATTCAAAATAAATTAGCAGGGCGGAGATAGGAGACACAGCTCAGTGGTGTGCAAGGCCCCAGGTCCAATCCCAAGTACTGCCAAAACAAACAGATAAATAAATTAGCAAATATTTTGCAACGCAAGGCAAGAAAATGTATGTGTCCTTGTTTGATGAAGCACCTAGTGTTTAGGGGAAATTTAATAGCATTAAAATGTCTCTATCAGGGGCTGGAGAGGTGGCTCAGTCGTTAGAAGAACTTGCTGTTGCTCTTTCAGAGGATCTGAGTTCAATTCCCAGTCCACATTGGGCTGGTCACAATTGCCTGTTGGACTCCAGCCCTGGCCTCTTCTGGAACCTGCATGCATGTCCACATACCCCCACACCTCATATGCATACATAATTTAAAATAAAAATAAATCGCTGGGCATGGTGGCACATGCCTCTAATCCCAGTACTTGGGAAGCAGAGGCAGGTGGATCTCTGTGAGTTCAAGGCCAGCCTGGTCTACAGAGTTCCAGGACAGCTGGGGCTGCAGGGAGACCCTGTCTCAAAAAGACCAAAATAAAAAAATAAATCTAAAAAGACTATATTAGGATCAGGGAATGGCTTGGTGGTTGAAGGCACTTGCCACCAAGCTGGCTATCCCGGCACCCCACATGGCAGAAAGAGAGAGCCAACTTCCTCAAGTTGTCCTCTGTCCTCCACACTGGCACACAGCATACACGAAAAACAATGTCTATGTTCAAGCTGGGCATGGGGAGCATGCTCGTAGTCCCAGTTCTTGGGAAGAAGATACAGGAGGATCAGGAATTCAAGGCTAGCTTCAGCTACATAGCTCAAGACCAGCCTGGGCTACATGAGACCCTGACTTAATAACAACCAAAAATTGCCTATATTAGAAAAGGAGAGGTTAGGGGCTGGAGCGATGGCCTAGCGGTTAAGAGCGCCGACCGCTCTTGCAGAGGACCCGGGTTCGATCCCCAGCACCCACATGGCGGCCGAGAGCCGTCTGAAACTCCAATTCCAGGAGAGCTCCAGTTCCAGGGGAGTCCGACGCCCTCCTCTGACCTCCGCGGCATTGCACGTCACGGGTGCACAGACTTGCATGCAGACAATACATTCATACACATATGGAAATAAATAAAAATTAAAAAAAAAAATTAAAAAGAAAAGGAGAGGTTATATATAGATGAGATCTTGGCTTCCACTTTAAGAAATTAGGAAAAAAGGGCTGGAGAGATGGCTTACTAGTGAAGAGCACTGGCTGCTCTTGCAGAAGACCTAGGTTCAGTTCCCAGCACGCACATGGATACTAACAGTCAACTGTAACTCTTGTTCCAAGGAAATCCGATGCCCTCTTCTGACCTCCTCAGGCATTGCATGACATGGGTCCACTTGTATGCATGCAGGGAATACCCTCATACACATAAAATTAATAAATATTTTAAAAAGTAGAAAAGCGGGGCTGGAGAGATGGCTCAGTGGTTAAGAGCACCTACTGCTCATGCAGAGGACCCGGGTTTGATTCCCAGCACTCACACAGGAGCTAAGAACTGTCTTTAACTCCAGTTCCAGGGGAATCCAATGTCCTCACCTCTGCGGCATTGTGCACACTGGTGCACAAACCTACATGCAGACAGTACATTCATACAAATAAATAAATAATTCTTTTTGGTCTTTTTGAGACAGGGTCTCCCTGTAGTCCCAGCTGTCCTGGAACTCACTCTGTAGACCAGGCTGGCCTTGAACTCACAAAGATCCGCCTGCCTCTGCCTCCGAGTGCTAGGATTAAAGGCGTGCACCACCACACCCGGCATAAATAAATTAAAAAAAAAAAAAAATAGAAAAGAAATTGAAGTTGAGGTAATGTGAATCAAAGATACAAAATTTCAGTAAGACAAGAGCAGTCCTTCAAAAGATCACCTTACAGCGTGGTGACCCTGGTTAAATGTGTTGAATTCTTGAGAACTGTTGAAAGCATGAGTTAAGGGTTTTCATCATGAAATACAGACATGTGAGGTAGTACCTGCTACCACATCGGCCCTTCTACAGTGAGTTCATATTTCTTTTTTTTCAAAGCCAATTTTTATTGAAGCCTTGTGCATTTCATACAAAATTTCAAATCAAATCTAGACCTGTGTCCCCCTCCCTATCCCCCTACCAGAGCTCATGCATTCTGCCAAACATGTTTTTCATCTTTTTCTCAGTTTCTCTCAAAATTTTCCATGTAGAGTTTACTGTTTCAAGCAGAAGTTCACCGTTTTAGTCATTTCTTTAACCCAGTCTTGTTGTTGTTGTTGTTCCTTTCAATATGCATCACTCCAAAATATGCATATATGCATGCCACACATATATCATAGGTTTTAGCATCTTCAGGTTATATTTTTCTTTATTAGGCTGAAAGACTTCATGGTTTTTTTGGTTTGTTTGTTTTTTGGTCTTTTCGAGTCAGGGTCTCCCTGTAGCCTCAGCTGTCATGGAACTCCTTCAAGTCCAGGCTGGCCTTGAACTCACAAAGATCCACCTGCTTCTGCCTCCCAAGTGCTAGGATTAAAGGCATGCGCTACCACACCCGGCAAGATGTCATGTTTTTTTATATATTTTTTTATTTTTATTTATTTTTGTATGCGTATGAATGTACTGTCTGCATGTAGGTTTGTGCACCCATGTCATGCAATGCCACGGAGGTCAGAAGAGGTCTCAGATTTCCCTGGAACTGGAGTTTTCCTGGAAGTGGAGTTACAGATGGTTCTTACCCGCCATGTGGGTGCTGGGGATCGAACCCGGGTCCTCTGCAAGAGCAGTCGATGCTCTTAACCGCTAGGCTATCTCTCCAGCCCCAAGATGTCATGTTTTAAGGCTCCTCCTTGGCAAGCCCAAACACCATCAGTTCTGCCCTTGTGCTCCACACTGGGGTTTTCCCTTGCCATGGTCACCAAATGAGGTCCAGTGAGCACGAGTCCTGTCTTGATCTTCCTGTACTGGTTTCCATGATACAACCTGGGTAGTCCAACAATGGCAGTCTATACTCTGAAGGGACTGAAACCCCAGTAGTTGCTCAGTCCACAAGCTGGATGACTCAGCAGTCCCCATCTGGCACTGAAGGTTTGGAGGATTCTTGGAGAGACATGAGTCTTCAGTCCATATTGGAAGGTTGAAAAGCTGTGTCTCATGTCTTTGAAGGATGGCAGAAGCAGTGGCAGCCACAGGGTAGCTGCACTTGCCAGTAAGACAGGCAAAGAAGCTATGCTTTTTTTTTTTTTTTTTACTTTTTGTCTTTTACTAAGATCTCAAGTTTTATAAGGAAAACTTCAGCAGATCTGGAGAAGAGGGTCTGTGAAGGGCAGATTATATACTTTAGGGGTTTGAAAAGGGTTTGCTTATGATCTTGATTGTGGTAATTAATGTTTTTTGGTTAGATTTTAATTTTTATCTGACTGGGCGAATAACATGCATGTATGTGGGTGCACATGGAGTTGGAGGACAGCCTGCAGGAATCGTGTTCTCTCCTCCCGTTGTGTGGGTCCTAGAGATTGCAGCTGGGCTGTCTGGGCTGTCAGCAAACACCTCTATCCACTGACCTATGCTCACTACATTGTTTTTATTTTTTAAATATTTTATTTAGTATTCGTGCTTTTGTTCTCTGACAGAGGGACTCACATAGCCAAGGATGACCTCCAACTCATGCCCATCTCACCTCCACGGCCTGGGATGACACCCGGCTCAAATAGCTTGCTTTCTTTTATGCTTTCTGTCCTCCCTCTCTCCCTCCCTCCCTTCCTCCCTTCCTCCCCTTTCTTTCTTTTGAGACAGAATACACACAGCTGAGGCTGGTCTTGAACTCCGAATGTACCTGAGGATGACGTTGAGCCCCCGACCCTCCTGCCTCACACCTTCCAAGTGCTGGGACCCCATGGATTCGATGTTAACTAGCTAGATTTAGTTAATGGTTTAACCTTCAGTGACCCCGGAACCCTACAGAGCTCTGGCAGGCTTCTTTGAGGTGCGCCTTCCCCTTTGATCTGTAGTTTTTACTATTTTTACCACTTTGGGTGTCCTCATCCATCATTTCTGAGCAACTTGCTTGTAAAAAGGTTGGCTTTTGGAGGATTGCTTCCAGCTTTGTGAGGTGGGACAAGCTAAGCTTTATTTATCTTTTTTTTTTTTAATTTTTTCTTTATTAATTTTTATTATTTTTGTATGTATGAATGTACTGTCTGCATGCAAGTTGTGTGCACCCGTGTCGTGCAATGCCGCGGAGGTCAGAAGAGGGTCTTGGATTCCCCTGTGTCCTGGTTTGTCTTCCATTGCTGTGACAAAACACTCTGACACCAACTTGGAGAGGAAGGGTTTATTCACTTACATTTCCTCTGGGTCCAGTTCATCACTTAAGGAGCCCAAGAGGAACTCAGGGCAGGAACCTGGAGGCCAGGAGCTGAAGCACAAGCCATGGAGGAATGCTGTTCTCTGGCTTGCTCGCTCCTCTGGCTCATGCCCAGCCTGCTTCTTATACCATACACAACTGTTTGGCAGCCTACCACACAATGTGTGCTGTACCACGCCCTAAGGTGGCGCTGACTTCCTGAGTTGCTAGAACAACTACAAGCCGTTTCCCGCCGTTGCCTTTGCATTGGGCAAACTGCGCTCCCGGCCCGAGCTCTCTGGGCCCGACGCTCTTGGGCATGCTAATGAGGCATCAGAAGTGCATGGAGGGCCAATCCAGAGCATACCCAAACCCTCTGACTGCTATATAAACGGTGCTTCTGCCCCATTTCGGGGTCCTTCTCACAAAAGAGCGTGCACAATAAATATTACCAAGAAGAATCCTGTTGTCGCGTGGAAGTTCTTGCCGGCGAGACTACACAGCGCGGGACCACAACCACCTGCTCAGGTGGCACACTCATTGGGCTGGGCCCTTCCACACTGCTTGGCCATCAAGACAATACTCCACAAATGTGGCCACAGGCCAATCCAATGGGGCCAATTCCCCAATTGAGGCTCCCTCAACCCAGTGTGGTCAATTTGACACTAAAGCTATCCAGCACAATTGACCCCTTGTCAACTTGACACACAAAACACATCACTATTAAACCACACACCTTCCAGTTCTATCCCCAAAGTATGATGTTAACATTAATCAACAACCTAAGAGTACAACCTTAAAAGCCCCCAGTCCTTAAAAGTCCAAACTTAAAGTTCACAGTCTGTTAAAAGTCCTTAACTGTGGCTGCTGTAAATCCAAAACAAGTACTGTCTTATTTCAAAGGGAAGAATCAGGCACTCTCAAACAAAACCTAAGTCCAGCAAGTAACTCAAGGCTGGACACCTGGGACTCACGATCTTCTGGGCTCCAAAGGGTCTCGGCAGCTCCCCTTCTCGACTCTGCCGCCCTGGCACACACAGCTCCATCTGCAGGCCCAGGCCACTCCATTCCCACCTGCGCTGCTCTTGGTGTCATCCGTGGTCCTGGAATCTCCAAAAGCTGGGGTCGCCACTGAAACTGAGGAGCACCTTCACCAATGGCCTCCTCTGACCTCTCCTGGTGCAAACCTCAGCTTCTACTCCATGACCCCTGCAATCCTGGGGTCTCACGTGCAACCGAGGTGCACTTCCACCAAGGGTCTTTCCTGACCTTCACAGTGCCAAGCCTCGGCTGCTCTCTGTGACCCCCTCAAATTTCAACACCAGAACCATAAGGAGACTCTTACACGTTACCAAGTTCTGCTTCTGGCTTGACATGGAGGCTTGGCCCCCTTCTGAACATAAGCTTCTGTGTGCTGACCTGAAAAAATTTTCCCAGAAGGTTTCACCACAGCGATGCTGGCTCTTGTTACTTACAGCTGATTTTTCAGCCCCAGCTAACCAGCATCAATTGTCCCAGTAACAACAAAGATTTCCCTTCAGGTTCTGTCTCTTGTTACTTACAGCTGATTCTTCAGCCCCAGCTGACCAGAACCCACAGATTACACAGTCCTGTGATCTCTGCTCCCCTTTGAAACTAGAAACTTCACAAGCCAGGCCTCCATCTTCTACAACCTTCAGCAAAACTGCTCCAAGCTCCACAGCAACAATCTTTAGACATTTAATGATCTTCGCAGCCCAAAGTTCCAAACACCTCCACAATCCTTCCAAAAAACACCAAGGTCAGGTGTGTCACAGCATACCCCACTTCGTGTACCAATTTTCTGTCATAGTTGTCTTTCATTGCTGTGACAAAACACTCTGAAACCAACTTGGGGAGGAAGGGTTTATTCAGCTTACATTTCTGGGTCACAGTTCATCACTTAAGGAGCCCAAGGCAGGAACTCAGGGCAGGAACCTGGAGGCAGGAGCTGAAGCACAAGCCATGGAGGAATGCTGCACTGGCTTGCTCGCTCCTCTGGCTCTGCCCAGCTGCCTTCTTTATACCATACAAACACCTGCCCAGGGTGGCACCACTCATTGTGGGGCTGGCCCTTCCACACTGCTTGGCCATCAAGACAATACTCCACAGATGTGGCCACAGGCCAATCCAATGGGGCCAATTCCCCAATTGAGGCTCCCTCAACCCAGGTGTGTCAAGTTGACACTAACAGCTATCCAGCACACCCTGGAACTGGATTTCTCCTGGAATTGGAGTTTCAGATGGTTTTTGGCCGCCATGTGGGTGATGGGGAGTGAACCCGGGTCCCTGTAAGAACAGTCAGCGCTCTAAACCGCTAGGCCTCTCTCCAGCCCAAGCTAAGCCTTTATTATAAGGCTGATTTTCTCCAATGAGACGACGGTCTGAGTACCCCGCCTCGTGCCTTGTGAATACGTGTTTTCTTTCTGGTTGTTGTAGAACACAAATTATTTCCAGCATGGTTTAAATTTGTAGTTAATTTATTTTTATTTTATAGATGAATGTTTTACCTCCATGTATGTAACTGGACCCATGTGGAGGCCAGAGAGGAGCTGGGCTCCCTGGAACTGGAGTTTACCGTTGGTTCTTAGCCACCATGTAGGTTCGGTTCCCCCAGCCAGCCCTCCTAACCACTGAGCCATCTTTCCAGCCCTTTATTTTATTTTTTTTAGTTATGAGAAAATATATAACAAAACTTGCTATTTCAGATCTTTTTAAGCACACTGTTCATTGCAATTAAGTCTATTTGCAGTATGTGGCCCACGCCATTACCCATGCACAGAACTTCTATTATCAGCTTCACAATTAAAACTGTATCCAGGGGCTGGAGAGATAGCCTAGCAGTTAAGAGCACCGACTGTCTTGCAGGGAGACCCGGGTTCGATCCCCAGCACCACACATGGCGGCTAAAACCGTCTGTAACTCTAATTCCAGGAGAACTCCAGTTCCAGTTCCAGGGGAATCCGAGACCCTCTTCTGACCTTGCGGCATTACACGACACAGGTGCACAGACCTACATGCAGACAGTACATCAACACATACAAAAAACAAAAAAAAAAAACTGTATCCAAAAACCGCTCCCTTTCCCTTTCCCCATGGAAGCCTCATTCTGTCTCTCAGTCTGACAACTATGGTACTTTACAGAAATGGAAGCAGTTAACATTTGTCCTTGCAGGAGTGACTTACTTCATTGAGAACAATGTGTTTAAGATTCATTCCTGCTGGGCGTGGTGGCACGTGCCTTAATCCTAGCACTTGGGAGGCAGAGGCAGTGGATCTCTGTGATTAAGGACAGCCTGGTCTACATAGCAAGTTCAAGGCCAGCCTGGTCTACATAGTGAGTTCCAGGAAGCCGGACTACAGGGAGACCCTGTCTTGAAAAACAAAACAAAAAAACAAAAAGACTCTTCATTGTAGCAGGTGCCATAATTTCTTCCTCTTTTAAGGCAGAGCAGTCTCCCATTGCATGGGTGCACCACTTTTCTTTTATTCTTTGTCCCCCCCCTTTCTCCTGTAGTACTGATGGAGGATGGAGTCGAAGGCTTGATTGTGCCAGGCGAGTGATTCCTCATGGAGCTGTGACCCCAGCCGGCCTATGGTACCCTCTGCTTCCCATTCGCCAGTGGTGGGCACTTGGCCACTCCACTGTTTGAGTCCTGCAAAGCATGCCATTGTGAACCTGAGTGTGTGAATCTGTTCCACATGGGCATCTTTCCTGAAACTTTTCTGGCGAGCTGAGCTGAGCTTCAGTGGCTCACCCACTCTCCCGTGCTCTGTAGGTCCGTCAGCAGAAGAACCTGAGTCAGAGTGAAAGTCCTTCTCCTCAGTTGATGTGCACACAGTGTCCCCGAGCATTAGGGCAGCTGAAGTAATGCACAGGGAACAGCCCTTGGCAGTGGCTGCCAGGCAATGCCGCAGAGGCTCTCGGAGCTCTTCTTACCTCTGCCTGTAGCTCTGGAAGAGATCCACTCAAATCGTCCTTGTGACTTGAGCAGATGCCCCACTGCACAGGCCGGGGCGACACCAGGTTAAGATCACAAGGGATGCACAATAGGGCACATTTGTTTTCAGATCACTTGACATTCTCAGTTTGCCATAACAATAGGTACTGGCGCCAGCATGCACAGATGGGGGACACCATTTGTCGTTTGTTTTTCTGGAACTGTTACTTCACTCAGCATGGTATCTTCTAGCTCCCATCCATTTACCTGCAAAATTCGTGATATCATCTTTCTTTACTGCTGCATAGAACTCCATTGTGTAGATGTACTACATTTTCTCCTATCCACTTGTCACTTGAGGGGCACTGGGGTTGGTTCCAGCTCTTCACTATGTGAAAGAGCTGCAATAAACATGGCTGTGCATGTATCTCTGTGGTAGAATGAGTCTTGTGGGTATATACCCAGGAGTGGTATGACTGGGTCAGGTGGCAAGCTCATTTGAGTCTTCCAAAGAGAATAGACATTTAACAAAGAATTTAAACACGCATATAATTTTAAAGTCAAATCATTGGGGAGGGGGAGATGGCTCAGGTGGTGAACGACTTGTGAGTAGATCCCAGCACCCTCATAGAAAGTTGGGCATGAGCCTGACACCCCAGCACTAGGAGGCAGAGGCAGGCAGATCCTTGGAGCCCACTGCCAGTCTACCAACAGGTGAGCTCCAGGTTCAGTGAGAGACCCTGTGTGCTCAAGAAAGCTGTCCCAATGAGGAATGCAACCACACTGTCTATGTAGCTCAGGATATTAACATAGATTCTGAGTTCACTTAATAAAAATTTATGATCAAGCCATAGAAGGACAGGGCCGAGGAAGTAATCAGCAATTCAAGAGCTCGTCTTCCATAGCAGATTGCTAGCAGTCCACTTTACAGAGGGGGAAGCTTGCAGGGGGGCTTGGAACAGAAAGGGGAGTGCAAAGTGCTGCCCAGGGAGGGGCCGCCTGGGCTAGATGTGGGGAGGGAATACGAAGACCAAAGTTTGTTGTCGGTGTCTTCCTCATTATTGTCTACTTTTAGAAAAAGTGTGCGTGCTTTGTATGATGTGTGTGTACTTGTGTATTAGGTGTGTACTTGGTATGGTTGTGTGTGTTTGCCATGGTGCATGCATGGAGGGCAGAAGGCAGCTCTCAGGACCCCGTCCTCTCCTACACTGTTTGAGGCCAGGTCTCTTTGCCCTTTTGTAGGGGGTGGTGTGTGTGTGTGTGTGTGTGCGCACGCGTGGTGTGGTGGTGTGTGCCAGGGTGCATGCATGGAGGGCAGAAGGCAGCTCTCAGGACCCTGTCCTCTCCTACACTGTTTGAGGCCAGGTCTCTCTGTCTCCTCCACTGCTCTCTGCTCCAGCTTCTGCCGACTCCAGTTCTCCTGTCCCTACCGAGTGAGGGAGAGATCCTGTCTTGCCTAGACCACTGGAATTACGGATGTGCTGCCTGTTACCCACTGAGCCATCCTCTCCAGACCCCATCTTCTTTTTTGTTATTGTTTTATTGAATTTTTGTGTGTTTCATATACAAAATATCTTAATCATCTTTATACCCCCATCTGCACCCCCCATAACACCCCCACTGGGTTTCCGCATTCTGTCATATACGTGAAGGCCTATAGAGTCAAGTTTGTCTACTGCGGTCTAGTCAGCCCTCTAGAGTCTTCCTTTTAAAGATCAACTCTCCCTCACCCAGCAGTGATCACCTGGCAATGGTTATTCAGCTAAGTTTTGGGCCTGCTGACATTTTCAAGTTGTGGGCTGGGTTTTTGTCTGATTGAGTTTGCATGGTCTTGTGCCACTGACACCATCACTGTAGTTCATAGGAGCAAGATCCAGGGGCCTGGTAAGACTCTATTTTAGGGGGAGGGGTCTTTTTTGAGACAAAGGTCTCCCTTTAGTCCCAGCTGGCATGGAGCTGCTATGTAGACCAGGTACTCTTTGAGATAGGATCTTCCCTGTAGCCCCAGCTGTCTGGAACTCACTATGTAGACCTGGCTGGATTTGAACTCACAGAGATCCACTTGGCCTCGCCTCCCAAGTGCTGGGATGAAGTGTGCACCCACCACGCCCAGTGACAGCTTTCCTTTTAAGAAAAGTTTAACATAAATGTCTCATATTAAAATTTTATTTTTTAAAAAACATTTTTAAAATTTTATGTGTATGAGTGTACTGCCCTGCATGTATGTAAGTGCAACCCATGTTATGCAGTGCTTGCAAAGGCCAAAAGAGGTGTTGGATCCTGGAACTGGAGTTAAAGGATGGTTGTTAGACCCTAATCGGGTTCTGGGATTTACAACCTGGTCTCTTCAAGAGCAATCAGTGCTCTTAATTGCTGAGCCATTTCCCCAACCCCTAAAAATTTTTTATTTCAATAATTTCAATTATAGTCATAGTGTGGTCTCTGTGTGGGTACATGCCACACGAGTGCAGATGCCAGAGATACTGGACCCCTCAGGAGCTGCTGTTTCCAGCAATTTGTCAGCCACCTGACACAGTTGCTGGGAATTTAACTGGGTCCCTGGAAGAGCAGAAAGTGCTCTTAAGCCATCTCTTCCACACAAATGCCTTATATTGACATAGTTTTATAATGTGAGTAATTCCTGTGCCTTTTGAAAGTTCAGATCTGTTCTGAAGGGTTCAGATACACCAAGTAATCAATTTCCTCCCCCGCCCCGCTGCTTCCCCACCCAGGGTCTCCCCAAGAACACATGCGCTTCCTCCAATCTGGACCCTTGGGACTTTAGAACCCTGGACCTGGAAGTGCCACTCGCCACCAACCTGAAGTGTCCTCGGCCTCTCTCTTGGCTTGGACCCCATCTCCTCCACTCCGTGCCCTGTGGCTCCCTGGTCTCATCCCGGCTGGGGTAGAGTGAATGGTCAGCTCATTTTCCATGCAGTCCAGTGGAAACCCCCTAGATCTCTTCTTTACCTTCCTGCTCAGCTGACGGTTTGGCCTGCGTGGAAGCCGTTTCCCTTGGCTTTGGAACGCCCCTCCTCCCTCCCGGGTTCCGGCTCAGTCAGTACTGTGAAGGTCTCGTGTGTGAACTGTCCCCTTTCCTAACATCATTTTGAAACTTTACCAGGCACTGGCTTTCCTCCACTTACTGAGCTCGTGCTGAGGACTCCATCTTGGTCTGGGAGTTTCTGGCTTTTTGTACTCTTTCCTCATTTCCCCAGCATGTCCCACCCACCCGCTATTGTACTTCATGTTCCAATATGTTCTAATGTACTTATTTCCAAGTCTCTTTCCTTTGCTTTTCAGGAGATCTCTTTGGTCTTATCTTCAGTCCCTCTTTACTTTTTTTATGCGTATGACCGTTGCATGTATGTAAGTGTACAATGTAGGTGCAATGCCTTTGGAGGCCAGGGAGACTCCTAGAACTCGAGATACAGGCAGTGTTTGAACTACCACATGGGTGCTGGGAACTAAACCTGGGTCCTGCATGAGCAGCAAGTGTTCGTACCCTCCTGGCCATCCTCCAGCCCCGATTGCTTGCTCTCTCAATCGCATCTATACTTAGATTCAGGGTCCTCAACATCACAGCCTCACCAGGGACGAAGGGGAGAAGCTTTGAGTGTCACAACTCCTGGAGGAGACAACTGTCCTCGTTGTGCTCAGTGGAGCTGCCTGGACCTCTCAGCACCCCCTCTTCATCCACCCAGCCACCAACTCTGCTATCACTTGCTCTGGCACACAAATGCTGTTATATCACATGCTCTCATACAGAGCTACTGTCACATGGAGCTGCAAGAAACTCCCTGAGGGGCCAGGGAAAGTGCCCCCGAGGGCTCTTCGGGAGGCTGGAGACCATTTCTGGCACAGTGGTGGGGTATTCAGGTGACACAGCTGTCCTTGGGTTCCTAGAGTCGTGTAGACTGTTGAAGTGCCTGGAGAACCAAGGAGGACTCTGCTCCCCATGTATTTCTTTCCAATGGACACTGAACTCAGTCTTGGAGGAGGACAGGACGGAAGTCTGGATCTTGGAGAGAGCCAGGGCCTGTTAGGTGTGTGCACCACAGGGAGGCATCAGAGCTGGGGCAGAATCCTTGGGACCAGTGGCTTAGAAATGACCCTCACCCTCAGGTCCTCAGTTTCCCTGTTCACACAGGAGGGACACTGGACCAAGTAATCACTTTGGCTTCCTCCTGCCACAGGGACCATGGCCAAGGGGCGCCATCTGGTGGCCTCATGCGTAGTGGTGCTGAGCTGGATGGAGACCCAGAACCTCTCTGGGTTGGGGGGGGGGGTTTGAAAACTGTTTGGGGCTCTGCAGCTCAAGCAGGAGACCAGGGGGAACTGAGCTGCAGAGGAGATTCAGGCGCGAGCCGTGCATGGGACTGGGGACTGAAATTTGGGCTTGGGTGAAGGGCTCAGAATGTCCACCGGGGCTGGGAGCCCTGGCAGGCTTGGCTGGAGGGCAGGAGCTCTCCCCAGGGCAGTCCAGGTACTAGTTGGGCAGTTAGGGGTCAGCCTGCACCGTGTGGGTCTGGTGCCACAGCCATGCCTGGGGCTGGGGCGAGGCAGGAGCTCTCTGCGGTGGGACTGGCACAGGAACTGGCATCAAGAGTACAGCTGGGAATCCAGTCCGATTATTATGTTAGTGAATGAGAAGTCTCCTGAAGCAAAGAATGCTCCAGGCCCTGGGAAACAGCATAAGACCGGCTGCCATTTTTATATTTGAGTCAGTTTAATGATGGGTGATGGACAATTAAAAAGATATGAATTTAGCTTGTGCTAAGTGACGAGAAGGGATTGTAGGAAGAGGCCGTGGGGAGCTAGCAGGGGTGGGAACTTTACCCAGCAGGAAGGTTTTGCTGACAAGGTGGTGTTTCGAGGATGATGGGGGCGAGGGGGGCAGGCATGGATGTCTGTGGGAAGAGCACCTTACCCCAGGCAGGGGCAGCAGCAGTGCAGCGGCTTCTGTTCAGGAGCATGGGGAAACCCATTGGGCTGAATCTGAGCCGGGGCCAGTGTGGGAAAGAGGTGGCCAGCCTTTTGGGGAGCACTAGAAGCAGAGAAACAGTGAACCGCTGGACTCCCCTACCCTCTCTGGCTGTGTTGAGACAGACAGAAAGGGGTGCAGTGGATAGAGGGCCTCCAATGGAGGTATGGGGGGCCATGGGGAGATGACAGTGGCTGGTGTCCACGCAGGACACACAGCTGTGGGACAGCGTCAATGTCATGTGGTCCGGGGGCCGGGATTCCCGTGCACAGTGAGCAGGAGTCAAGGTGAGCTGGGNCCCCCTTCCTTGCCCCCCCACCCCACCAGAACTCATGCATTCTGCCAAACATGCTTTTCATTTTTCTCTCAGTCTCTTTTAAAATTTTCGATGCAGAAGTTTACTGTTTTGAGCAGAGGTTCACTGTTTCAGAAAGTTCTTTGATGCAGTCTTTTCGTTGATGTTGTTATTCCCTCCAATTTGCATCACTCCAAAATATGCATATATGCATGCCACATATATCATTGGTTTTAGCATCTTCAGCTTATGATTCTTTTTTCTTTATTAGGCTGAAAGATGTCATGTTTAAAGGCTCCTTCTTTGCAAGTCCAAACCACCGTCAGTCCTGCCCTTGTGCTCCACACTGGGGTCTTCCTTCCTATGGTCACCAAATGAGATCCAGTAAGCACCACGTCCTGCCTTGATCTTCCTGTACTGGTCTCTGTGATAAAGCCTGTATTGGTCTCCGTGATACAGTCTGGGTAGTCCAACAATGGTAGTCTATACTCTGAAGAGGCTGAAACCCCAGTAGTAGCTCAGTCCACAAGCTGGATGTTTCAGTCCCGATCTGGCACTGAAGCTTTAGAAGATTCTTGGAGAGACATGAGTCTTCAGTCCATATTGGAAGGTTGAAAAGCTGTGTCTCATGTCTTTGAAGGATGGCAGAAGCAGTGGCAGCCACAGGGTAGCTGCACTTGCCAGTAAGACAGGCAAAGAAGCTATGCTTTTTTTTTTTTTTTTTACTTTTTGTCTTTTTACTAAGATCTCAAGTTTTATAAGGAAAACTTCAGCAGATCTGGAGAAGAGGGTCTGTGAAGGGCAGATTATATACTTTAGGGGTTTGAAAAGGGTTTGCTTATGATCTTGATTGTGGTAATTAATGTTTTTTGGTTAGATTTTAATTTTTATCTGACTGGGCGAATACATGCATGTATGTGGGTGCACATGGAGTTGGAGGACAGCCTGCAGGAATCTGTTCTCTCCTCCCGTTGTGTGGGTCCTAGAGATTGCAGCTGGGCTGTCTGGGCTGTCAGCAAACACCTCTATCCACTGACCTAGCTCACTACATTGCTTATTTATTTATTAAATATTTTATTTAGTATTCGTGCTTTTGTTCTCTGACAGAGGGACTCACATAGCCAAGGATGACCTCCAACTCATGCCCATCTCACCTCCACGGCCTGGGATGACACCCGGCTCAAATAGCTTGCTTTCTTTTATGCTTTCTGTCCTCCCTCTCTCCCTCCCTCCCTTCCTCCCTTCCTCCCCCTTTCTTTCTTTTGAGACAGAATAACACACAGCTGAGGCTGGTCTTGAACTCCGAATGTACCTGAGGATGACGTTGAGCCCCCGACCCTCCTGCCTCCACCTTCCAAGTGCTGGGACCCCATGGATTCGATGTTAACTAGCTAGATTTAGTTAATGGTTTAACCTTCAGTGACCCCGGAACCCTACAGAGCTCTGGCAGGCTTCTTTGAGGTGCGCCTTCCCCTTTGATCTGTAGTTTTTACTATTTTTACCACTTTGGGTGTCCTCATCCATCATTTCTGAGCAACTTGCTTGTAAAAAGGTTGGCTTTTGGAGGATTGCTTCCAGCTTTGTGAGGTGGGACAAGCTAAGCCTTTATCTTTTTTTTTTTAATTTTTTTCTTTATTTTATTTATTTTTGTATGTGTATGAATGTACTGTCTGCATGCAAGTTTGTGCACCCGTGTCGTGCAATGCCGCGGAGGTCAGAAGAGGGTCTTGGATTCCCCTGTGTCCTGGTTTGTCTTCCATTGCTGTGACAAAACACTCTGACACCAACTTGGGGAGGAAAGGGTTTATTCAGCTTACATTTCCTGGGTCACAGTTCATCACTTAAGGAGCCCAAGGCAGGAACTCAGGGCAGGAACCTGGAGGCAGGAGCTGAAGCACAAGCCATGGAGGAATGCTGTTCACTGGCTTGCTCGCTCCTCTGGCTCATGCCCAGCCTGCCTTCTTATACCATACACAACTGTTGGCAGCCTACCACACAATGTGTGCTGTACCACGCCCTAAGGTGGCGCTGACTTCCTGAGTTGCTAGAACAACTACAAGCCGTTTCCCGCCGTTGCCTTTGCATTGGGCAAACTGCGCTCCCGGGCCCGAGCTCTCTGGGCCGGCGCCTTGGGCATGCTAATGAGGCATCGGACGGTGCACCAATCCAGAGCATACCCAAACCCTCTGGACTGCTATATAAACGGTGCTTCTGCCCCATTTCGGGGTCCTTCTCACAAAAGAGCTGTGCACAATAAATATTACCACAGAAGAATCCTGTTGTCCGCGTGAAGTTCTTGCCGGCGAAAAAAAAGGGGATCTACACAGCGCGCGGGACCCCACAACCCACCTGCTCAGGGTTGGCACAAAACTCATTGTGGGCTGGGCCCTCCACACGTTGGCCATCAAGACAATACTCCACAGATTGGCCCACAGGCCAATCCATGGGAGCCAATTCCTTAGTGGAGGCTCCCTCAACCCGGTGTGTCAAGTTGCCACTAAAGCTATCCAGCACACTTGACCCCCTTGTCAACTGACACACAAAACACATCACTATTTAAACCATCACCTTTCCATTTTTTGTCACCAAGGTATATTGTTAACATTAATCACAAACCTAAGAGTACAACCTTAAAAGCCCCACTGTCCTTAAAACGCTTCCAAACACTTAAAAGTTCCACGTTCTTGTTTCAATGTCTCTTAACTGTGGGCTGTGTAAAATCCCAAACAAGTACTGTATTATTTCAAAGGCCGACTCGGGCACTCTCAAACAAAACCTAAGTCCACAAAGTATCTCAAGGCTGGACACCTGGGGACTCACTCATGATCTTCTGGGCCTTCCAAAGGGTCTCGGCAGCTCCCCGTCTCCGACTCTGCCATCACTGGCACACACAGCTTATCTCACAGGCCCAGGCCAACTCCATTCCACACCTGCCGCTGCTCTTGGTCGGTTGCATACCATGGTCCTGGCATCTACAAAAAGCTGGGTTCTCCACTGAAACTAAGGCAGCAACTTCACCAATGATCTCTTCTAACCTCTCCTGGTACAAAGCCTCAGCTTTTTATCCATGACTCCTGCAATGTTGGGGTCTTCACTGAAACCGAGTTGTACTTCCACCAAGGGTCTTTCCTGACCTTTCACAGCGCCCAATCCTCGACTGCTCTCTGTGACCCCTCAAATTTCAACGATCCAGAACCATACAGGAGACTCTCTTACAGCGTTCCCAAGTTTTTTTTTTTGCGTGTTCTGGCTTGAATGGAGGTTGGGGGCCCCTTCTGTGAGTACATAACGACTTCTGTGTGCTGCCCCTGTTTGAAATTAAAATTCTTCCCATGACGGTTCACCAGTCATCGATGCTGGTATCTTGTTATTTACATCTGATTTTTCAGCCCGAGCTAACCAGCATAAATTGTTCCAATACAACAAAGATTTCATTACAGGTTCTGGTCTCTTGTTACTTACAGCTGATTCTTCCACCACAGCTGACTAGAACCCACAGATTACACAGTCCTGATGATTTCTGCTTCCTTTTGAACTAGAAACTTCACAAGCCAGGCCTCCATCTTTACAAATCCTTCAGCACAAAACTGCTCCAAGCTCCACAGCAACAATCTTTAGGGACCTTGTACTGCTGCTTCGCAGCCCAAAGTTCCAAAACACCTCCACAATCCTTCCCCAAAACAGCCACAGGTTCAGGTGTGTCACTCGAGCAATACCCCACTCTTCGGACCAACTATTTTCTGTCATAGTTTTGTCTTTCATTGCTGAGTTACAAAAACACTCTGACCAACACAAATTTGGGGAGGAACGGGTTTATTCCGCTTACATTTCCTGGGTCACAATTCGTCCCTTAAGGAGCCCCAAGGCCAGGGAACTCAGGTCCCGGAACCTGGGAGGGCATGGAGCTGAAGCACAGGCCATGGAGGAATGCTGTTCACTGGCTTGCTCGCTCCTCTGGCTCATGCCCAGCCTGCCTTCTTATACCATACACAACCACCTGCCCAGGGTGGCACCACTCATTGTGGGCTGGGCCCTTCCACACTGCTTGGCCATCAAGACAATACTCCACAGATGTGGCCACAGGCCAATCCAATGGGGCCAATTCCCCAATTGAGGCTCCCTCAACCCAGGTGTGTCAAGTTGACACTAAAGCTATCCAGCACACCCTGGAACTGGAGTTCTCCTGGAATTGGAGTTTCAGATGGTTTTTGGCCGCCATGTGGGTGATGGGGATTGAACCCGGGTCCTCTGTAAGAACAGTCAGCGCTCTTAACCGCTAGGCCATCTCTCCAGCCCAAGCTAAGCCTTTATTATAAGGCTGATTTTCTCCAATGAGACGACGGTCTGAGTACCCCGCCTCGTGCCTTGTGAATACGTGTTTTCTTTCTGGTTGTTGTAGAACACAAATTATTTCCAGCATGGTTTAAATTTGTAGTTAATTTATTTTTATTTTATATGTATGAATGTTTTACCTCCATGTATGTAACTGGACCCATGTGGAGGCCAGAGAGGAGCTGGGCTCCCTGGAACTGGAGTTTACCGTTGGTTCTTAGCCACCATGTAGGTTCGGTTCCCAGCCAGCCCTCCTAACCACTGAGCCATCTTTCCAGCCCAGGTTATTTATTTTTTTTAAGTTATGAGAAAATATATAACAAAACTTGCTATTTCAGATCTTTTTAAGCACACTGTTCATTGCAATTAAGTCTATTTGCAGTATGTGGCCCACGCCATTACCCATGCACAGAACTTCTATTATCAGCTTCACAATTAAAACTGTATCCAGGGGCTGGAGAGATAGCCTAGCAGTTAAGAGCACCGACTGCTCTTGCAGAGGACCCGGGTTCGATCCCCAGCACCCACATGGCGGCTAAGAACCGTCTGTAACTCTAATTCCAGGAGAACTCCAGTTCCAGTTCCAGGGGAATCCGAGACCCTCTTCTGACCTTGCGGCATTACACGACACAGGTGCACAGACCTACATGCAGACAGTACATTCATACACATACAAAAAACAAAAAAAACTGTATCCAGAAAATACCGGCTCCCTTTCCCTTTCCCCATGGAAGCCTCATTCTGTCTCTCAGTCTGACAACTATGGTACTTTACAGAAATGGAAGCAGTTAACATTTGTCCTTGCAGGAGTGACTTACTTCATTGAGAACAATGTGTTTAAGATTCATTCCTGCTGGGCGTGGTGGCACGTGCCTTTAATCCTAGCACTTGGGAGGCAGAGGCAGGTGGATCTCTGTGAGTTCAAGGACAGCCTGGTCTACATAGCAAGTTCAAGGCCAGCCTGGTCTACATAGTGAGTTCCAGGACAGCCGGAGCTACAGGGAGACCCTGTCTTGAAAAGACCAAAACAAAAAAACAAAAAGACTCATTCATGTGTAGCAGGTGCCATAATTTCTTCCTCTTTTAAGGCAGAGCAGTCTCCCATTGCATGGGTGCACCACTTTTCTTTTATTCTTTGTCCCCCCCCTTTCTCCTGTAGTACTGATGGAGGATGGAGTCGAAGGCTTGATTGTGCCAGGCGAGTGATTCCTCATGGAGCTGTGACCCCAGCCGGCCTATGGTACCCTCTGCTTCCCATTCGCCAGTGGTGGGCACTTGGCCACTCCACTGTTTGAGTCCTGCAAAGCATGCCATTGTGAACCTGAGTGTGTGAATCTGTTCCACATGGGCATCTTTCCTGAAACTTTTCTGGCGAGCTGAGCTGAGCTTCAGTGGCTCACCCACTCTCCCGTGCTCTGTAGGTCCGTCAGCAGAAGAACCTGAGTCAGAGTGAAAGTCCTTCTCCTCAGTTGATGTGCACACAGTGTCCCCGAGCATTAGGGCAGCTGAAGTAATGCACAGGGAACAGCCCTTGGCAGTGGCTGCCAGGCAATGCCGCAGAGGCTCTCGGAGCTCTTCTTACCTCTGCCTGTAGCTCTGGAAGAGATCCACTCAAATCGTCCTTGTGACTTGAGCAGATGCCCCACTGCACAGGCCGGGGCGACACCAGGTTAAGATCACAAGGGATGCACAATACAGGAGCACAGTTGTTTTCAGATCACATTGACATTGCTCAGTTTGCCATACAACTAGGTAACTGGCGCCAGCATGCACAGATGGGGGACACCATTTGTCGTTTGTTTTTCTGGAACTGTTACTTCACTCAGCATGGTATCTTCTAGCTCCATCCATTTACCTGCAAAATTCGTGATATCATCTTTCTTTACTGCTGCATAGAACTCCATTGTGTAGATGTACTACATTTTCTCTATCCACTTGTCACTTGAGGGGCACTTGGGTTGGTTCCAGCTCTTCACTATTGTGAAAAGAGCTGCAATAAACATGGCTGTGCATGTATCTCTGTGGTAGAATGAGTCTTGTGGGTATATACCCAGGAGTGGTATGACTGGGTCAGGTGGCAAGCTCATTTTGAGTCTTCCAAAGAGAATAGACATTTTTTAACAAAGAATTTAAACACGCATATAATTTTAAAAGTCAAATCATTGGGGAGGGGGAGATGGCTCAGGTGGTGAACGACTTGTGAGTAGATCCCAGCACCCTCATAGAAAGTTGGGCATGAGCCTGACACCCCAGCACTAGGAGGCAGAGGCAGGCAGATCCTTGGAGCCCACTGCCAGTCTACCCAGCAGGTGAGCTCCAGGTTCAGTGAGAGACCCTGTGTGCTCAAGGAAAGCTGTCCCAATGAGGAATGCAACCACACATGCTATGTAGCTCAGGATATTAACATAGATTCTGAGTTCACTTAATAAAAATTTATGATCAAGCCATAGAAGGACAGGGCCGAGGAAGTAATCAGCAATTCAAGAGCTCGTCTTCCATAGCAGATTGCTAGCAGTCCACTTTACAGAGGGGGAAGCTTGCAGGGGGGCTTGGAACAGAAAGGGGAGTGCAAAGTGCTGCCCAGGGAGGGGCCGCCTGGGCTAGATGTGGGGAGGGAATACGAAGACCAAATGTTGTTGTCGGTGTCTTCCTCTATTATTGTCTACCTTTTTAGAAAAAGTGTGCGTGCTTGTGTATGATGTGTGTGTACTTGTGTATTAGGTGTGTACTTGTGTATGGTGTGTGTGTTTGCCATGGTGCATGCATGGAGGGCAGAAGGCAGCTCTCAGGACCCCGTCCTCTCCTACACTGTTTGAGGCCAGGTCTCTTTGTCCCCTTGTGTATGGGGTGTGTGTGTGTGTGTGTGTGTGTGCGCACGCGTGTGTGTGTGCGTGTGTGCCAGGGTGCATGCATGGAGGGCAGAAGGCAGCTCTCAGGACCCTGTCCTCTCCTACACTGTTTGAGGCCAGGTCTCTCTGTCTCCTCCACTGCTCTGCATGCTCCAGGCTTAGCTGCCCGTGGGACTCCAGGTGACTCTCCTGTCCCTACCTCCTGTCTTGCCTATGACCACTGGAATTACGGATGTGTGCCTGTTACCCACTGAGCCATCTCTCCAGACCCCATCTTCTTTTTTAATGTATTGTTTTATTGAATTTTTGTGTGTTTCATACAAAATATCTTAATCATCTTTATACCCCCCATCTGCACCCCCCCATAACACCCCCACTGGGTTTCACGCATTCTGTCATATACGTGAAGGCCTATAGAGTCAAGTTTGTCTACTGCGGTCTAGTCAGCCTCTCTAGAGTCTCTCCTTTAAAGATCAACTCTCCCTCACCCAGCAGTGATCAGCTGGCAATGGTTATTCAGCTAAGGTTGGGGCTGCTGACATTTTCACAGTTGTGTGCTGGGTTTTTGTCTGATTGATTTTGCATGGGTCTTGTGCCCACTGACACCATCACTGTAGTTCATAGGAGCAAGATCCCAGGGGCCTGTAAGACTCTATTTTAGGGGGGAGGGGTCTTTTTTGAGACAAGGTCTCCCTTTAGTCCCAGCTGGCATGGAGCTTGCTATGTAGACCAGGTCTCTTTGAGATAGGATCTTCCTGTAGCCCCAGCTGGTCTGGAACTCACTATGTAGACCTGGCTGGATTTGAACTCACAGAGATCCACTTGCCTCTGCCTCCCAAGTGCTGGGATTGAAGGTGTGCACCCACCACGCCCAGTGACAGCTTTCCTTTTAAGAAAAGTTTAACATAAATGTCTCATATTAAAATTTTATTTTTTAAAAAACATTTTTAAAATTTTATGTGTATGAGTGTACTGCCCTGCATGTATGTAAGTGCACCCATGTTATGCAGTGCTTGCAAAGGCCAAAAGAAGGTGTTGGATCTCCTGGAACTGGAGTTAAGGATGGTTGTTAACCACTATGTGGGTTTTGGGATTTAAACCTGGGTCTTCTGTAAGAGCAATCAGTGCTCTTAATTGCTGAGCCATTTCCCCAACCCCTAAAAATTTATTTCAATAATTTCAATTATATGCATATGTGTGTCTCTGTGTGGGTACATGCACACGAGTGCAGATGCCAGAGGTACTGGACCCCTCAGGAGCTGCTGTTTCCAGCAATTTGTCAGCCACCTGACACAGTTGCTGGGAATTTAACTTGGGTCCCCTGGAAGAGCAGAAAGTGCTCTTAAGCCATCTCTTCCACACAAATGCCTTATATTGACATAGTTTTATAATGTGAGTAATTCCTGTGCCTTTTGAAAGTTCAGATCTGTTCTGAAGGGTTCAGATACACCAAGTAATCAATTTCCTCCCCCGCCCCGCTGCTTCCCCACCCAGGGTCTCCCCAAGAACACATGCGCTTCCTCCAATCTGGACCCTTGGGACTTTAGAACCCTGGACCTGGAAGTGCCACTCGCCACCAACCTGAAGTGTCCTCGGCCTCTCTCTTGGCTTGGACCCCATCTCCTCCACTCCGTGCCCTGTGGCTCCCTGGTCTCATCCCGGCTGGGGTAGAGTGAATGGTCAGCTCATTTTCCATGCAGTCCAGTGGAAACCCCCTAGATCTCTTCTTTACCTTCCTGCTCAGCTGACGGTTTGGCCTGCGTGGAAGCCGTTTCCCTTGGCTTTGGAATGCCCCTCCTCCCTCCCGGGTTCCGGCTCAGTCAGTACTGTGAAGGTCTCGTGTGTGAACTGTCCCCTTTCCTAACATCATTTTGAAACTTTACCAGGCACTGGCTTTCCTCCACTTACTGAGCTCGTGCTGAGGACTCCATCTTGGTCTGGGAGTTTCTGGCTTTTTGTACTCTTTCCTCATTTCCCCAGCATGTCCCACCCACCCGCTATTGTACTTCATGTTCCAATATGTTCTAATGTACTTATTTCCAAGTCTCTTTCCTTTGCTTTTCAGGAGATCTCTTTGGTCTTATCTTTCAGTCCCTCTTTACTTTTAGTTTATGCGTATGACCGTTCTGCATGTATGTAAGTGTACAATGTAGGTGCAATGCCTTTGGAGGCCAGGGAGACTCCTAGAACTCGAGATACAGGCAGTTTTGAACTACCACATGGGTGCTGGGAACTAAACCTGGGTCCTGCATGAGCAGCAAGTGTTCGTAACCTCCTGGCCATCTCTCCAGCCCCGATTGCTTGCTCTCTCAATCGCATCTATACTTAGATTCAGGGTCCTCAACATCACAGCCTCACCAGGGACGAAGGGGAGAAGCTTTGAGTGTCACAACTCCTGGAGGAGACAACTGTCCTCGTTGTGCTCAGTGGAGCTGCCTGGACCTCTCAGCACCCCCTCTTCATCCACCCAGCCACCAACTCTGCTATCACTTGCTCTGGCACACAAATGCTGTTATATCACATGCTCTCATACAGAGCTACTGTCACATGGAGCTGCAAGAAACTCCCTGAGGGGCCAGGGAAAGTGCCCCCGAGGGCTCTTCGGGAGGCTGGAGACCATTTCTGGCACAGTGGTGGGGTATTCAGGTGACACAGCTGTCCTTGGGTTCCTAGAGTCGTGTAGACTGTTGAAGTGCCTGGAGAACCAAGGAGGACTCTGCTCCCCATGTATTTCTTTCCAATGGACACTGAACTCAGTCTTGGAGGAGGACAGGACGGAAGTCTGGATCTTGGAGAGAGCCAGGGCCTGTTAGGTGTGTGCACCACAGGGAGGCATCAGAGCTGGGGCAGAATCCTTGGGACCAGTGGCTTAGAAATGACCCTCACCCTCAGGTCCTCAGTTTCCCTGTTCACACAGGAGGGACACTGGACCAAGTAATCACTTTGGCTTCCTCCTGCCACAGGGACCATGGCCAAGGGGCGCCATCTGGTGGCCTCATGCGTAGTGGTGCTGAGCTGGATGGAGACCCAGCACCTCTCTGGGTTTGGGGGGGGGGTTGAAAACTGTTTGGGGCTCTGCAGCTCAAGCAGGAGACCAGGGGGAACTGAGCTGCAGAGGAGATTCAGGCGCGAGCCGTGCATGGGACTGGGGACTGAAATTTGGGCTTGGGTGAAGGGCTCAGAATGTCCACCGGGGCTGGGAGCCCTGGCAGGCTTGGCTGGAGGGCAGGAGCTCTCCCCAGGGCAGTCCAGGTACTAGTTGGGCAGTTAGGGGTCAGCCTGCACCGTGTGGGTCTGGTGCCACAGCCATGCCTGGGGCTGGGGCGAGGCAGGAGCTCTCTGCGGTGGGACTGGCACAGGAACTGGCATCAAGAGTACAGCTGGGAATCCAGTCCGATTATTATGTTAGTGAATGAGAAGTCTCCTGAAGCAAAGAATGCTCCAGGCCCTGGGAAACAGCATAAGACCGGCTGCCATTTTTATATTTGAGTCAGTTTAATGATGGGTGATGGACAATTAAAAAGATATGAATTTAGCTTGTGCTAAGTGACGAGAAGGGATTGTAGGAAGAGGCCGTGGGGAGCTAGCAGGGGTGGGAACTTTACCCAGCAGGAAGGTTTTGCTGACAAGGTGGTGTTTGAGGATGATGGGGGCGAGGGGGGCAGGCATGGATGTCTGTGGGAAGAGCACCTTACCCCAGGCAGGGGCAGCAGCAGTGCAGCGGCTTCTGTTCAGGAGCATGGGGAAACCCATTGGGCTGAATCTGAGCCGGGGCCAGTGTGGGAAAGAGGTGGCCAGCCTTTTGGGGAGCACTAGAAGCAGAGAAACAGTGAACCGCTGGACTCCCCTACCCTCTCTGGCTGTGTTGAGACAGACAGAAAGGGGTGCAGTGGATAGAGGGCCTCCAATGGAGGTATGGGGGGCCATGGGGAGATGACAGTGGCTGGTGTCCACGCAGGACACACAGCTGTGGGACAGCGTCAATGTCATGTGGTCCGGGGGCCGGGATTCCCGTGCACAGTGAGCAGGAGTCAAGGTGAGCTGGGGTGAACGACTGGAGAGGAGGTGAGCAAATGCAAAATACCCAGCCGCAGAGGCGGGCGCTGGCCAAGGTGCTGAAGCCCCGTGTCTGCTGGGTCTGGACCTTGCCTGGAGAGAAGGTGGAAGGCTTGAGAGGGAGAGAGACTGGCCAAACGACCAGCGGGGTCTGCATACCACAGCAGTAGCCTGACCATGCTGACCTGTCTGGGGAACTCAGCCCAGTGTCCTCCCGGGACCCCGGCCACTGCAGAAGTGACCGCCCTCCCTCCTGCTGCTGGGCCCTCCAGGGCGGGGTTGGGTCCTTTTTCCACTCCTGCTCTCCTGAGGCCAGGGCGGGGGGGGGGAGGGGGGGGTGAAGGGTCAGGAGGCAGCAAGACCGATTGCTGAGAAGCCCAGACTGTCCATTTGAGCCGTCTTCATGGCCCAGTCTCAGTCCTCTCATCTATGAAACAAGGATTGTAATGACACCTCTCCTAGCATTGTGGTCAGAATAAATTGAGTGCATGTGGTCAGGTGGGTAGCACAAAGCCCTGCCCATGGGCTCTCAGGTGCCCTCCCCCGAGGCTGCAGCCGTCCTCAGGGCTGAGAGGCTCAGCCTTGAGCTGGGATCACTTCCCCGTGGACAGGGTTGTCATCCTGAAGCTCCCACCCTTCCTTCCACCACTCGGCATGATCCTGGAGTAAGCAGGGAGCCCAGTGAGCTGCCAGATATGCAGAAATCCAGAGGGTGCCAAGCCCCTCTTAAATGGTGGGAAGACTTCCTCTTTTTCTATGTATATGAATGTACTGTCTGCATGTAGGTCTGTGCACCCGTGTCATGCAATGCCGCGGAGGTCAGAAGAGGGTCTCGGATTCTCCTGGAACTGGAGTTCTCCTGGAATTGGAGTTACAGGTGGTTCTCAGCCGCCATGTGGGTGCTGGGGATAGATCCTGGGTCCTCTGCAAGAGCAGTCGGTGCTCTTAACCGCTGGGCCATCTCTCCAGCCCTGGAAGACTTCCTCTTGCCCCACCACTCTTGAAGGGTTGAGGACCTGTGGATGCTGGGCGTGGTCCTGGAGCCACGGACTTCAGACCCCTTTATCTCCTCCAGTCTCAGCTCCCTAATCCTTTCCTATTTATTTATTTATTTATTTATTTAATGTATATGAGTGTATTGCCTGCATGTGTGTAAGGTCAGAAGAGGGCCTCAGATCCCCTGGAACTGGTGTTAGGGACAGTCGTTAGCTGCCGTGTGGGTGCTGACAGGTCTTCTGCAAGAACAGCAAGTGCTCTCAACTGATCAGCCATCCCTCCAGCACCCCTTTCCCCCAGTATCTTTATTAAATGCTCAAATGAGTGGTTAAAACAACCCATGAAGGTAGAGCCCCACAGAGTGGCACTGAATGTAGTAAAAGGCCCCCGATCTCCCCCCACATGCCTGCCTCCATCTCTCCAGCCTCTCCAGGGATAAGCACACAGTCTTCCTAGGAGTTAGGAGAGTGTGCCACACTGTGTGTCCCCATACAGCATCCAGGCCATCACACTGCCTGCCCCCATACAGCATCCAGGCCGCCATTCCAGGAGCTCCCTCTGAGGTGCACTCCCTCTCGTGAGAGATAAAGTGGTCAGATTGGCTGTGCTGCACGGCCTCCCTGGAGTCTTGGGAGAAAGTCCTGGTGCCTGCCTAGCTCACCAGTCAATAGCTGCAAGAAGGTGCCTCTTTTAAAGAGGTGGGTGGGGGTGGAGGCAACGATAGGCCTTGGCTCAGAGGTACTAATCCCTGTTATGTCAAGGTGCCTTTTAGGGAGGGGGCCTCCTCCTCAGGTTGGGAGGCCTGGAGCCCCACAGACCCACTGCAGGAACATAACCACTGCAGCCTTCCTGAAATGTCTCATGTGCTGCCTGATTGGAAGTCCAGTTCTGGCAATTAATCCCGTGGAGGCTCCACTCAATTGCAGGAGTTTTTTTTTTTTTTTTTTTTTTTTTTTTTTTTTTTTTTTTTTTTTTCGTTTTTTTTACCAGTTTTTTTTTTTTTTTTCTGTTTTGTTCCCTTGGCCTAGATTTCCCCAGGGACAGCTCTGCTCAGGGCTCGACCTGGTAAATTAAATGTTAAAAAATCCTCACAATGACTTTAATCAATCCCGGGAGGTGGCGGATGGCCTCCTCCCAAGGTTCAGGGGCTTGGAGCAAACTGGGTGGGGAAATTGGAAGGCAGGAGGGGCTCCCCAGAGTCTCCTGCCCCCAGGGAGAGGAAGGAGGGGGAACGATATCATACCCCCAAATTCAGACCTTGGGAGCTGAGAGGAGGGGTTGGAGAAGGCCCTTCACCCCCTCATGACTTGCCCTGCTCTCTGTCCCAGGTTAGGGGTGGCCATTGTGGAAGGGAAGCAAGCAGATCGACGACCCCTCTCTGGTTCAGAAGCCTCAGCGTCTGCTATTGCAGACCTGCGAAGTGTTCAGACCAGCATGTTGGAAGTCAACAGTGGAGAGCCCCTGGCTGTTAGGCTGACACACTACTCTTCAGCTATGGCGGGGGACCCCAGAACTGGAGAGGTCTGTCTCTGGCTTGGGGAGTGCAGATCAAGCGATTTCAAGTTTTTCATCGTGCAGTTGGAGGGGGACAGGGGGAGGGTGCACCTTTCCAGGTCTCTAAAGAGGTCTTCCTGTAACTGCTACCCTTTTAGATCCTAGTCCCAGATCATGTCCCCCCCTGGGTTGGTTTCCAACATCCTCTATCCTACACAGCTAGCTTACTTAGGCAACCTTAAGAACTCAGCTGGATCTCCTTGCCGGGATGTCCTGCTTGGCCAGAGGTGCTTGGGTTAGTGTCCTAGGAAAGCCCACCTCGGCTGCTGTGGTGCTGGTGGTGGGGGAGAGATGCTGAGATTCCTAAGGAGAGCCTTTGGAACATGGGCAGGGTGGGGTCGCAGTCATCGGTCTCCCTGAATGTCTTTAGAGACCAGGACCCCCAAGGGCTGGAAAGATGTCCCTTATTCTCAGAGGTTTGGGGGAGCAACTAGGCGACAGTCCTGTCCGATGCCAGGGTGCTGAGGTCTTGGAGCGCGGAAGGCAACGGGTTAGGTGCGGATCTGGTTCTCCATCCTCCTAGGTACACCGCCCCAACTAGGTCCGCGCGTCCGGCTCGCCGCCGGGGCTGTGGGGGCGCTGTCGGCGCGGGCGAGCGGGTGGGGCGGGAGCGCGCGGGAGCGCGGTGCGGAGGAGCGCAGGGCTGGGGGCGCCGGCCGCTGAGGACCCGGGCCTGGTGGTCGGCCTGACTGTGCGGGGCGCGGCGAGGCGGGCGCGCGGCCAGGGAGCGCGCGGGCGGGGCGGCGGCGGCAGCGGGAGGCGCTCAGGGCTGCTGCCCGCCTTCCACTCCTTCATGGCGCTGCCGGGGTCCCCCGAGCCGCCCCGCGGCGCGCCCCGCAAGGTTCCCAGCCTGCTGGAGATGGGGGCGCTCTGTCTGGACTCGGACATCATCCTGGGCTTCACCAGCCACCTCCTGAGACGGCGAGGCAAGGTGAGGGCTGGCGGGGCCAGGCTGGCTGCGGCGCAGTCCCGCGACTTTGCTGCGCTGCACGGAGAAAAAGCGCCGGGTCCCGGGTGGAGTCCCGCATCCCGCGCGGAGACTCGCTGTTGCACTTTCCCGGGTTGTTGCTGCCTGCATCGCCCCCTCTCTAGTCAAGGCTGAACCTGGACCAGAACGAGCTGGGCGCATCCTTTCTCAGCGAGGAGAGCGCAGCGCACGGATCCCAGGTCTCACCTTGCTGGGGTGGGTCAGGAAAAGGCAGGGGCAGCGTGATCTGAGTCTTCTAGTCGTGCACCCCCGGGGTCTGCAGGACCGTGTGTCTGTCCCCTTTGGGCACACCAGCGTAGAGTGTGAATGTTCAGGGAACTGAAGTTGCGGGTGTGGCCCGCCACGAGCGAGCGCAGGGCCTGGATTCCAGGCACCCAGAAACACTGGGTGTATGTGTGGAGTGAAGGTGGTGGAGGGTATAAACGTGTGAGGCGCACTCCCTGGGCCTGAGGCATGCTGGGAATGACGTTCCCCGCAGGGGTTTCGGGGATGAGGTGGGGAGGTTGGCTACCCAGATCCCAGGGTGGGCCAACGCCTATCTTCCTTCACGAGGCGGAGGTGAACTAGGAGAGAACAGGGAGACCCCACACTTCTGGATCAGGGCAAAGGCCCTGGAGGATCAGGGGTTACAGAGACAGGGGATCCGGTTCTCACTTTATTCCCGACTCCCCGGCGCATCTGCAGACTTTAAGTCAAAGGCGACCCGGAAAACCAGATCTTTCATCCCACTTTCTTGGCGGGTGAGTGCGTAGGAAGGGAGGGCTAAGTAAGCGGCATGGGGGTGGGTGGGGAAGGACGGCTAAACGGAATGGAAAGGTCGCTGGGCAGACGAAAGCCCGCGCGAAGGTCGCACTGTGCTCTGGAAGAGTCCGGCCGGGTCTTTTCCTGACTCGCTCAGGCTCGGCTCTAAGTCGTGGGGGCTGCGCACTGCACGCGTGGAGCCCTCGTCCACCGGCGCACGGCTGCCGGCAGGTGGCGCTTGCGTCACAGGGAGCCCTTCCACCTCTCCCGCCTCCTCCAATTTGGGATTTCGCGTTGACCCTGAGGCCGGGCTCAGAGCCTCCTGCGACCTCAGATGGCGGTGACATTTGGGGTCTGGCTTGGGCGAGAGCAACCGGTCGCCGGGGAAGGAGGACGACCTCCAGGCCGGAGACAAACGGGCAATTAATTCCGGAGCTAAGTTCCCATCTGCTAGGCCTGCTGACAACAGGTCCCGCGCACAGCCCCGGGCCAGCGGCAGCGCCTCCCCCCCGGCTTCTCTGGCCGCACCGCGCGCACATCCACTTCCACGCGCCCGCGCGGCTGCAGGGACACGCGCGCAGCCCGCAGACAGGATCCCAGCAGCGCACTGCACTTCTCGGGACGCGGACTCTCTCCCACTCGAGACGTTTAGACCCAAAGCGTGGCCAGCCGCACTCGAAGCGCTCTCGGGCTGCCAGGGAGGCGATTAGGAGTCTGTAGGCAGGGGCCTAGTCCCTTTCATGTCCCCCACTTGCGGCGTGACCTTGGGCAAAAGACCTGTTTTCCCGCCTGCTAAGTGTGGAGTGGGTGGGTGCATCCCGGGAGGCACGCAGACCCCCGCATCGCGCGCCACAAGAGGCGCATGCGTGCGCGGAACTTGGGTCTCTCCACCGCCCCAGCGCCCCTCCCGGACCGATCTCACCTAACAGGTTGGGGGGGTTCCCAGGAGTGGGAGGGACCACAGGGGGAGGCGACCCCCGCCCTCTCCGCGCCGCTCAGGGTGGGGGCGGTGCTCCGTTGCCCCGCCCCCTTCCCGCCCCTTACTAGCCCCCGCCCGCCCGGGAGTACGGCGCAGTCACCCCGCGCTCTCCGCCACTCGCTTGCGCCATCAACTTCCGAGCTGCCGGCCCAGCCATGGGAGCGCCCCCGGGCCGAATCACGTAGCCTCTGCACCCCGGGAGCCAAGGCAACCCTTCCAGCGTCCGGGCCATGGTCGGCCGCGGCGCCTCTCTGTGTGCGGCGCAGCCCGCGGTACGCACGGCCGGGCGGGGAGCGGGCGGCGGGGACCGACTGGCACTGGGTTCGCAGCCCGCGACGCCGAGGATTTCTTGGGGTGCGCGCGCCCCAGGAGCGGGGCGTGGAGGGGAACGCGCGGGCCGTGGGGCTGGGGTTCTCCTGGGACCTCTGGCGTTACACCCAGTGGGTGGGCACCGGGCTCGCTGCTAGCGCCCCAACTTCCTCGCGAGCCTGGCTCTCGGACCCGGCGCGCCGGGGTTTGGAGTTGCGGGTGTGGGGTCCCGTAGTGGCGCGCCTCCGAGGCTCGGGCTCACTTCTCCTCCACCCCCCGCAGGTGGCTGAGTGCGGTCCGACCCGAGAGCCCCCGCCGCTGATAGAGCTATCCCCGCACAAGAGGTTGCCCGCCGGCTCGGAGCAAGACCCATGCGGCCGCCGCCCTGCTCCCGAAGGCGCCGGGGCCGGCGCAGAGCAGGGTCACACTGCCGGTGGGGGAGGCTGGTGCCGCCACTGCCACACGAAGCTCGTGGAGCTCAAACGACAGGCGTGGAAGTTGGTTAGCGGACCTGGGACCCCCCTCCGGGTAAGTGGCCCCCTCCCCAGGCCCTGCCTGAGGCAGGGCAGAGCTGGAACTTGGGAGAGTCGGGTTCCACGTGGGTCCTCCTGCTGCACGTTTGTAACTCTGAAAGTGTGAGCTCGGGCCCCTTCCCGGAAGGAGCCCTGCTGTGTGCTGAAGGGGGCTGGGCCGGTTTCTTTCCCTGTCTCAGCGGTAGCCGTGGTCTGTTAGGGAGGAGCAGGGGGAGGGGGCAAGGAAGAAGACTGGTTTTCACTCAGGGCAGGGGCCTAGCAGCCAGAGGTTGCTTGGTGTGCCGTGGATCTTTGTGTACTCGAACATTGGCTGCCTCTGTCCAGAAGCTATAAAAGGTGGGTGAGTGGCCCTTCTGCATCTGGAGGTCCCTGCACCACCCTGGGCAGAGTCTGTCATGGGTAAGGCCTGTGCCCTGCCCTGGACCCCTGCCTCTTGGGCCCAGGCCCGGCCTGTAGGCAGTGACTGTTAGGCCTCTGGTTTTCCCAGGCCTGGCTAACAAGTGCCGGTGGAGACGGGTCTACTGGGCTTTCCGGCCAGTGGGCTTGCCAGGCCTGGAAAGACCAGAACCATTGTTCCAGGGAACAATGCTCCCTGGAAGTGTGCAAGGCAGGGCCGGTGGGGGTCTCCAGAGGAAATGCTCCTGACCTTCAGTCATGAAGGAGCCCCTGGGAAGTGTATGTAACCCCCATTTGTTTCAACTGTAATTCTCCAAGCAGTGCTGTGGTCTAGGGTGAGACCCTTCTGGGCCAGGCTGGGTGGGGTGGCGTGTGTCTATCCTGGGCATCCCTCCAGGTCCCCTTGGCACCGTCTAGGGTGGGGATGTTATAGCCTGTCTGGCCAGGGGCTAGATCTGGGCCTGGTGTGGCAGGGTGTTTCTGGGCCTTCGCCTGTGGCAGCTAGCCATTGCCGAGCTCTGCACCCCAGACAGCTTAAATCTAGCTCAAAGGAGAGCAGAAAACCTAGAGGATCCCAGACGGCCCCTGGGAAGGGCTCCCAAGGCTTGTCGTGAAGCAGACAGAAGCAGGAGGGCCTTTTGACAGAGCTGCCTCCCCACTCTGGGAGTGGGTTTTGGTCTCCTGTTGCTCTCTAGGGCCAACCTGGCTGGGCACGTGTGGGTGGAGTCCTGGTAGTGGGAGCTGCGGCCACAATTGTAGACGATGGAATTGAGGGCCTCATCGGCCGTCTTTGTGGCCTCTCCTGCAGACAGCACCATCTCTCACCATGTCCTGAGTGTGGCCTTTGATGTAAGCTGCTGCTCACTCACGGGAAGCTCCTTTGTCCTAGCCTGGTCTTGGCATTGGCACACGTGTCCTGGGCCAGGGCTTTGTGTGGGGGTGGACCCTCACCTGCTGCATTTCCTCCTGTCACAGAGGTGGCCTCTGACTGTTCTGGGAGTGCTGTGCATCCATTTTTCTCTAGAGAGAATGGAAGGCCTCAGGACACAGTCGTGTACCCACCCTGGGACTTCTGTGGATGTCATGAATGTCACCTGTGTGGGCCAGGCCTTCCTCGGACTCCAGGGTGAATTTCAGCCCCTAGTTCTGGCCTGACCACTGTGCGTGCATACATGCACATGGCTTCTGCTTTGAGGTGGGAAGAGGGGGTCCACTGGAGGCAGGTGGGGGACACTGTGGGGGGCCCTGGTAGCTCTGTTCTCCAGGGTCAAGGGTGATGCTGTGAATTTAGCCTGGTGTTCCAGGACCTTCCCAGGGGTCTGCTTCTTAATTTTGGTCATGAGGAGAACTCCCACGAGCAAGCACAGCACTTTACAGCTTATAGGAAAACTCTGCCTGAATCTCCCTGCCTTATGCCTGGCCCTAAACCAGGAGGCGGCCTGCTGGGCTCCTACTTACTGCTGGCTGTAGGGTGGAGCTGGACCATGGCCTGGTGGTTAGAGTCTTTGGCTTGTGGTGGTAGTGGTGGTGAGGGTCCCTGCCTAACTTCAGTGGTAGAGGGAGGTATAGGGCCAAGGGGCAGCCTGGTGACATCACTTTGAGAGTGTCGCTGTCCAAGCCCACAGCCCGTGACCTGGCTCCTGGCCCATCTTCCTACCGACAGACAGTGATACTCCTGGGAGGTTCTTTGAGTGCTCTTGGTTGTTTCCTCCTGTGCAACACCGGCCGCCTTGCCTGTTTCACGGTGCTTAGAACAGTGTTGGCAGAGCTCCCATCCCATCCGGGCTGCTGCTGAGATGGGCCTGGGGTCACCTGGGTTCTGTGTCTTTGGCTGCTGGATGGTGTAGTTGGAGTGTTCAGCTGGCCATTGGTGGTCCCCTGCCATCACTGTGCTATGGTCCCCTCCTTCCAGATGCTTCCACCAGGTGAAGTGTCCCTTTAGGGCTGGTAACACAGCATCTTCCACCTGAAGACCAAAGCCAGGTCCTTCCTCTGTCTACTAGCCCCGTCCCTCCCATATCCACATTGGCTACAGTGAATTGGCCACTTAAATCCCACCAGACCCCTTCCTTCATCTTCATTCTTCTCCAGGGAGCCATCCCAGGCAGTAGCTCTGCCAGGACAGGCAGAAGGTCCAGGTCACATGGAAATGTTTGTTGAATAACTAAATGACCAGGCCTTTCCTCCTGTACCTTATGGTGGTCAGTCACCCTGAAGGTGGCTGGATTCTGGCTCTGTGTCCCCCAAGGCAACACCCCTCCAGAGGAAGACAATCTTCTCATAAAGAAGATCACTGTCTGATGCTTAAGTTGCCGTCCCAGCAGCTGCCCAGAGAGTCATTCAGAGGTGGTGACCTGGTCAGGACCAGTGACATTCTTTCAAAGTGTCCCTTCCAGAGCTGAAGAGATGATCTGCCCTATGGGAAAGGGATTGAGTCTCACTTGGCTCCTGCAGGCTCTGCTCGTCCAGCCAGAGCTGAAGAGATGATCTGCCCTATGGGAAAGGGACCGAGTCTCACTTGGCTCCTGCAGGCTCCGTTCGTCCAGCCAGAGCTGAAGAGATGATCTGCACTATGGGAAAGGGATCGAGTCTCACTTGGCTCCTGCAGGCCTCCACTCGTCCAGCCAGAGCTGAAGAGATGATCTGCACTATGGGAAAGGGATCGAGTCTCACTTGGCTCCTGCAGGCTCTGCTTGTCCAGCCAGAGCTGAAGAGATGATCTGCACTATGGGAAAGGGATCGAGTCTCACTTGGCTCCTGCAGGCTCTGCTCGTCCAGCCACAGCTTCATTTCACTGCTTCTGGTTCTGGTTTCTTTGCTGCAGCCTTTGCCTGAATGAAATGGTGAACACGGCTGCCGAGCTGAAGCGCCATCCTGTGCAGCCCGGGATGCATTGCCCAGGCTCTGGGGCTCCACACACACGGGGGCCAGCCCTTGGGGGAGGGCCAGGAGCCTCCCCACCCTCCCCGTGGCCCGGCCTCTGTGGTTTGGTGTGTGCCTCTGTGGTTTGGTGTGTGCTCCTTTCTCCACCAAATACACCATTTCTCAGCACGTCTCTGCCCTCCCCTGTTGCTTGTTTTACTCGGAGTGTGTGTGTGTGTGTGTGTGTGTGTGTGTGTGTGTGTGTTCCTTCTAGCTCTCTATGCATCAGTCTCCTCTTCTAAGAAGCCCTCAACTCCTCTGGAAAGGCGGGGCCCCACATGCTCTGGCTGCACAGACCCCAGCCCTGATTATACTGTGATGTGGGAGTGTAACTGAATCTCTGTGCCCCCTAAGCAGGTTATGGTCTGGAAGGGCTGACTCAAGCTGTCTTCTCTGATTCAGAAGTTGCTCCCTGGTCAAAGTCCCCCCACTGCTCTGGGCTGCCACCCTCTATGCTGTTTGGAGCCAGGCCCAGTGTCCGCCCGAGGCCCTGCAGGGTGCGGCTCTGGCGTCTGCACCGTTTCCCAGCTGAGCCCAGGTGTCAACCAGGGGAGGCATGCGAGGGGCTGGTGCTCCCGCGGCTGGCTGGCAGGGGATGAGGTGACTCAGTGGGGAGGTGTCTGCTTCTGGAGCTGGACTCTCGGAGGCTCAGGGCTCTTATGTGACTCGGGGGGTCTAGTGGGTCGGAAGGACCGCGGTAGCCCCAGCCTCATCTCTGTCGTTTCCCAGGCCTTTGCAGTTCCACTGTGCCTTAAGCTGGCTTCCTGTTGCCCATGACGTCGGCTCAGTGTGGGCGGATGAATATGTTTCTCCTGGTGTCCTTGTCTTACCTGTTCTGCTAGCCTGGGGTTTCAGGCATGGAAGGGGGGACTTGGGGAATGAATTTTGGGGAAGGACTTAGGCTTAAGGGTGTAATTCTTCCCTCTCTGAATCTCTGTTGGGTGCAGTATTGCTAGTGGCTGTTGCATGTGCCTGAGGTGTCAAGTGTAAGCTTCGTCTCCTGAGGCGCGCGAGAGAGAGAGAGAGAGAGAGAGAGAGAGAGAGAGAGAGAGAGAGAGAGCTTGTGTGTATATACCTGCATAGGTGAACCTAGGCAGGGATTGGGTGGTCACTGGCCTTACTGTCCTCTGCTGAATGGTGGAGGTGTGGGCACAGGTTTCCTGTGTACCTTGAGCTGCTCAGTCAAACTAGAGGGTCTCGTGGTGGTTTGGAGTGGATGAGCCCTTCCCTAACCTCCCTTTAGTTACTGTCCTGGAACAACCTCATAGGTGGAAGGCAGAGGAGCCTGTTCTTTTCCTAAATAATAATGAACGTGTAGGTCCCCTTTTCCTCAATCTGCCAGGAAGCTCACAATAGGTCTGTTTAGCATGGGACTTTTCTCTTAAGGGAGGTGACCATTCCTGTGTGTTCCAGTTGGCATTGTCTCTTACTCACATGGTTCTGTTTTAAATCTACAAAGACTGTATGCTGGCTTCCAGAAACGCTACAGTGTAGATTTAAAACAAGCAGGACTGCAGGGCTAAGCGCCCCCTGGCCCAGTCTCACCGTTAATTTGGCTCATGGAACAGGGAATCTGGACAGGGCAGGGGAGGTGAGGCTGGGCTGGTCCTGTGGGGTCCTGTCGGGAGCTAAGTGGGCTGTTTGCCCTTTCTGTCACCGAGTTCAGTCTGTCCCTTCCCACTGGTGCTAGGTAGGGGGAGCCTAAGGCAGGAACCCGAGGCCTCAGTTTCCCCATTTGAACTCACAGGGTTCTGGGAGTCACCCTTGCTCCTCCCAGGCTGGGAGCCTTTTTGGTGACAGTGTAGTGGCCTTGCTGATGGGTGTGCTGTGTCCACATCTCAGATGCACCCCTCTGTTCGCTGGGGTCTGGTTGTTGGATGTCTGGTGTCCTGTAAGAGGCCTCTGGTCTCGTCCCTACATTTTGGTTAACATCCTGCTGAGGCTGGGCAGGCTCTACAGGTCGCTGTGCTGGTGGATTTATGGTCTTGTGTGGCCCAGGGCCAAGCCTGGCGCCTGCTGTGGTTAGATGGATACTTCTACAGGCCTCGTGCATTGACCTCTGACTCTGACAGCAGGGTCATCCTGAGCTGCAGCCTGTTTCCGGGTGGAGCATGCCATGCTGGATCTCGAGGTCAGTGACTTGGACTGCGGGATGGGCTCTCCTCTCTACAAGTCCTGCCTCCGTCTGTCACCCCAACCCTTGGCCAAAGTCCAGCTCTGCCTCCTAGCAGCCTTGGGTTCCTTCTTGTTCAGCCCCATTGGCTTGGCCTGTGCAGGAGCCCAGGGACTGTCTTGCTCCTGGGGTAGCAGCAGGCCTGTCCTCTGGTTGCCTGTCTCTCAGCTTTCTTATCTCCAGACTCAGAAGCTAGATAGGCAGAGGGGTCCCCAAAGGGGGCCAGCCAGGAGGTGCCTGGGAGCGGGGCCCTAGAATTGGAGCTCTATCTCTGCTACACAGGCCTCTCTGGCCTTCAGTCTACAAGGAGGGCAAGTTCTCAGTGTACGTCAGGCAACATGGTCATCTATAGTGGTGGAGGTAGGTGACTCGGCCTTGTCCAGTGGCGGGTGTTGGATTCTGAATAATACCAAAGGCCCAGCCTGCCTGTCATTTCCCTCTGTGGGGTGACAGATGATGGAGGATTTGCCTGGTCCTTCCTGCCATCTGGGCTGGGCTTGATGCTGTGGCTAGGCATCTCTTTTGGGGCACAGGGCCCGTCCTTTTCTATAGACACCCTAACACTTGGTGGGAAGAAGGACCTTGGGACACAAGCTGGGTAAGCAGAGGCCAGAGCACCCCAACCAAACCCCTGACCACTGGGAGGACTGCCACTCTGGCTGCAGACTCCTGAGCATGCGCACACCCGGGCCGCCTTCCCTGTTGAGTGGAGAAGATGGGCATAACTTGCCCAAGGCCATGAAGCCTCTCGCCTGTCTTCTCCAAAGTTTATGTCTTTCAGGAAAGTGCTGGGGACCTGGGAGGGCAGCACTATGCAGGTGTGGCCCCTCGTGTCTACAGGTTAGAATCAAACCCACAGAGATGGGGCAGTGGTGACCAGGGGCTGTGCATCAAAGCTCTGAGGTGGGCATACCTGGAGTTCACGTAGGGACTGTTATAGGTAGCAGACAGGGCTGGGAACCTAATCCGGTGGCCGTTCTTCAGGGCATCTTGGCACAGAGCTGCACTCCAGCCCTGGGACCCTGGCTGGGGTCTGTGCTGTCCCAAGGTGTCTTTGTTAAGAGTCACAGGTCAGGAATTTGCCTGTGATCCAGGCCTGTTGGAGGGGACTGATGGTTGAGGCCCAACTTGCATGCTGTGGTCTCTAGAAGTCTGCCCAGGGACCCAACAGAGACAGGGGCCTGATTCAAATTCTGTCTACACCCCCTTCCAGCTGGTTGCCAGTGAGTATCTGCCTCTCTGGGGCTCAGTTGCCTCCAGGGGTACCACCGAGGCCCATGGCAGCTCGATGTCAAGGGGAATGGTATACCTCAACCAGGCAGTGCTGCAGCTTCAAGGGTGCTCTGAGGGAAACTGAGGCACCCAGGGCTCTGTGCTTCATCCATCCAGCGGCCACAGCTTGCACAACAGTAGGATGAGTGTCCAGGATTCTAAGTCAGGGGAGCACTACATCTCTCCTCAGGTGGGCTCCTCACTGCTAGGTTATGTGCACGCCCCCAAATGAATAAACAGATGACAAGGTTATCGGTACTACTAGATAGGCTTTACTTTAGGGTAACCGGGACTAAGCTCAGTGAAAATAGAGCTAGCATTGAATGGCATTTGGCCAGGGCATTTAAAGGGGGCTAGGTGAGAAACCAGGCAAGGGATGGGGATGGGGTGTTAGGTTGCTGGTCGCCAGCTTCTGAAAGACCGTGGAAGATTCCCGAGTACTCTGTGATCTGCTATTCCATGGGCAAAGACGAGGTGGTAGAGCAGATTCCTTGGCTCTGCCTGATGCATTTCTTTTCTTTTTCTTTTTCTTTTTTTTTTTTTTTTTTGGTCTTTTTCGAGACAGGGTCTCCCTGTAGCCCCAGCTGTCTTGGAGCTCACTCTGTAGACCAGGCTGGCCTTGAACTCACAGAGATCCGCCTACCTCTGCCTACTGAGTGCTAGGATCAAAGGTGTGTGCCACCACGCCTGGCTGCCTGATGCATTTCAAATGGATTCTGGGTCTTAGAGAATTCAGATCCTGACACTCTCAGTGTCCTCCAGCATCCCGGAGAGGCTCTGAATGGAGAACAGGGTGGCCATTGAGTGGGGAGGCTCTCAATGAGTGGGTGTGTCCAGAGCTGTCCAGCTGGGCTGCGCCTGGCACAGGGCTGTGAGTGGCGTGCGGGTCGGTGCTGAGTGGGCTGTGCTGCAGCTGATAGGGTGGAGCAGCTAGGTCTCTAGGCAGTGCCCGGTGGGGCAGGGGCACCGGGCAGCCTGGGTGTGCCTGTCAGTTTCCAGGCTGGAAAAATGAGCCCCAGGCCACCCTCCCAGGCTGCACGAGACATTGGAATGTCCTTGATAGCAGGGGGCCTCCGGGAGCCCCTTCCTGAACCTGTTGTTAACTCCGGAAACAGTTGCTACACTGGGTCACATGCTTTGTTGGGAAGGAAGGGAGGTGGGGTGGTAGGGACCACAGCCTCCAGGCCCTCACACTTAGCAGCTTTCTGGCCTGTGTCTGTGTGGTAGAGTGGTGGTTGGGGGTGGGGGGTGGGGTCAGGGTCTCAGGCCTCAGCTGGGGAAGGTCTGGTCTGTGCTTGCTCTGCTCCCCGGATGGAACTTGGCCGGCTCTGGAGCTGGGGCGCAGGTCTGCTGTACAGGCAGAGCAGCTGCCTCTCGCTCAGCAGAAAATGGAAGGATTACTTAAAGCAGCTTGGGAGACCCCAGAAACAAAATAAAAACTGAAAAGCCATCATTTCTAAGTGGGGGAAGCTCCCCAAAACCCACCGTGTGATGGGTGGGTTGTGCACAGTGCTAAATTGAATCAAATTAAGAAAAACATTTTCCAAGCACAAGTAAAATATCTATTTAATTAGATCATAAAGAGGAAATTAAAAGTAATATTTTGTAGTAGAGTAATTACTGTCTATCTGAAGGCAGTGGGTTTCAGAGGGGTAATAGGCCCAGTGGCCGGGCTCGCTTGGCGTAAAATCCTGGACTTGAGGCTGGGATCCGCTCCTGGACATCTGAGCGGCTGGAGGACAGACGTGGTCCTGGGAGGGTCCCAGCTGTTCCTCCAGGGATTCCTTCCCCTCCTCCCCTGGTGGCTGTAGAGGGAGGGGGCGGGAGGACCTGGTGGCTGGCTGCCGGGCCTTTGTCTGCTCTGAGAGCCTTGTAAGGAGCAGCGGGTACTAAGGGGACCCCTCCCCCACCTTCCAGAGCCCCTTCCTGGAGCCCCGACTGAGCTGGGCTGGCTCTAGTCTCCTTGGGCCCCTGCCCCTCCCTGGACCCTGACTGAGCTGGGCTGGGTCTAGTCTCCTTGGGCCCCTGCCCCTCCCTGGACCCTGACTGAGCTGGGCTGGGTCTAGTCTCCTTGGGCCCCTGCTGGTTCTCCAGCTAGGGAGACTTTGGATCTCTGGAGTGGTTTTCAGTGACCCACCTATCTGTACTGCTTTTCCTGGGCTGCATGCTGTGCTCCCTGCTGCAGCCTAGCCTGTTGGAGGGGCTTGTCTCCCCCCCACCTCCTCCGGCAGTGCTCTCGTTCCTATGGGCCCATGGCTGGAAATGTGTCGGCTATTGGCTGCCCGACACTTTGGTTTCATCATCCCCTGGGCGGGGGTGGAGGGGGTGGGGAGCGGGTGAGTACCTAAATGCCAGTTTGTGCACTATCCCCTAGGCGGGGCGGGGGGGAGGGCAGGGAGTACCCATGTGCCAGTTTGTGCAGTTTGTTTCCTGGCTGGGTCTTGGAGAAAGGTTCTGGTTCTCGTGCAGCAGGGCCTGGGGTGGGGCAGCTGTTGTTTGAGATGCCCAGTACTAACTGCAAGGTGGCTCAGATGACCTGGTGGCAGCCTTTGACCATCTTCCCAATGGGTATCTGAACATATGGGCCACCTCCATCTCCACCTCCGGTTCCTGCCCAGTGTCCTGAGGCCTGGATAGGCCTCTTCTGTTTTGACGGCCGTCCTGGATGGCGGGTGGGGGCTGCTGTGTTCTCCTTTAAGTCTCTGCCCTGCCCTTTTGCTTGGTTGTCCTTCCTGTCTCTTGGTGTGGGCTATGAAGGGAGCAGGGGCCTGTGGTCCCTCAATCATGCAGACCTGTCCAGAGGCTCCAGAACAAAGGGCAGCTGAGCCCCAGCCTCAGGGGCTGGGCGGCCCCTTTTAAGTCTGGCCAATGGCTGCCGCAGGCTGTGCTTCCTTCCCCTTGCAGCCTCCTGCCAAGTGGAAAATCAGTGCGTGAGAGCCAGACTGGAAAGAGGCCTGGGGCTGGGTGGGTCCTTGGCTGACATCCCCTCCCCCAGTGCTGTCCCTGGGGGCCCCTCTTGCCTCTGCCTGTGTGGTCAAGCCTGATGAATTCCAGGGGCGCCAGCTAATGGGGACCCAGTCTGCCAGGCAGTTTCCAGCTTGGAGACTGTCCAGGCCTTCCGGAGTGGCCCACAGATCAGCCAGCTGGCCTGCTGCTGGCTTGGCAGGCGCTGGTCACCCTTTCATCTGCCTCAGGCTGTGTAGAAATGGGGCCAAGGAAGAGAGATCTTGGTCATGATGGGGGTTGCCTGTCACAGTGTTGGCTGCCGTGGCCCCAGCCCTCAGCACTGTGACCCTGCCTCTCACAGTGTTGGCTGCCGTGGCCCCAGCCCTCAGCACTGTGACCCTCCCTCTCACAGTGTTGGCTGCCGTGGTGGCCCCAGCCCTCAGCACTCTGACTCTCCCTGTCACAGTGTTGGCTGCGTGGCCCCAGCCCTCAGCACTGTGTCCCTCCCTGTCACAGTGTTGGCTGCCGTGGCCCCAGCCCTCAGCACTGTGACTCTCCCTGTCACAGTGTTGGCTGCCGTGGCCCCAGCCCTCAGCACTCTGACCCTCTCAGGCATTGTGGGCACAGATAGCCCTGACAACACGCAGGGAACCTGGCTGGGGCAAATGAGATACCCTTGTGGGGTGAGAGATAGGTGTGTCTGGGAGGCTGTGGTGACCAGCTGGATGTCTGCATTGGAGTCAGGCCTTGTAGGGAACCCCGTGGGACTTGGGGCTGTGTGGCCACCTTAGTGTAAGGAGGCAAGACTGGGACTGGTGGAGTGGTCCTCAGAGAATCAGCTGTGAGCTCTTATCAGGGAGACGCATCTACAGTTGGGTTGGGCTGGTGTTTGTCTAAGGGCCTATGCTTGTGGCCAGTCCAGACTCAGCCTCCTTCCTTGTGCTGCAGTCCCAGGAGGGCAGGGCTGAGCTGAGCAGGGAAGTAGATTCAGGATGGGTGTTTGCCCTTAGTGAGGTCACTCGGAGCCCGGCCCTTCCTCTGTCTCCCTGTGGGAGGTGTGCCCTGGGGGGGTGCTGTGCCCCCTTTGGGAGGAGTATTGTGCCCTCTGGGGAGTGTTGTCCTTCCAAGTGGGGGCATTACCCTCCTGGCCTGCAGCCTGCTTTTAGGCTCCTTGGCTGGTTCATTTCTGGACACTGTCACTTGATTTGAGGTCCCTGGGCACCCCCAGCTCAGACAGTGAGCTTTGTTCTTCCTGTTGTGGTGAGGGCCAAGGGCCACTGTGGCCACCTGGGGACTGCCAGACTCAGTCCTGTGGGCACATTGGCAGTAGGGCCACATTTTCAGCTCCACCAGGGCTAACTGAAGGCTGCAAGGACAGGGACGGGGTGCCAGCCTCTGCCCCGCGAGAGTGAGCAGGATTGAAGCTCTGGAGGCCGTTTCTTGTCCCCCACCTCCCCCAGCCCCCCAACACCAGTGTCTTTGGCCACAAGTTGGTTGCCTGGGAGCTACAGGCATCTTGTTAGCTGCAAGCCAGGGTGGTTAATGATGGTGGGGAGGTGGGCGGCTGTCAAGGGCACAGGGAACCTCACTATTAACTCTGATAATTATTTTCCTGCTGGGCTCATGTGGATGAAACGGGTTGGTCCTTATTAATCCCTTATGAATGGTGCTGTGCTGGTCCCAACATGAGCTGGGGTGATGGGCTCTCTGTCCCCCCCACCCCCGAGCACTTACTGCACCTTTGTCGCCTGCTGTTCCCAGGACCCTTGCCTCTCTGCTCTGCTTCTCGACAAGCTTCCTGCACCTGGGGTCCAGCCAGCGTGCCGCCCTGAGGCCGAGAGCCACTGTGATGTATGCACTACGCACCTGCACCAGCTCACACGGGATGCCCTGCACCTGCTGCAGACCCCTGCCAGCCAAGAGGACCCTGACGCCTCCCGAGGAGGCCTTGTGGCCCCGAGCCCGAGGGACCCGCCTGGACTAGGAGGCCCAGCAGGGAGACAGCCCCCGGTGGGACCCGACAGGAGAAAGGCACCACCTTGGCCGTCCGGCCCCAGTGTCCAGGTGTCCGTAGCACCTGCGGGCCTTGGGGGAGCACTGAGCACAGTCACCATCCAGGCGCAGCAGTGCCTGGAGGGCGTTTGGAGCCTCTCCAGGGTCAACAGCTTCTTGCCACCCACCTGCCTGGTGAGTACTCAGATTAGGTGGGGTTGGGGTACAGGGTCCCAACTGGCTCCCTCTGGGCTCCCAACCAACCATATCTGGGTAGCCTGCAGCATGGTGTTAGTTGGCAGGGCACTCCGGATCCCCAGAACAGTCAAGGTTTGGATAGTCTCGCTGTGGGCTGATGGAGGGGCTCAAAGTTTCCAGATGAGTCTCAGACCCTCACTGGGGGTTTGGGGAGGAGGGAACATCTCCCCGAGAGGAGCCTTCCATGACAGGCTATCCGTAGGGCGCAGCCTAGGTGACACAAGCCTGCTCTAGGACAGGTGACAGAGCCCAGAGCACAAGGTGGAGCCCACAGTTGTTGGACTGGTGGTTTATAGGTTGAAGGATATCCTTCTTGCCTCTCCTTCTCTCAGAGCCCACCAGGGAGCCTGTGGGAACCTGGCTTCCCCTAAGCCAGCTCTGGGATCTCTGACCAGGGGCAACCATTTTCAAGGAAGGGTCTAGAAGATTGACTGCCCCCAGGGTCAGCCTTGTCAGGTGGGGCCTCTCTAACATCCCGTGTCCCCATTTTTTTCCATCTGGGACAAGGAGTCCAGGGTGGGAGTTAAGAGAGGGGTGCTATTGGCCTAGGGGGTCCCTAGGATGCTGGAGGGAAGGGTTTGAGTTTAGGGAGTTGGAGAAGTTAACTGTGACTAGGCTGTGGGAGGGCCTGACCCCAGGAGGGTACAACCAGGACTCTATATGTGCCCTACCTGACCTAGCCCTTTTCCAGGGGCATAGGCTGGGGGCCCACAGTGCTCAGCCCAGGGCAGGCAATGTACTTCATGTTGTTGGTCTGGGTTCCCCTGGTGACCACAGTGGGAGGGACCATCTAGGCAGAAGGGGTGGCCAGGTCGAACCAACCAGCAGGTGTGGGGCACTGATGGGCGAGAGGCTGGAGGGGGAAGGTGGGGGGCACCTAGGGCAGTTGCGTCTCATTTGTGCATGGCTCTGTCTATGTGGAAAACCCCCCGAGTTGATCCCTGGAGTCCTGAGTGCCGAGGGTCTGTGTGAGCTCAGGAACTGTGCTTCTGTGAGGTGTGAGTTCTGGGTGTGTATTCTAGGCACACAGCAGCCAGCCGTGCAGGCTTAGAGTTGTTCATTCCCTAGCATGGGCTGGTGGGCCCTCAAGCTTCTTATTTGTCCTCAGTGCCATTTCAGGGACATGAGCAGAGATGCAGGGCGGGCCCTGTACCTGCAATGCTGATTCAAGCACCCACACAGAATAGCCTCCTTCTTTCTGTTCCTTGAGGCGGACAGGGTTTGTTGGCTGGACTTTGGTCTTAGATGTGGACTGCACTGAGAATTCTGCCCAAGCTGGAGCTAGTCCCTGGGGTTGGTCCTGGGCTGGCCCTGGGCTAGTCTTTTGAGACCATCTGTCCTTGGGGGTGGAGTGTCTTGCTGTTCCTGGCGTAATCCTCTTCCTTTTGCTTTCCTGAGGGGAGGCCAGCCCCTCTGACCTCCTGAGGCTTTGTGCCAACACAGCTAGGCTGTCTGAGGAATGGGCGACAGTGCCTAGGGGTAGGGCGCAGATGTCACTGCCTGCTCAGGTGAGTTTGGTGATTCCTAGAAGGGGTGGGGTTGAGCCGGGCCCTATGGGAAGCTCCAGGTGATGTGCTCAGATCCAAGACCCTGTCCAGTGCTGCCCTCCTCCTCCCCTTTCCCTGGTCCACGTGGTCTCACCACTAGGCCGGCTGCAGCCCCGTGTCTGCAGCTGGCCTAGCTGAGCCTGCAACACTGAGCCAGGCTGATGCTGCTGTTCTGTACGTGGTTTGGCGTGGTGATGGGGGCTGAGGATGACGCTGGGAGGATCCTTGGCCTCTGCTGGGCAAACTTGACAGTGGCCCACATGCCATAAAATGGGGGTAAAGCACCGGCTTCTCATTTTATGAGCACATTGATTGTGTTCGGGATGGTGGGAATGGATTTATAATTAGAGAACAGACCTGACAATCAATATGGAGATTATTAGAACCATAAATAGAACTTTAGGCCACAGATGAGGTGGTCAATTGTTGATGATAAAGTCCTGTTGGGGTACTCTGGTTTTAAAAACCATAAATAGAACTTTAGGCCACAGAAGCAGGCCGTCAATTGCTGATGATAAAGTCCTTTTGGGGCACTCTGGTTTTAAACACTTGTGGAGAGATGCACTGTGAATCTGTAATAGATGGTCAGTGGCCTGGCAAGCTGACCAGGTGGATTGATCCCTGCAGGTGGGTCAGGCAGGCCGCCCCCTTCCATCCTGGGGTGCAGAGTGGAGGGCCAGGGATGAGTCCACTGGACTCTTTCGTATTGGTTGCAGCTAGCAGGACAGTTTGGGGAAGAGTGGCTGGGTCTGGCCAGAGGGTTGGTCCTTAAAGGGGATGAGATGACCTGACTCCAAGGATCCTCTGGAGCCTTAGGCAAGGAACATTCTGGGTGCTGTTGCTGAGATCTGCCCTGGTAGCCCTGCCTGGATGTTGCTGTGCTATGGCTGTCCTCATGGCCCGGATTCCCAGTGGAGCAGCCATTGGCCTACGTGGCTTTAATCCAGACCATAGTCACCTCACATCCATGAACATACAGGGCCCTTTCTTGACCGTCCTGCCATCCGAGTGTGTTTTGGGGGACCATTCTTTCCAGACTGTCAGGTGGAGGCACTAGGCTGCTATGTAGGATGAGGATGGCCTGTTGCTGCCAGGCTCAGGGTTTGTCCCTGCCCTGGATTGTGTCACTGGGTGCACATGCATCTCCCTGCCCTGGATTGTGTCACTGGGTGCACATGCATCTCCCTGCCCTGGATTGTCTCACTAGGTGCACATGCATCTCCCTACCCTGGATTGTCTCACTGGGTGCACATGCATCTCCCTGTCCTGGATTGTCTCACTGGGTGCACATGCATCTCCCTACCCTGGATTGTCTCACTGGGTGCACATGCATCTCTCTGCCCTGGATTGTCTCACTGGGTGCACATGCATCTCCCTGCCCTGGATTGTCTCACTGGGTGCACATGCATCTCCCTGCCCTGGATTGTCTCACTGGGTGCACATGCATCTCCCTGCCCTGGATTAACTCACTGGGTGCATATGCATCTCCCTGCCCTGGATTGTCTCACTGGGTGCACATGCGGTCTCCCTGCCCTGGATTGTCTCACTGCGTGCACATGCATCTCTCTGCTCTGGATTGTCTCACTGGGTGCACATGCGATCTCGCCAACACCAACCTTGTGGCATATCTCACAGTTAGAAGCCCTCACGGAGGTAGAGAACACCTGCCCCCATCTCTCAGCAGAGGCTATAGGACAGGGCTCTGGTGTCCTGACCCTGTAGTTTGGTTCAAGGTGGCACAGTGGACACCAGAGAGAGGCCTCAAGGAGCCATGGTTCCCCGCTGCTGTGGTCGTTGGGTGGTACTGGCTTATGGGTGCTTGCTTGCCGCCTGCTCACCATCCAGAGACCTTCGATGGATATTGGAGGGGGGAGAGTTCCACCTGGGCTTTGGAGAGGGTCTCCATGGATAAATTCTCCCTAACGTGTTACTGGCACCCCTGTGTAGGCCTCAGTTTACCCACTCACGCAACGGGGTCAACAGGACAGTCCCCTCTCCCATGTAAGGCCTCCGTGAAACTGCTTTTGTGATGTGGTTGGGGACAGTTGTCACAGGAGCAGGACTTCCTGCTTTGGACTGCCGGGCCCTGGAGTCTTCTGGGTGATGAGCCATGGGGTGGGATGAGGGGTGGGCAGCGAGCAGGCCTCACTGAGGCTCTAGCACTCCCTGCAGGATACCCCCCCCCCCAGGAGTGAGGTTGGCCCCACGTGCTGCTGCAAGTCTCTGGGCTTCTTCTCAGTCCCCTCCAAACAAGCACCCGATTAGACGATTTATGGGGGGCGGTCCTAGGGGCTGCTGTCCTTCACGAATCTTAACCTTATAGATGTGGAGGTCAGGCCTGGAGGGCTTCTAAGATGGTCTAATCCTGGTTTCCTAAACCCTGGCATTCCATAGAAGCCGTTCCTGGCAGCCCACCCGGGGTTACTGTGCTTAGGCAGGTTCTGTGGTGTCCGGCCTCTGTGTGGGTACAGGAGTCAGTCGTGAGCTCACAGAGGCAGGCTCTGCTGGCTGTGCCCCGGTGGGTGCTGGCCTCACGCTCTCCTCTCTCCATGCTTTTCCTTTCGTTGCTGCTGTGTACCTCCATCTCGCTTTCTGTTTGGCTGTCCGCCCGCCTCCTCCCCGTGTTATGACCCTCCCTCTGCCCCCCCACCGCTCTCTGCTTGCTTTGGGACGGCTTCTTTTGGCATGCCCGGGCTCTGCTTCTGGCAGGAATTGGCAGTGGCCGTCCCGATGGACGGAGCCGTCATGGCAGCTGGTGGGACGGTGGAGCCAAGTCACGAGCGGGACTCCCAAGACAGGTCAGTGTGGGGAGGACAGCTGTGCAAGTGGGTCAGCCGGCCAGAGCCCTGGTGCTGCTGGACATGGTCAGGGTGGCTGGGCCCTTGGGAGTGGGCAGAGGGGCCATGTGGGGTGTGGGGCAGCAGCTTTGGCCCCTGTGACTCCTCCAACCCCAGTACCCTGTGTCTGGCAGTCAGGCAGGTGTCAGCATGTGATGGGGCACCAGGAGCACCCTCATAGCCTGTCCAGGGCCCCCTGACCCCAGGCCCTGGCTGCCATGCCTACTGGATGCTGAGCCAAATCCAGCTCTGCTCGGAAGGACTCTGAGGGACCACAGCTATCAACCTTGTAGCTGTAAAGTTAATTCCTTCTTCGGCCACCGCCCTCAGCTAAGGCCCTCATATCTTTCATAAGGAAGCATACTAAGTGATTCAAAAGGAATTCATGGGTGATGTGAGGGAGTGGCTTAGGGAAGAGGGGCCTGGCCAGGCTGGGTTCTGAGGAGTGATTAGGAGTGTCTGCCCTCTAAGCAGGTGGCCTATAGGGTGTTTGGCACAATGTCTGGTGAACTATTCCGGGTGTCCTCTGCTCCAGGCGTGTCCTTTTCTGTTTGAACTTTCCTTCCTGCATTGCTGGGGGGTGGATGCTGCTGGGACCAGGAGGTGCTGGGCCTGCACTGGCTCAAGGCTCTGGACTTGCATGGACAGAGAGGGTTCTGCTCCATCACTCGAGAGGGGGTTGGAAGCTGGGGCTCACCAGGGATTGAGTAGGGTGAGGCCTTCCCCTGGGGCTTGTACTACTGAGGCCTTGACACTTAGCCTCTGGACTATATCCTTTGAGACCCTGGGGACGCTGAGCTGCCCAGCCCAGGGTTACCAGACTAGGGCGGTGTCCGCAAAGCTTGGGGATTCCAAACTTCTTTCCGCTAGTTGGACACAGGTCACGTTGGTTGGGATGGTGACCTCCCCACTCAGGTGGAGTGGAGTGAGATGGCCTGAAGGGTGAGGGGCCTGGGGCTCTCCAGGAAGAGGTCAGCCGATTGTTCTGCCCTGCCCTGGGCTGGGTCCCCTCCACTCCAGAGCCCGAGGGGCCGCTAGACTTTTTGCAGAAGCTGTTCTGGGAGCATTTAATTACATTTGTGCTTCATGACGAGGCTGTTTCCCTTTCTAGAATTTATTTTAGCTAATTAGTTGGAAATGCCAGAGTTGTATTTCAGACAATGGAGTGTCATATGTTATCATGTGGGGGACAATTAGTGCTCATGCCAAATATTTATTGTGGTTTCTTGTCTAATTATGCCTGTGGCTGCTCCCAGATGGCCCAAGGGGTGAGAGGTAGGGGTCTTATCTGCCTGACCTCTGTGGTCAGCACAGAACTGGATGCAGAGGTCTGTACCGTCAGTCCCTGGTAGGGTTGGCTTTCTCTCTGTGGCCGGGGCAGACCTGTCATGCTCTGGGATGGGGACATGGGTCCTTGCAGTTTGCCTTGGAGGCTGGGCCTTCCCTGGTAGGTCTCAGTCTCCCAGGGTCTTCCCCCTCACACAGGCAGGAATTCCCAAGTGCGGAGGGGCTGGAGGCATGGGAGGCCTCTAGGGTGCTCGGCCTGGTGCAGGGGTTATCCCTCTGAGCACTGGCTGTTCCTCATGTGAATCTCTCCTTCCCTTCAGGCTGAGGCGGCAGTGGCTGCTGTGGCTGTGGCTGACACAGTCCGAGACTGCCCCCCAACAGCAGGCCCTGATGGGATGTCCAAGGTGTGGGGCCGCGGGGCGGCATGTACATCCGCGCTGGTCACTCCAGCCGCAGGCACCTCAGCGGGAGGCTCCACAGGCCCGTCGGCTGCAGCTTCCTTCTTTATAAGGTATGTCTTCCGTATCCCGCAGGCAGCAGCTTCCACAGGGGATGGCGTGTTGGGGAGCGGGGTCCAGAGTTCCTAGCCCCTGGTGGCCTGTGGGCTCCTCTTGGGAGGACTTTTGTCTCATTGGTGGCGTAGTCAATCAGGAGGTAGGGGCTGTGGGGACATAGGACTGAGCAGCTCGGCTCATGGCCTGATCTAGCCTCCTGGGGCCCTGTCTGGGTCAAGGCACTGGAAATGACAGGCCACTCCCTTTCTCCCACTGTGCCTAACTTGAGGACATAAACTGGCATGGGTGAGATGGTCCGGCCGGAGAGAGCAGTGTGTTCTAAGGGAGGAGATGGGGCAGAGCTTTTCTTGTCTGTCCAGTGGGTGGGTGGGGAACAGTCTCTGGCCTCAGCCCTGAGGCAGAACCCCTTGGTTCTGCGGACCCAAGACTGGAGTCCCATCCTCACCAAGAAGCCCGAGGGACAGGGATTACAGGATGTAATCGTGGTAATGAGAGGTAATGGTAGCCAGCTGCGGGTCACTGTCGCATTAGCAGCCCGCCTGGACGCCGATAAGCTTGTCTGCATTATGCTGGGCAGTGTGCAGAGGACGTCTTATCAGGCCTGGTCCGGGGGGACCGTGGAGCCCTGATGGGGGCGTGACAGGGCATGTGATTAGGGCATTGTCAGAGCCAGCTGACGAACACTGTTGTACTGAGCCGCACTGCCTCTTGTGACTGATGTGGCCTCAGCCACCACCCCAATTAGCTACAGAGAACCTGGCTGGGACTGCAGCTGGGGACACGTGGGAGTCCTTCTCAGCCTGCTCAAGAGCCCCATGTGCTAGTGGCAGTCAGGGCGGTGCCTGGGGGGGGTGCTGGGCATGAGGAGCAGACCTTGCTGCTGACCTTGCCGCACCCTGCTCAGTCCCGGTTTCAAGGGCCTCTGCTCTGGGGATTTGGTGCTCTGCAAAGCAGCCGTGCTGTTGAAGGGCTTGGCAGCAGGATTTGAAATGCTTATCCCTTCCAAAAAGAAAGACTTTACAAGGCTGTTGGTCCTGAGTCTGGGAGCTACCCAGAACCCTGATCCCGACGGCCCTGCCTAAGCGTGTGGTGGGTGTGTCCCCCAGTGGCTCATTAGCCACCCCATTTCAGCTGCAGGCTCCTGGCAGTCTTTTGTCTTAGCCCAGGCTGTTGAGGCTCCTCTGCCTGAGCAACACCCTGACCTTGGAAAGTTACCATAGAAACAAAGAAACAAGTGGACTTGGGCGGGGCAAGAGGCACTGTGGCTGCCTTTACTTCCAGCCTCTCGGTGGTTTCCTGAAAGCCTCCTTTGGGGCTGGCTGGCTCCACAGGTGATGGCCTAGCAGGGCTGGGATTGCTGGTGGGAGACTCCCACTGATGAGCCGTGAAGCTCCGCACCCACTGCCTGGCCATTGTGGGTGGGGGACAGAGGTCCACAATGAGGGCAGGGCTTGGTCACCTTCACAGAAGTTGGAAGGGCATAGCGACCCTTTGCAGAATGAAGGGGTTTCCTCTTGAGTCTGTGCAGGTGGTCTTGGATGGCAACATGGGATCCATGAGGGCCCAGGAGGCAGAGAGCTTTCCTCGTGGGCTTTGGGAGTGGGCTTTAAGGGCCGAGGAGTGTGACGGGTACAGACACAGAATAGGGTGGTTCTTGAGTCTTAGAATCCTTGGGTGAGTCTGGGTGCTGCTAGCCCCTGCCAGCCTTAGGCTTCCCCCAGCCACTTCTGTGCACCCTGTCTTCGTAGGAGCTCCATTGCAGTCCCAAGGGTGCTTGGGAGCCCGGAAGGGCAGAGGAATAGTATTCCCTCAGCTGAGCCCTAGTGGTTGGCTACTGCGCACACGGCCTGACTCAGAACCTTGAGGCCAGGCTGTGTGGACAGGCCAAGGTGACAGTTTTCTTCAGAGGTTGTGATCTTGACACCCATGTCTGCGCCCTGCCGTGGCTGTACGTCTGTCCTCCAGCTCTGGAGCGCTCATCCTCAGCCGTCCGTGCGCGGCGTCCCTTACTTGGAGATGCTCCCCGGAGCTGCCCACTTGCCTGGTTCTGCTTCTGCCTCTGAAGGGGGTGGATTACCTCCGGGACCTGGAATCTAGATTTCCTCGGAACACCTGCTGGGGGAGGCCATCTTCCACATAGGCTTCAGGCGTTGAGAGTGGCGGGGCTTCCTCCTGACCAGGTCCCTGGCCTCTGTGGAAACCTGAGTGTCTTTCTAGACTGACATCCTAGCCCAGCTGGCGGGGGTGCAGAGGCTTGGAAGCTGGGGCGAGGTCCCCCGGTGGGAGGTCAGGACAGAACGCAGTCTCACCTGCTCTGGCCTCCAGGTAAGGCAGAGTGAGGTGGCGCAGGCCTGGGAGGCCCTAGGCAGCAAGCAGCTCCCTCCAGCCAGGGTCTTGAGTCCTCTTAGCTATCTCATAGGGCCCACTGAGGAGCTCCCCAGACTGCCTTGGGTCCCCATGAGGCAGGTCCTGTTGGTGGCAGTTCCCCAAAGGTAGTGGAGGCCTGGTGTGTAGCCTTGCCCTCTACCAGCCTCTCAGCCCAGGTGGGAAGCTCTGGGCTGGCAGGAAATGACCCAAGGGCTCAGGGTGCCTTCTCAGGCTTCTTGGATGTTCAGAGGCCTCAGTATCAAGGCCCGCCACTAGCCTCTAAAGGAGCTTCCTGTTTAGAAAAGGTGAGTTTTCTTTGTGAAAAGGAAAAAATAGTTTTATTTCTGTTCTCATGAATTAATGAGCAGAGACAGCGAGGACTCTGGGGTTGCTGTTCAGAAGGGAATTTATGGACTGGCTAACTCATGCTGTCCGTCAGGCGTGTGCCGGGCCTCCTGCGAGCTGGGCTTGGCTTAGCTGATGTATCTGCAGAGGTAGAGCCGTGCATTCCAGAGTCTCAAGTGAGAGTGGTTCCACAGTGGGGGGGGGAGGTGCTTGAGCTGGGGTCCGCCTTAGGGCATCCCCCGAGGATGGAAGCTCTTGCCTCTCTTAGTCTTCCCTTCAGGGGCAGACTGCTCAGACTTACCCACCCTCTCCTTCAGGTCCCTCCTGCCCCAGGGGTGCCACCCCCCAGCCCCCGGCAGTGTAGTCTTTGGTCTTGGGTACGGTGTTGTGTCTGCTTTTAGCCTTGCTAGGGCCCATACTTCCCATGCCCTTGCTGTTTCCACCCCAAGGCTCAGAACCCAGTTTTGTACCAGGCTGGGAGTCCTCAGAGGTAGGCCTGACCCTCACCCCCAGGGCCCCCTAAGGCCCCTGCAAGCCAAGTCCCTGTGGCCATAGTCAGTGAGGTGTTGATGTCTGGGTTTCATCAAAGAGAAGGAGCCTGTCTTGAGTCAGGGATCTGCCTAGTCATTCTCTGTGAGAGCTGAGCCATAAAGCAGGCGCCTGGAGACTGGGTCTGCCCCAGCAGCTTCAGGCTTCTGGGGATTGTCAGTGGGAGAGGTAGAGGGGGTGCTGCAAGGGAGTGGGATCAAGGGGCTGGCCAGGCCTCGTCTGAGGTCTGGAGCTGGCTGTATCCTGGCCCTGCCCATCTTAAGATAATTGACTTGGATGCAGAGAGCCACTTCAGAGTGGGAGTACCTTGGCTTCAGCCGTTTGCTGACCACTGTGGGCACCTTGAGGGGTATGACCACACCTTCCAGCAAGGGCTCGTGCTGGGAGTCCCTGTGTATGGTGAAATCCTGAAATCCTGGGAGTGGGTGCCTTGGCACGCACTTACAGGCAGGGACTCCAGGAAGATTTCTCATCCCGCACAGCGATCCCCGAGTCCCTCCCTGCCCAGGTAGGATGGTTTAGCTCCCACACTGGGTCCCAGCCTTGGGTAGTGCCAAGCAAGGGTGTTAGGGTGGGGTGGGATGAGGGGGAGTCTGGAGTGGGAGGTCCCAGGTAGGGCAGTGCTGGGAAGGAGCCTCTGAGCTGACGCCAAAGTGGCTGGCACTGCTCTGCCTGACGTCGTCCTCTCCAGCAGCTGCCCCCACCCCAGCGTTGTTTGCATTGTAGCACAGGGTCTTCTTGCTTTGACCTCTCCCCTTTCCAGTGTGCAGTCATGCAGGTGACAGTGTTGGCCTCTCTTGCCCTGGTTTGCTGCTTGTACAGTGGGCTGAGGAATGACAGAGCGTGCTAGTGCTCTCTTATAGGCTCTTTTGAGCTTTGCAAATACACGGGTTCAGGCAGGTACTGGGCAAATGCTTAAGGCACCATTCGAGGTTTGAGGGCATTCCAGGGTACTACCACTGCCAAAGAACCTATGTCCTGGGACCCAGGTCTCTTCCAGGACGCAGGTCCTGTGCTCCGTAGCCTCGGGCCTGCCTGCTGCACGCTGGCACTGCTGCGGTTCTGTTAAGGACTCCACCATGCATCGTAGATTACTTTTATTTTCCATGATGACCTCGGTAGGAGGAAGCTGTCCCTGGGGCCTCTTAAAAGACAGCTCCTGTTAAAGATGAGAGGACTTACCAAAACATCAGCCCCAGAGGTGGGGGTGCTACAGAGGGCCCCCGGCTCTGGGCTCTGGGTTCTTTCACATTGGAGCACAGATAGATTTAGGCCACTGTCAGGATGGATACAGGAGAGCTGGAGTACTATGGGATGCAGGGAGGGAATGGAGCTGATGGGGTGGCTCTGGGTCCTGGCCACCGGTCCCCACCTAGAACTCCTCCTTTGGAAGGTAGCGACAGGCACGGAGAGACAGCCAGGGTCACGTGTGCCAGCCTCAGGTCCCCGTGCCAGAGTCATGGGCTGGGGCTGTGCAGCCCTGGTTGTCCACAGGATTCTGCAGGGTGGGTGTAGGGATGGCTGCGGGGAGGGAACAGGACAGACTTTGGGGATTGTCCCTGGAGTATGCTGAGCTTGAAGAAAAGTGTGGAGGTGTAGGGTCTGTACTGTGTGTGCATGCCTGCCTGTCCATGTATCTGTGTCAGGTGCCCTGGGACTGAGTACTAGTGGTGACTAAACATGCACTGGAACCCTCTATGTGGTGTGCTTGAGTCCCAGGTGTGGGCTCAGTTTGGGGTCTGCCAGGCAGTCTCTGTCTTGGGGGGAGTCGTTATGGGAGTAGCATCAGTTGAGGTCCCCTGTATGCAAGTGGTGTGCAGAGTGCCCTGAATACATTAATTCATCAAGACCGTAGACAAGGGCTTCCGGGCTCACGCCGATCCATTTCCAAGACGGAGAACCTGAGACACAGATGCTGAGCCACATGCACTGGCCCCGAAGCCTACACCTCTGCTCTGCTGTCCCTCCGAAGCCTCTGCAGGATTAAGACGGTGCCTTCAGGACCTGGGACAGGGCAGTGCAGTCCCCTGTCCCTCTGTCCCGTCTGCTACTGTCCTGCCGATGGCCCAAGTCTTCATTTCATTGGAGAAAAGAAGTGCAGGCTGCACACCCACAAGAACTTCTGGCTGGTTTTTTTGGAGCATCTTCCCATATGGCCGATGGAGTTTGGGGGGGGCGGCCTGTGTGCCCAGGCGCAGTGGGGGCTGGTGGTGTACACTGAGCACCCTGCCTTTCCTCCCCAGGGCTGCTCAGAAGCTCAGCCTGGCCTCCAAGCGCAAGAAGCAGCCCCCACCACCTGAACCTACCACACGTGGCACGTCCACCTATCCCACCGACTTCAGTGGCACCCTGCAGCTGTGGCCGCCCCCGGTGCCCCCCTGTCTGCTCAGGCCTACCTCCAAGGCCAAAGAAAATTCCAGCAGCTTTGGAAAGGTAAGTCCATCCTGAGGTCAGGTGACCTGGGTTAGGGAGGCTGGGTGGCCTGGGTTAGGGAGGCTGGGGCTCTCTGATAAAGTATGGAAGATACAGAGCCCGCCTCCTTCTCAGCTGTGCCCAAGAGGGCACCTGGAAGTTGTGGAGCTGGGGCCGTGGGGATGGTGGAGAGCAGCCTGTCTTCAGGTCCCAGAGGCATGGGCTAGGGTGGCTCTGGCAGGCCTTCTGAGACTGACCCCAGAGCCCCTTTCTGGCCTTGTCCCCATTGAACACTGCCTTCAAGTGGGGCTGGGCAAGTCAGGGTGTCCAGGAAGCCCCACCTAGATGGGTTTCAGGTGGGCAAATTGGGGCCTGGAGAAGGTGAGGGCCCCACTGATAAAGCAGGCTGGCTGGCTCCAGACCTCCCCCAGGAGTTCGATTGAGTTACTGTGGTTGCTGTCCCTCTGCGCCCCAGCCTCAGCAGGGTGCTCCTATGGCAGTACTTGCACAGCTAAGGTGGGCCTGTCACTGGGGAGGAGAGCTAACTGACAACCATTAGGCAGCTGCTAGACTCCGTCTGGCCAGTGTTTTCTCCGCCTGCTGCAGGGGTGGTGTCCCTTCCAGGCACCTTGATGGTGATGGGGTTGGGGCTTTCTCAGCCCTGCCTAGTGCAGATATCCCCCCAGGGACAAGGCCTGCAGGGTTGTCCCTACCCAGATGGTCATGACAGGCTAGTGGGAGTGGACTCCCAGGAACAGGGACTAGAGAAGAAGCCCCGAAATTTGCGGACCTTCCTTCTAGAAGGCAGGCCTCCTACGATGGAGCCTAAATGAAGGACGAGTCCTCCAGACAAGACTGCCCAGACTGACTGGCAGTTGTAGGCAGGTGGGAGGGGCTGGGGCCCCTGCAGTACTGGCTGACTGTGCACCCTCTCTGCCGTGTGGGGGGCTTTCTCTCTGGGGCTGCCCCCAGGAGCAGGGGTCTGAACATGCGTCTGTTGCTTGGGTCCTCGTCACTGTATTGGGATGGTGAGGGTTACCTGGGCAGCCCAGTTGATCCTCTGGAGCCTGGTGGGCCATTTTGTAAAGTCTGTCCCGGAGCCAGTGCTTCTGTCCTACTGCCCAGCCTAGGGTGGGGAAGAGGGTTAAAGGCAGCCCGTCTCCTTTTAGGACCGTTGACAGGTAGCCCCACCTATCTCTGCGCCCTGCTCTGTGCTCTGCTGGGAGGTGGGGTGCTCCTGTCCTGTCAGGCCTTGTCTGCCCCCACTTGCACATGGGCAGTGTTTGGTAGGTAAAGCTGGTGGTATCAGCCCTGTCTAGTGAAAGGTTGGGCCCAGGCCTTACTGTCTTAGGGTCGCTATTACCCTCTCTAACCGTAACAGTTCTGAGACAGGCAGGTGGCCAGGCTGGCCAGGCTGCCATGCTCTGACTGTGTGGGTGCTGCCCACGGGGCTGGACTGAGATCCGCAGAAGAATGGCTAGAGGCCTAGGAGCAGCCTGGCCACTTAGCCTGTCCAGCAGGCTTCTCCTTGGGTGCGTGGTGGGTGTGGGGACAGTGTCTTGGTTTTGACTGGTGGGATACGGAGTATGGGCTCCTCTTTGGACATTGCAAATCAGGACTGCGGCTCTATGGGGGGCTGCCAAGCCTCTGCCTCCTCTTGTAGCCAGCGCCCCCAAGTGTTCCTGAAAAGAGGGAGGTCTTCAGCCTTCCTTCTGGTGACCACTCCGTGCTTCTTCGCAGACCAGGTGTCCTGGCCACTCGCCTGTTAGCCACCTTGTGTCCCCTGCACCCCTGTGCCCCTCCCAGGCTTTCTGTTGTCAGCACTGACTTCCCATCATCAGAAGTGCCTCCTGAAAGGCATTTAATATTGTCACAGAAAAGAAGTTAGATTACATTCAATTTCTGACATTAATGTGCTACTTAAGATAATTCATCATATCGTGGTATTAAAAAAGACATCTCTGGCGGTGGGTGCTGAGTGGCGCCCCTCCCCCTCTCCAGCCCGGGCCACCTCGGGAAGCTGGAAGCCCTGCTTTTATGCAAAATGTGCCTCCCCTCCCCCGAAGCTCGAGTGCAGCTTTGTGATATCCGCACATTTGGGGGACGAGGATGCTCTTGTCTCCTGAGAGACCCTGTCATTTCCCTGAGGTAATGACAGGTTCTCTCTGCAGACAATGGAGGGGGGCGGTGAGGGGCAGGCTGGACGGGTGCCCCGCTCAGTCCCCTCCCTACCCAGGGACTATGGATTAGCTGCTCTACTCAAGAGGCACCAGGAGACTTCAGAGCCAAATTGCTGCTTCTCCGGGCCTCTCCTCCCCGCCAGGCATCCTCTCACATCTCCAGAACCCATTTGGCTCCTGAAGTGGTGAGGAGTTCATGCTGGAAAAGAAATTGCCAAAAATTACCGGGAAGTGCATTTTCGTCTGCATTGCAGCGGCGTTTGAAATGAAATAGTTTTGTTCATGTCTCTGGGGAATAAAAGAATCGATTCCTGCCTGATGGAGCCCAGGTTCTGACTATACAATAGGCAAGCATTTCTTCCCTCCCCTCTCTCCCCAGAGTGTGGGGCACTTGGCTCCACAGGAGGCTCTGCATATTAATATGCCACACGTCCACGGGGACGGAGCCCACTCTGCCTGTTCGAACCACTCCCCCCAAACCAATTTTGCAGCGTTATGTATCTGTCACTTACAATTAAATCCTTGAAAAATATTGGTTCTGAAATGAGTCTCTGGTAATTTGATTTATACCAAGTCAGAGATTTCATTGGAGAGTGGACGGTGTGGCCTCCAGGAAAGGGTCGCTCTGACTCAGGTGACTCTGAGGAGATAGTGCCTCCCTGCCTTGCCCCCCAGCCTCCTTCCCCCACATCGCTGCATCTGTGTGTGTGTTTGTGTTTGGGGGGTGTGATCTGTACTCCGTATAGGTTTGGGGGTCCTACAGTTCAGTTTTGTTTGGCATCGTGTGCCCCCCACTGTGTTTTCTCTTGAGGGTTTGGGGGTTTCTGGCTCAGGGCCTTCCTGACGAAGGTACTGGCATAGGGCACACTGGGATTTCTATTCTGGAAACATGCTCTGGCTGTGCCATGACTGAGGCTGACCAGTCATTAGCAACACTCTAGGAACTTGGGCCCACCCCTGTCCATCCCTCCCAGCCTCAGTTTCCCTACACTGTGGGTTTTGTTTGACTGTCTTTCCCAACCTAGTTCTGCCCTAGCAGGGAGTTTTGGGAGCCTGGCTTCCTGGGCCAGCTCCTGGCACAAGCAGCAAGCCTTCTGGAGTTTTTCCACATGGTCCCTTGGCTCTTCCCTGGGTGTGTCCACTTGTTCATTCCACAGGTGTACCCTCTGTCTTCCTAGGGCATCTAGGGACCTCGGCCCAGGGCTGGTGAATGGTGAAGGATGAGAGGCCCCAGGAGGAGAAATGCCTAGGGGTGTAAGGGGGAGCCCCCTCCCACCCCATCACCTGCTCCCTTGCTTCCCCGCCTCACCCTGTCCCCTGCCCTGCTGACTGGCCATGTACCCTACCAGCCTCATCCTGCCCTGGGCTTCATTTTCTGCCTGCCCCGCTGACCTCATGCGGGATGCACTCCAGCAGCATTCCTGCCTGGTCGGTGCCCATGCTGAGGCCTGGTCCGCTGTCCTGACTCGTGCTTGGTTTCCCTGCCCTGTAATTAGCTCCCAGCTGGGTAGAGGGCGGAGCTCAGATGCCTGCTTCTGCCCACCCCTAGGTGAAGGTTATGCTACGAATCTGGCCGACTCAAGGAGCCCAGCGCTCAGCTGAGTCCACATCGTTCCTGAAGGTGGACCCTCGGAAGAAGCAGGTGACCCTGTACGACCCTGCCACTAGGCCCCCAGGCTGTGCAGGCCTCAGGCACGCCCCCACAGCTCCGGTTCCCAGGATGTTTGCCTTCGACGCCATTTTCCCCCAGGACTCGGAGCAGGTACGGTGGGGGATCTGATCTGAGATCAGAGCAAGAGCCTAGTTGTCTATTGGAGGGCCAATAGACTGCTGGGTTGGCCTCCCTGTCAGTCCCAGCTTGGAGTGTCTCTTCAGCTTCTGCCTAGTTCTCTAGGTCAAGTTGGGGGGGGACACTGAGCTTTTCAGAGCCCACTCCCTAGGAAACTTCCTCAGCCATGTTGTACCACCCTGGACATGAGGGACACAGGTGCCCAGCGAGCTCACTGCATAGTGACCTTAACTCCCTGTGCTGGTTTTGGCAGTAGCTTTCTGTGCTTGGTGAAGTGTCTGGGTGTCTGGGCATATGCTCGTGGCCAGCCTGTCCTGTGCCTGTTGCTTGTATGGTTTCTGCTGACTCGTGAGTCCTGTGCTTTCTGTATGAACACGAGAGTTCTGTCTTCCTGACCTGTGTCTGTCAGCTCAGCTGCTTTATGGGCTGGCTGACTGCATGTGACCAGGACAGAAAGGCCTCAGGTTTGTAGATGTGGCAGAAGGCAATGCCCACAACCCTTTGGCTCTGGCACCTGCCTGATCCCTACTGGGTCCCTCCCCAGGCCGAGGTCTGCTCAGGGGCTGTGGCGGATGTTCTCCAGTCTGTGGTTGGTGGGACCGATGGCTGCATTTTTTCCTTTGGCCACACGAGCCTTGGTAAGTTCTCTGCCTCTTCTGTGTATCTTTGATGCCTTCTTCTCTCTGATTGAGCCTGGTCCTGGGAGAGGGAGGAGGTGGTTCTCTGGGTGGGGGTGGGGGTGGGGGTGGGGGTGAGGATCTCAGAAGCTGAGGTGGGCAGAGCCAGAAAGCAGAGGCCTCCTAGTGGCTCGAGGAGGGTCCTGGGCCTCCCAGCTTGGCTCTGAGGACCCTGCGCAGGTTTCCAAATCTGACAGGGCTCTTGAGGGGTAGGGAGGATGGATGGTTCTCACATGCTCCTGTCCCCTAGGCAAGTCGTATACCATGATTGGGAAGGACAACTCACTCCAGAGCTTGGGCGTCGTGCCCTGTGCCATCTCTTGGCTCTTCAGGCTCATTGATGAGCGCAAGGAGAGGACGGGTACACGCTTCTCCATACGTGTGTCTGCCGTGGAGGTGTGTGGCCGTGACCAGAGTCTGCGGGACCTGCTTGCTGAGGTGGCCTCCGGCAACCTTCAGGACACCCAGTCTCCGGGCGTGTACCTGCGGGACGACCCTGTGTGTGGGGCACAGGTGCGCCAGTGTTGTTGGCTTTTCTGGGAGTATGGGGGTTGGGAACACTGTGTGTAGGCCTGAGCCACTACAGGCATGTGGCTGCACTTCTTCCCTCACAGCTACAGAATCAGAGTGAGCTGCGGGCACCCACAGCCGAGAAGGCTGCCTTCTACCTGGACGCAGCTCTGGCTGCCCGCAGCACTAGCCGCACCGGCTGTGGGGAGGATGCCCGGCGGAACTCCCACATGTTGTTCACGCTGCATGTGTACCAGTACCGTGTGGAAAAGTGCAGCCAGGGAGGAAGTAGGTGTACAGGAGGCTGTGCCCACGCAGCTGCTTGCCCCTTGGTTGCCTCATGGGAGTCCCCGCCTGCCCGGGTGGGCTGTGGCACAGGGTCAGGTTACCCGGACCCCAGCACCTGCTTGTACTACGCTTTCAGTGTCTGGAGGCCGCAGCCGCCTGCACCTCATCGACCTGGGCAGCTGTGAGGCAGCACTCAGCAGGAGCGGGGAGGCTGCTGGCGGACCCCTGTGTCTGTCTCTGTCAGCTTTGGGCAGTGTCATCTTGGCCCTGGTCAATGGGGCCAAGCATGTGCCCTACAGGTGTGTGTGGGCGTGTGGGCGGGATGGCCCCTGGGAAACTGGCCATGCTGCTGTCCAGCATATCTTGGTGTAGGGGTGGTGGTAGGTCCTGGAGCTTAGGGTGCAGGGACAGGTGGATGTAGGTGCCAACGCCGGCCCAGAGCTCTAGACATGGCCCCCGCCCATGGAGAAGCCTGCCTCCTCTTCCCCAGCCTTGTGGTCCACCCTTTACTCAGTCTCTTACCTTGATGGCCCTCCCTTTAGCCTCTGATTTAGCCCCGTTGATTTCTAGGGACCACAGACTTACCATGCTGCTGCGGGAGTCCCTGGCTACCGCCAACTGCCGTACCACCATGATCGCACATATCTCAGACTCACCGGCCCAGCACGCAGAGACACTCAGCACCGTGCAGCTGGCCGCCCGCATTCACCGCCTGCGCAGGAAGAAGGTCAAGGTGAGTTCTGGCTCCTGTTGCCCACGGAGGGGCTCCCACATCCTCTATAGGACCTGCATGACGTCACAGAGAGAGGGCAGCATGTATGCCCAGCCCCAAGTTCCTGACGCACTCGGTCGAGTTGGAGCTGCTTTATAATAGGGTTTGTGTTGTAAGGGATGTGGACACTGTCCCTGGTAGGGAACTTCAGATCACCATGGTTCCCGTGGTGCTGTGCTGCTGGGAATGAGGGGTGAGATGGGGAGCGGAGCGCTGTGCAGACGGAGCCAGGTCTGCTCACGGGCTCTGTCTGTGCTGCCCCCAGTATGCATCCAGTTCCTCTGGAGGGGAGAGCTCCTGTGAGGAGGGCCGAGCCCGCCGCCCCCCACACCTGCGCCCCTTCCACTCACGGACTGTGGCCCCGGATGCTGACCACTCGGCTTCTGGCCTGCCTGGTGACCCAGACTACTCATCCAGCAGCGAGCAGTCCTGCGACACAGTCATCTACGTGGGTCCCGGTGGTGCTGCACTGTCAGACCGAGAGCTCACTGACAACGAGGGCCCGCCTGACTTTGTGCCCATCATCCCTGCACTGAGCCGCCGCAGGCCTTCCGAGGGCCCCCGGGACGCTGACCACTTCCGCTGCAGCACTTTCGCAGAGCTGCAGGAGCGTCTAGACTGCATTGACGGCAGCGAGGGACGCCCGGGACCCCAGGGTGGCTCTGACGGAGGTCAAGCCAGCCCTGCCCGCGGGGGCAGAAAGCCCTCCCTACCTGAGGCCACATCTCCCAGGAAGTCTGTGGGTCCCCCGATGGCTACCAGTACCCCTCGAGGCAGTCCTGGGCATGACACCCAGCAGGGTACTCCCGAGCTCTCTAAAACTGGTGCCCAGGGTGACCAGAGAGTAGATAGTTCCCGGCCTGAGCCACCAACCCCAGATAAGACCATACTGGGTGGAAGTAGAAGGCCACTGCCCAGCCCGGCCCCTCCACCACCTCGGCAGCCCGATGCTCGAGGTGTGCCTATGGAGTCTGGGGGAGAGGGCCCTGACAGTGTGGTGCGGGCAGCCCCTGTGGGGATGAGTGGGCAGGTGACTCCATCCCCACTGCTCCCAGACGCAGCTTCTCCTTGTCCATCTGCTCGTGGACGCCATCTGGAGCGAGGTCTGCTAACCACCACGGTGACCCTGCAGCAGCCCGTGGAACTAAACGGCGAGGATGAGCTGGTGTTCACAGTGGTAGAAGAACTGCCCCTTGGGGAGCTCGCAGGGGCCGCACGGCCCTCCAGCCTCGCCAGCTTGGGCAGTGACTGCTCCCTGCAGGCCCTGGCCTCGGGTTCAAGGCCGGTCAGCATCATCAGCAGTATCAATGACGAGTTTGATGCCTATACCTCACAGGTGTCTGACAGCTCAGGAGGCCCTGGCGAGCCCCTAGAGGGGGCGGCCTGGGCTGATGGCAGTCCTGCCTCATCCGTCGGCTCCTGGCTGAGTGAGGCTGGTGTCTGCTTGGTGGAAAGTTGCAGTCCCACGCCACAGCCTCCCTTTATCCCTGACTCTGCAGCAGGGCCTGGTCCGCCAGAGTTCCCCATCCCAGACAGCTCCCTGGGTGACAGCACCTTCAAGTCCTCAGACTGTAGAAGACCAGACAGTTCTGGCTCAGTCCGGAGTCCTCATCTAGGGGAGGCAGTCGCAGCAGTCCCGACCCAACCTGGCAGAGATCCCTGGGCTGGGTCCTCACGTGAGGCAGCCTCAGCCCAGACCGTCCACTCCAGCCTCCCCCGGAAGCCCAGGGCCCCCTCGGCTGCCAGCCATGCTCGTCCCATGCGGGGACCGCGCAGTCCTGGAGGCCTCTTTGAGGATCCCTGGCTGCTCCGGGCAGAGGACTGTGACATGCCCCAGGTGACCTCTGTAGGTGGGGCTCCCAGCCCAACTCCAAGCTCCCCTCGGCTTCCTGAAGCTCAGATAACGCTGGCTTGTGGTCAGAGAGTAGTGGATGGGTGTGAGGTGGCAAGTAGAGTGGCCCGTAGGCCAGAGGCTGTGGCTCGGATCCCACCACTGCGGAGGGGAGCCACCACCCTGGGTGTGACCACCCCTGCTACATCCTGTGGAGACATACCGATGGAGACAGTGGTCTATTCAGGAAGCCTGAAGGCCACCCCCAGCAGCAAGAAGAGTGTGGCTTCCAAGGGGGCCTTTTTTCCAAGGTCTAGTGGTGCGGCCCCCCCAACGCCACCCGTGCGCAAGTCCAGCTTGGAACAGAGCGCCACCCTGACCCCTACTCAGGCCCTGGGGCTGACCCGGACAGGCGCTGCTCCTATCTTCCGAGGGGAAGAGGAGGCCAGGCCCAGTGGCCGGGCTGACCACTCTGGTCCCAAGGCCGCTTCTAGCCTGAAGGCCAGAGCTGGGAAGACGGAGCTGACACATCGTCCCACTGGCCACACATCCCTGGAGCGGTACGAGGGCCTGGCGCACGCCTGCGGCAAGGTCAGAGAAGTCCCAGGGCGGCCACCCCGGGCTGTGCCCAGGTTGGGTGTGCCACCCACTAGCCCCCCGCCTGGACCAGCTCCTGCCTGTAGGGGCAGTCCAGCCAAGGGTGTGGGAGCATCGAAGCCCCCAGCCGGCGCGACCAAGGGTCGTAGTTTGGGGGCCGGTACCTCTCGAGCTCTGGGTGCTTCAGTGAAGCCTTCGGCCTCTGTGGCAGGCAGGAACCCTGGTGGCCCCGTGCCAGGTCCACGGACAGCTCCACGATCCGTGCCCGGTGTTGGGCCCAAAGCTGGCCGGGGCACCATCATGGGCACCAAGCAAGCACTCCGGGCTGCCCACAGCCGTGTCCACGAGCTGGCGGCTGGTGGAGTTCCTGGCAGAGGCGGCTCCTCATGGGGCTCAGGAGACTCAGACAGCGGCAACGACAGCGGTGTGAACCTAGCTGAGGAGCGGCCTCCCACGAGCCCTGCCCTGCCCTCCCCCTACAGCAAGGTGACCGCACCCAGAAGGCCTCAGCGCTACAGCAGTGGCCACGGCAGCGACAACAGCAGTGTGCTGAGTGGTGAGCTCCCGCCCGCCATGGGCCGCACCGCACTCTTCTACCACAGTGGTGGCAGCAGTGGCTACGAGAGCATGATTCGTGACAGTGAGGCCACCGGCAGTGCCTCTTCAGCCCCCGACTCCATGAGCGAGAGTGGAGCTGCCTCCCCGGGCGCCCGTTCCCGCAGCCTCAAGTCTCCAAAGAAGAGGGCCACAGGTGAGCAGCCGCGTGAACCTCTCTGGACATTCCCCTCCACAGTTTATAGTCCTGAGGCATGATCAACAGTGAACTTGGCCACCCCAAGATCCTGTGTATTCTGACCCTCCCAGAGCTGGGTCTTGCATCCCCGTGTCTGGGACACCCCAGACATTTCCATGGGGTGCCTGTTCCCTGGCTCTAGGCCATGAGCCTGGCCCGTCTTTGCTGACACCTTCCGTCTTGGTCTCGGGCAGCCTTTATAGATGCTAGGCGTGCATAGCCCTTGGTAGTTTATAAGCATGCCCAAGATTTCCCAGGGGATCTGTACAGCCCTCTACAGTTTATAGGCTTAGAGAGACCTGGCGCCTGTAATCTTTAGATCATGGTGCACATGGTATCCTTTTGATACCTCATTATCCACAGACCTGGGGCTTTGTTGCATGCAGAGGTGCACAGCCCTCTACACTGTAAGTACTCGCAGTGTGTTCCCTCTGACCCTCCTGCCCCAGAGGCTGGTCCTTAACCCTGTCAGAGTAGCTAGGCAAGGAGTTGGGCTCAGTAACTCTGCCTGTGGGACGTTCTCTGGGGCCCTCCGAAACAGGGCAGAAAGGGCGTGAATTAGAGCAATAGAAGGACTGCTGTTATGTGAGCAGTTAGTGTGGCCGGGGAGACATGACTAGAGCCTAAGGTTTCCTTGTCTCTGCTTAACGGGCACCTGGCTGTTTGTTCTAGGTCTACAGCGGAGGCGGCTGATCCCAGCCCCGCTCCCTGATGCTGGTGCCTTGGGTCGCAAGCCCAGCCTTCCTGGGCAGTGGGTGGACCTGCCCCCACCCCTGTCTGGCTCTCTGAAGGAGCCCTTCGAGATCAAGGTGTACGAGATTGACGATGTGGAACGTCTCCAGCGGCACCGTCCGCCCCCTCGGGAGGACACAGCCCAGGTCGGGGGGGGGGGGACTCGGGGGTAGCTGGGAGGGCTATCTGATGGGCTCTGTGGGCCCCTGAAGATGTGGCCAGGTAGCCCCCTGACCTCACCTTCTCTTGTCCACAGCCCTCTCAGGATATGGAGAAGGTAGGAGCCAGTCTGGATCATCCCTGAGCCTATGATGGCCCTTGGTGTCTCTGCAAGGGGTAGATGGTTGGAGGGACTTTTGAGGCCATCACTACTGTCTCTGCGGAGCTGGACCCAGGGTTCAGGAACTCCTGGCATGGACCCCTCTCAAGTCCTACCCTTCTCACCTTGGAGGACCGGCTGGGTGTCTATGCAGGCCCAGCAGATGAAGTGGGGTTGGGGGAGGACATGGCTAAAACCACGGTGCTGGAAGAGCCTTGCCTCTGTATCTGAACCTATCCCACCCGTCCCCACCACCAGAGCCCAGTGTGTATCAGCTCCAAGCTGCGGCTGGCAGAGCGCAGGCAGCAGCGACTGCGGGAGGTGCAGGCCAAGCGTGACCGGCTCTGTGAGGAACTGGCTGAGACCCAGGGCCGGCTGATGGTGGAGCCCGGGCGCTGGTTGGAGCAGTGTGAGTGCCCTATGTCCTCCATAGCTGAACTATTCAGGCGCCCCCTAGCCTGTCCCGGCTGCGTCCTCGGCTGCTCACATGCGACAGATGGTGTGTGGTGGGGTCTGCGGGACTGATTCCTCTCCTTGAGTACTTTGGGGAGCCAGGCTGCTGCTCCGTCTGGCCCCTTACTTGACCCTGTCTCGTCCCTCTCCAGTTGAGGTGGACCCAGAGCTGGAGCCTGAATCGGCTGAGTACCTGGTGGCCATGGAGCGAGCCACGGCTGCCCTGGAGCAGTGCGTGAACCTGTGCAAGGCCCATGTCATGATGGTCACCTGCTTTGACATCGGCATAGCTGCCACCACTGCTGTGGCTGGGCCACAGGAGGTGGATGTTTGAGGCTAAGTGCTGGGCATGGGCGGGGACATGCAGGGGGTGTGAGGACAGGATGTGGGATGGAGCGAGGATGTGGAGGGGGTTGGAGGGTTTGAGGACGCAGAAGGGGTCTGTGCAGGACCAGGGGGTCTCAGAGAGGAGGCGCAGCATGAGAAGAGGGAGGGACAGCCGGCGGATAGAGCATGGAGACCGGAAGACTGTCGCCACCCAGACAGCCACACAAGTGCCTTTAACCTTGAGTAGGCCTTTTCTCCTTTTCTAATTTGGTGCTACGGACTCGACCGGACTTCAGACACCAGCGGAGTCTCAGCCTGGGCGGCTCCAGTTGCCCTCACCAGGCTAAAGCCAGTTGTTTGTTTCTGATTTTGCCTTCCTTACAGCCAAGCAGTTCTGTGTAGCAGGGCGGACCTGTGCTGGCCAGCTCTCTTAGGATTGGGCTGCTTTCCCTTTGCAAGCAGCTGTCTCAGCAGTCCACATAAGTGGTCTCTACCTTCCCTGAGGACCCCACTCTTATGAGGACACCAAGGGCTATAACCGAGGGCTGGGCCACAAGCACACAATTCTTTCTTCAACGGCAGGAATTCTTACCAAAACCACAAGCAAAAACAAAACAAAACAAAACCCAACAACAAAAAACAACCACCACGCGCCCAATGGAGCAAAACACCGCCAACAAAGACCGGGTGTGGGTTTTTGTAAAAGTTCTGTTAGTTTCCTATTTTTGTATCATTTTGCCTATAAACATGGAATTTGCAGTGGGAATTTGAAGACAAATGATCTACGTTTTTATGGTTTTCTACCGAAAGTGTTTCTAAGGCCTTGGCAGCTGTGGGGGGAGGCTCTTTCTGTGGGGCACCCAGGGCAGTGTGGTGGAGGGGTTCTGTGGGAGGCCAGTCTTTTCAAATGCAGATGCAGATGAGGGGTGACCCTGTGATGTGGCCCACACACAGGGTCATGCTTTCTGTCTTGAACATTGAGTATTTTATAAGCGTCCAGACCTTTGTACAAATGTGTAGATAACATCTTGCCACAGTTTTTATTTGTGAATAAAAAGATGCATTGATTGTTCTCACGGCTCTGAGTCCGTTGGGTGCCCCCCTGCACTGGCAGGGCGTGTGCCGGCCGAGGGAGGAGCAGGTTGTTGTAGAGAGGGGTCCGTGGGGTCAGAAAGGTTTTCGGAAGCTGTTCTTAGAACCTGCGTCTGCTCACAACCCCTGTAGGAGCCACTGTGCTGTTGAAGTGACAAGGCAGCTAGAGGCAAGCTGGGGTTCAAAGCCGCTTCCTCTCCAGCCACTCGAGGGCCTCTCTTTGTGACCCCACCAAGGTCTTGGGTCCCCAGGGTGAAGTGAGGAGCCAGTCTTGAGAGCAGCATTTGACGTGGCTGCCAGCTCCTTCCAACCATGGTATATATATTATCTGGGGAAATCGCAACCCTGAAAAGTCTTTGGTTTCTTTCCTTTGTTCCCTGTGTGCCTTCCGGAGGCTGGGCACAGGGGAGCCCTCACCCATAGGGCTGGCTCCTCCCATGAGGTAGTCCTGGCTCTGTCTTAGCCTCTGTTCTCTAGGTGCTCAGACACCCTGAGCCCCTGGCAGAGACCTACCTTTTAAGCATGACCTTCCTTGGGTCAGTGCCCTCCTTCAGGCTTGGCTTGTGCTACTTCCTGGTCCCATGTCACCTCCTGAATTAATCTGCCTTCCCTCCAAACCTCCCTGTCCTTTTGCCAGGCTTCCTTGCAGGTTCCCACCGCCTTACCCCCTCCTGAGGGCTCTGGGCTGCTTTGGCTGATGCTTGCAGGTTCCCACCGCCTTACCCCCTCCCGAGGGCTCTGGGCTGCTTTGGCTGATGCTTGCAGGTTCCCACCGCCTTACCCCCTCCCGAGGGCTTTGGGCTGTTGGCTGATGCTTACTTGCTCCTGACCCTGGGTTCCACCTCCCACATGCTGCCCGCACCTTCCCTCAAGCGCTTCAGCCCCTCCCGGCAGCCCCCATACCTGAAATCTCCCCTTCCCTGGCTCCAGGCAGTACTGGTGGGGTCCCCTTCTTGGTGGCCTCTACTGCGGCAATTCACACCTTGTGTGGTCTTTGTATATATATCTCCCATTCTCAGTGGAGCCCTGGGGTAGGGTAGGGTCTGAGTCATCGACACACCCCTGCGTGGCACAGGGCTGAGCTCCAGTGGGGCCTGGGGGATGCTGCAGAGAGTGAAGGAAGGAACAAAGGAATGTCAGCCTCCTTACAGAGCCCTATGTGGGGCAGAAGCTGGCCCTGGGTGGGCAGACGGCATTTCAGTTCGCAGAATGTCCCGCCTTGTCCGAAACAGATTCTTCCACACAGCTTCAGTGGGCCAGGCCTTGGGCCAGACTCCCGGGCGGAGGCTGCGTGGTCCCCTTGCTGCAGCAGGTGTGAGGCTGGCATCATGTGCCAGCAGAAAGGGGGCTCTGACTCCCCAACCCCGGGTTTCCTGTTCTGAAGCCAGATATGGCCCCAACAGCACCCAGACATCTGGGAAGATGAGAATATTTTCAGCCTTCATGTTCTTGGATTTAGAAGTTATACAGGATGTGCTAAGTCGGGGGGTGGGGGGGTAGACTCTTAGGAGAGGGGCAGAAAGCCCACTAGCTCCATGTCTTCCAACATGGCTCTTGTGCCCAGCAGCACAGAGGTGCTGTTCGCAGGTTCAGAACAGCGCTGGGTCCAGGCAGGGCCCATGTAGAGCAGGGCAGCAGCCTTGCACAGAGCTGCTGGTGTGGCCCCCGGCTCCCCATGTGATTGCTGCAGTCCGTCTGGGACGAGACAGAGAGGAATTCCCCAGAGGGAGGCGTTCCTGGCCTTGATCCCCAGGCGTGTCATGGACAGAGGCTTCCCTGGGCCAGGCCCAGCTGTTGATGGCTGGCTAGGGGCTGGCCAGGTAAAGCCCACTGCCCGTAGGCCAGGCCAGGGCTGGGAGGGAGGCACCTGCTTTTCTAGACAAGGAATCCACTGTTCTGGGGCCAGCCTGGGAGCCCTGGGTGGCCTTTCATCTGGGACATCAAAGCCCACAGCCCTGTCATTATCGGCTGGGAACGCCATTGGGGAACATGTGAGTCCCACTGCACCCATTTTATGGATGGGAACACTGCAGGCATCTAGAACCCAGCTCTGTTGATGGGAACTGCAGCCAGGGCAGCCCGCCTAATGCCTCCTGCAAGTGTCTGTGCGTCCTGCTTAGGGACACTTGAGGAAACGGGCCAGGGAGGAAGAGGCTGTTCGAGCCCCCATTTCTGTCCCTCCTCGGGGGGGAGGTTGGGATCCCTGAAGCATTCCTAGTAGTGTGAGGCCCACAGAAGCCAGGAGTAGAGCTGCGCTGGGGAAGCAGCTGAGGAGAGTAGTCAGTAAGGAGGCCAGAGGGCCGTGTGGGGGCATGGGCTTGTGGCAGCTCAGGCGTCAGATCTCACGGGCTCAGAGCTTGCCTGGCACCTGTCCACCTGCTCATCTGACTCAGCCAGCGAGTCCAGGCCTGCTTTGCCTGCCCTAACCACCTCAGCCCTGGCACTGGAAGCTATGGGGGGCCGGGCAGCAGCCAAGCTACTGCTAATGGAAGCCAAGGCTTCCGTCCCTCCCAAATCCTCAGTGAGAATCATTATGGGTATTGCTGAGCTCCATGCGCAGTACCAGGATGCTGCCCGTGTGTGTGTGTGGGGGGGTGTGGGTGGGTGGGTGTGGGTGCGTGTGTACGTGCGGGCACACACATACATGCGTGTGCGCACACACACGTGCCAGTGTCCCCTTCTGCAAGGCCTGGGCTGGGCAGGGAGGAGAGGAAGCAAGACCTGCGTCCTAACTCAGAGCTCTGCCATGGGCTAGAGCAGCATGGAGACCTCAGAGCTTTTGAGGCCTGACAGATCCTGCAGAACGAGAGCTTGACTCTCAGGGATTCCTGTGAAACCCCTTTGTGCCTAGTTACAGAGGTGGGGAGTGGCGCACAGGGATGGTGAGAGATGGTGACGGGGGAGAGGCAGTGACATAGCAGTGGGAGGAGGACTGAGGTGGTGCCGCCGACAGCCAGCGACCACAGCAGCTGGGGCGGCTTGTTCTTCCCTCCTCACCCCTCCTCACCCACCTGGCCCCTTCTCTGCCCATTTGTCTTGGGGTCCAGTGCCTTTGGAGGCCGGCTGGATGGCCCTGGGCCTGTTCCTAACTTGTTTTCCCTTGGGAAGCACGGTGAAGTTATGTGGCCAGCTTCTGCCTGTGGCAGTCTGGGAACTTGGGTGATGGGGTTGAAGTAAGCACCCAGCAGTCATTACCCTGGTGCCCTGCTGAAGTCCAGGGCTGGGAAGGAGGGTGTGCTGCTCTCTGAGCCTCAGCTTCCCCTCTGCCGGTGTCACAGCTGTTTTATGCTGCTGGTCACTTCTTGGGTCCGGCCCAGTGCCAGCCCTGGCTGCCTTGGGCTCACAATGCTCTGGACGTGTCCTCAACTTTTAGAGGACCCATCTCATGGTTCTGAGGGAACCACAAGGCCCTGTGCACTAACCGTATCCTCACAGGAGACCCCTGCACCCAGCCCAGGGCCTGTGAGCACCTGGGATCTGCTCCTGGGTTGGGAGCACTGGGGCCAGGCACTGGGATTTGCTCCCAGCAAACAGGAAGCTTGGAGAAAGATCTCTCCCTCCTGATATTGTGTTTAGCAAGGCAGGATCCAGGCTGGTTTCCACACAGGAAGCCCTGGAGGTTGGGAGGGGCCGGGAAGGATTTCCCTGAGTTGCCAAGAGGCCAGCCTTCCTGTGGGTGAGGTGGCTGGGGGCTCGGTAGAGAGCCAAGAGCCAGACCAGGGTGGTGGGACCCACTCAGAACACCAGGCTGGTGGCTTGGAAATTCTCAACTCAAGTAATGACTGGAGTCACAGCGTCTCCCCTCTCACGGCGTCCCAGGAGGCTGGCCAGGAGTCGAGAAAGGGACATCGGTGATCTGAGAGGCCTCTAGGAGAGGTCAGGACCTCCCTGGCTCCTTCTCTCCACGGGCTGCTCAACAGTCACCAGTTCTAGACTAGGCTGTCCCTTGGCAGCCCAAGGCCCCTTTCCAGGTGCGTCCTCACCAAGGCTCTTGAGTGCTTCCGTACTCCCAACCCAGTCGCATCAAAACTCAGTCTTTAGTGGGATCTGGAGGTGCAACCCTGTCATCCCAGCTACTCAGGAGGTTGAGGCAGGAGGATCTAGCATTTAAGGCTGTCCGTGCTTACAGAGTAAGACTGTCTCGATATAAAAAATGTTTTCAAAGGGCTGTGCTTGCTTCATGTACGTGAAGCCCAGCTGCAGGCCCAGCTAAAACAAACAAAACTTAGCCTTTTACTGTATGGTATTTATTTCCAAATTATTTAAAAATAATTAGTTGTTTTTCTTGTTTTCTTAAGATAGGGTCTCATGTAGTCCAGGATGGCCTTGCACTTACTATGCAGCTAAGAATTACCCTAAACTCCACCTGCCAAGTACTGGGGTTACAGGTGTGCCCTAGTCTGTCTGGTTTTTATTTTTTATATTTTATTAATTATTAAAGACCCAGTCTCACTGTGTAGTGCAGGCTGGCCTTGAACTCTTGAACTTCCTACCTCAGCCTTCTGACTGCTGGAATTACAGGTGTGCACCTGTTTACTCGGGTAGATAAAACTATGTTTTTATTTATTTTTATTTTTATTTTATGTGTATGAATGTGTTGCCTGCATGTGTGTAAGTACACCTGTGTGTAAGTGCACCCGTGTCCTGAAATGCTCGTTGAGGTCAGAAGAGGGTGTTGGATTCCCTGAACTGGAGTTACAGGTGGTTGTTAGCCACCCTGTGGGTGCTGGGAATGGAACTTGGGTCCTCTGCAAGAGCAGTCAGTGCTCTTGACCACAGAGCCATCTCTCCAGTCCCCAGAACTATGTTTTTAATTGTTTTAGTTTATGTGTAAGCACAATTCTGAGGGGGGCACAGCTCCTCCTTACCCCACACCCTTTCTCTAATAGTCTGCGGTGTGCTTACCACATCCAATGAATCAGGATGGGCACCTTCTGAATAAATGCAGCATGGAGCTGTCCAGCGCCTCAGTTTCCCATCATGTCTTTCTTCTGCTAGGATGCCACCTTGGTGAAGGGGGGGAGGGTCAGTTCCGCAACTCTGAGAGAAAAGTGCCTAGGTGTGAACAGCTTGGGACTGTGTTGAGGAGGCGTGGCTCCTGTATTCAACCCCTGGCTGACATCAGCCTGGATTTGCAGTTCTTTATTTTTCCGCCTTGAGTCCTGTCCGACACCTCTTAGTTCTGTAACTGAAATCCTTCCAGCTCCACCTGCCGGAAGCCCTTTTATTCAGTCAGCCTTTTCAGTATGGTCCCAGGCTACTGCCCTGTGGCCACCGCTGGCCTCTTAGGGACCATCAGGCTGCCTGGACTCTGAGATCCTGCTGGCCAGTCCCACCCCAACATGCTGATTTGGGGGCGGGTACACTCAGGTCCAGCTGTCCCACATGGTCCTTAGCAGCTTCCCTCCCATGCCCTGAACCCACAGGAATGACAGACCCAAGGGCATGTGACCCTGGGGGAGGGTGGCTAAGGTCTTAGAGAGCCCGGGTGGAGGTGAAGTGACCTCTGGCCTAGGCCCACTTTGTCCTTATCTGCGATCCTTGGACAGAGGAGAGATCTGGAGGTAGAGCCTGTGGACAGAAAGCTGGAGCCCTCAGGCCTCTGACCAAGCCCAGTGCACTTGAGCACTGGTGAGCCCTTGAGACAGTTCAAGGCTGGGTCAGCCATCCTCAGCTGCATGCAGCCCAGTGCCGGACTGAGGCCTTCGAGTGAACTCAGTGGCCCAGAGTCAGGGAACGGAGGGGTGGGAGGTGGCTGCTAGCCCTGGGGCAGGGTGATGCTGGTATAATTAGTGGTGTGGTCTGGACAACCCAGCCTGTCCCTGGGGCTGAGAGAAGAGGCCGTGACGTCCCTGAGAACACACTGGGCGGTTCCAGGTGAGGTCACCTCACAGCCACCTTTCAGCTGCCGTCATCACACCTTGGGAGTGAGTTCACACTGGCTGTGCTGCCCTGAGCAGCCAGGCTTCTCGCCAGAGGTCAGTCTGCTCAGACCATCTGCCATTGGATGGGCTTTAGTCAGACTGTTCCCTGAAGCATCCTGTGGAGCAGGCTGGGAGGAAAGCCTGGGGTGGATGGGTGGCCAGGCTGTCCCCACTCGCCACGGGGGCGTCACTAGTTCTCACCCTCAAAAGCAGGTCTTGGCTTCACAGCCATGAGGTCTGGCTTAGTGAAAATAGAAGTAAGCCTCAGCCCAGTCCCTGGAGACATGCCCCCCCCCACAGGGACCAGAGAGGGCTTCTAGGAAGGCCAGGTGTGGGACCCAGTACAGCCACGACCCTGGGTCCTTGGCAGGCTCCCACACCCTGTGCCTTGATTTCCTTTTCTGTAGAAGGAACAGCTGCCTGACTGTATCTGAGTTGTCCCAGCCACCAGACACAGTTGGTTGGAATAAATCTCTCCTTTCCTCAGCACTGAAGATGACAAGCTGTATTTCTTGCAGCCTCGGTGGCTGTTCTGGAGCTGATCCGCCTGGCAGAGGTGCTCGGATCCCACCCCCACTGATTTGTGGGCCTGGCTGCGCTGGCACAGGCTCACAGCATGTTTACGAGGTGGAGGTGCCTCCACTGAGAACTGGAATGAGCTGCTGTGATCTACAGCCTGGCTGCCCCAGCCTGTCCTTCCAACACTCACTCCCGGGGCCAGGGCCAGGGCAGCTTCTTTTTTTTTTTAATTTTTATTTTATTTATTTATTTTTTATTTACTTCTGTATGTGTATCAATGTACTGTCTGTATGCAGGTTTGTGCACCCATGTCGTGCGATGCCGCGGAGGTCAGAAGAGGGTGTCGGATTCCCTGGAACTGGAGTTCTCCTGGAATTGGAGTTTCAGATGGTTCTCGGCTGCCATGTGGGTGCTGGGGATCGAACCCGGGTCCTCTGTAAGAGCGGTCGGCGCTCTTAACCGCTAGGCCATCTCTCCAGCCCAATTTCTATCTAATCCCAAGCGGAGGCAGGAAGGTACTGGCCTTGCGCACTGCTTATTCTGGGAATCTGAAATGTGGCTTCAGAGAGGACTTCCTGGTGGTGCACATCTTCCCCTGCACTGGGTGTATTGGTGGCCGTGTGTGGTGACTCACATTGGTGACTCTGGGCTGGGGTGAGTAGGGTTGGGGACAGATGGGATTCAGCAGAACCTGTGCGGGGGATCCAGCTTCCCAAAGCCCAGGGAGGTGACAGAAACCAGCAGTGGCCTGCAGAGAGGCTGTCCTGTGCTTCTGAGACAACTGGGGAAGCCATGGGGCTGGGACCTGAGGCAGTTGAAGCTCTGCCACCAGCCTCCAAACCTGTGCGGGGAATCCAGCTTCCCAAAGCCCAGGGAGGTGACAGAAACCAGCAGTGGCCTGCAGAGAGGCCGTCCTGTGCTTCTGAGACAACTGGGGAAGCCGTGGGGTTGGGACCTGAGGCAGTTGAAGCTCTGCCACCAGCCTCCAAACCTGTGCAGGGAATCCAGCTTCCCAAAGCCCAGGGAGGTGACAGAAACCAGCAGTGGCCTGCAGGGAGGCCGTCCTGTGCTTCTGAGACAACTGGGGAAGCCGTGGGGCTGGGACCTGAGGCAGTCAAAGCTCTGCCACCAGCCTCCAAACCTGTGCAGGGAATCCAGCTTCCCAAAGCCCAGGGAGGTGACAGAAACAAGCAGAGGCCTGCAGAGAGGCCATCCTGTGCTTCTGCTACAGCTGGGGAAGCCGTGGGGCTGGGACCTGAGGCAGTCGAAGCTCTGCCACCAGTCTCCAAACCTGTGCAGGGAATCCAGCTTCCCAAAGCCCAGGGAGGTGACAGAAACCAGCAGTGGCCTGCAGAGAGGCCGTCCTGTGCTTCTGCGACAGCTGGGGAAGCCGTGGGGCTGGGACCTGAGGCAGTCGAAGCTCTGCCGCCAGCCTCCAAACCTGTCCACACTTCAGCCTCACTCTCGCTGTCTATGGGAAGGCGGATGTGGAGTAGTGGGGATCCCCCTGGGATAGCGTCTCATGCATGGCTGCTTGTCACCCGTTCTAACCTCTGCTGTCCCCTCCCCCTCCAGGGAACATGGCTCCCCAGGGGTTTCCCGTGCCCACTAGTCCCAGGAAGCCGTTGCCTCCTTCGCAGGTCAAGACCCTAGCTTGTGTTTCGGACGGTTTCCTCAGAAGTGGTTGCAAATTTAATGAAGGGCTGAACTGAGCCTCCCAGAAGGGACTAGCTGGGATTCGGCTCCTGAGCCTGGGCTTAGTGCCAGAGGTGGGAAGGCTATGTGCTGAGGTGGCAGCATTGGATCTGGTGGGCTAAGAGAGACCACTTCCTGCAGGGACCTGGCAGCAGAGGGCAGCCCTGATGGGAGCTGGTCTTAGTGGACACCTGTTCCCACAGACCCCAGGGCTCTGGCGCTAGAGTGGGGCTGGTCGTGCGCTGATAACACTCCCAGCCAAGACATATCTGCTCTCATGAGAGCCTCCCGGACCCCTGTGTGGGATCCTATTGAGTGCCTATGAAAGTCTTGGCCCTATTGGATACCAGCATGGCTGCCTGTCTGCACCAGCTTCAAGGAAGACCCCTGACAAGGGACCATCACACTCCCAAGCCTCCTTCCAGGTAACCTGGGCCTGTGTACCACCATCCCTCTAGGGAATCTTGTCTCTAAACCACTTTGCAGATAGGTGATACCTTGCTTTTGTCAGTGGGAAGGGATAGAGGCACAGCTCCAAGCCACCCTCATCAGCCTGGGGAGTCTCCCTAATCTTTTAGGGACCTCAACTCAGGCCACACCTGGATTTGTAGCTTTAGAATTCAGGACTAGTCACTGTGAAGCAGAGTTGGAATTTTATTAGAAACAGAAAGAAGGGTGCTCAAGAATAAAGACACACCCAACCTGTGGGTGTGCGCTTCTCAAAGAAGAGTCCTAGATTATTAAAAGATATTTTAAACTTAGAATTTAACTATGGGAGTTGAGAAGAGGACCGCTTAGGGAAAGAGTCAGATGTACCCAAGTGTGGGTGTGGACTCCTCAAGGGAGAGTTGTGATTAATTGTCTTAGCATTAACCATGTCTACTGTTTCCCTGTCTCTCAAGTTATACCTCAGAGGGCTGAAGAGAAACTTTTTCTCTTCTTTTCTCTCTCTTTTTGATAAGTGAGATGATAGGGTGGCCCAGGGGCTTTGAATGTGATTACAATGTGACGAGGAACAGCCAGCAGCCCCTAGGGTTGCGTAGGAGGCGTGGACAGGGTTCTCACTGTAATGAGGTTTCTGGTGAGATGCCTAGGAAACTGTAGGTTTTCAGCTGGAAGGGAGAAGGGCTTTCAGGAGTTATTAACTGCGCCAGGGTTCTTGATTCCCAGCTGACACCGGGATGAAGCCTCCTTTCCTTTCTCCTGTCTCCATAATTTCTTGTCTTTTTAACCTGGTTCACTCTCCTCCTCACACTTTCTGGGCAAGCCTTTCCTCAGGCAGGATCCAGGCTCAGCCAGCACATCTGTTGAGCCCATGAGACAAGGCTGGACCTCAGAAACACCTTCAGCACCAAGAATGTATTATTACACAAGCTCTGTACAGAAGCAGGGGTGCAGCCTGGTTCCTCACAGTCAGTGCAATGGGGGAACAGCTAGACCTCTTGTGTCAGCCTCAGCCATCAGCCAGCAGTGTGCCCTCATCAGTCTTCCTGATGGGCCCCTGCCACTTTCTACTGGCAGTTTTCCTGCCCTTCGAGGGAGGTGGTTGGGGAGGTGGCCATGGGGATGAGTCTGGGAGGACGGAGACTCCTCTGCTGGGCCCTTTCTCTGGCTTTGTCTCCACGTCTGCCACAGCAAGGCATCTCTACAGTGGGCTGGCCTGGGACCTGGGGAAGACCGTTCTTTAGAGCTGGCAGCTAGGTGATGGGAACCAGGAAGCAGTTGAAGGGGCTTAGCTCCCCTCCAGACCAGCCTTACCCTGTTAGCACTGGGTGTGTGGCCTGGGCTCTTAGCCCTTGGCTAGGGGTGCCAGCTGGCAAGGTTCAGCTAGGTCAGGGAGGTGGCCACATGATTTGGTGATTTCCCAACATGCGGATCTCGTGGCTACAATCAGTATGCTGGTTAAGAAGCTGCCGGGCCAGGGGTGCTGCTGGTGGTGGTGGTGGTGGCTGGAGAGATGGCTCGGCAGTTAAGAGCACTGACTGCTCTTGCAGAGAACCAGGGTTCAATTCCCAGCACCCACGTGGCGGCTAAGAACTGTCTTAAGCTGGGCGTGGTGGCGCACGCCTTTAATCCTAGCACTCAGGAGGCAGAGGCAGGTGGATCTCAGCTGGGGTATAGGGAGACCCTGACTCAAAAACAAAAAAAAAGCTGCGGAAGAGAGTAGCATGCCTCCTTCAGGTGGTCAGATTCCTTGTTCGGTGTGTGCACTCATACGAGTGCACAGAGGTGCATGCACAAGTGCACACACACCTGTGCCCCCACAAGGCTACTGGGGTACGGGAGCTCTTTTTCCCCAGCAACACCCCAGATCTTCTCACTAGTGTCCCAGGCTAACCCCAGGTCTTTGTTCTCACAGATTTAGGGTCAAACAAAGGTACAGGAGGAGGAGAGCTCCTGCACTTCAGGTCTAGAGTGGCAGCTGCTCCCAAGGAAGAGTGTGTGTGTGGGGGGGGGCACAGCTTGTCACATGGGCTGGGGGAGCACAGCCTGTCACATGGACTGTGTGTGGGGGGACACAGCCTGTCACATGGGCTGTGTATGTGTGGGACACAGCCTGTCACATGGGCTGTGTGTGTGTGGGGACACAGCCTGTCACATGGGCTGGGGGGCACAGCCTGTCACATGGGCTGGGGGGACCCAGCCTGTCACATGGGCTGTGTGTGTGGGGGACCCAGCCTGTCACATGGGCTGTGGGGGGGCACAGCCTGTCACATGGGCTGGCCTGGGCTTGGCCTGTTTCCTCATCTGTTCAGTCCTAGGGAACAGTTGACCCATGCCTCAGTGCAGGAATTAGAAGACAGGACGGTCAAGGAAGGGTGGGCCCAGCATCTGGCCCAGCCCCACTGTACACTGGGGTCGATTCTTGACTAAGGAGCCATCTGCTGGGGGGCGGGGGCAGCTGGGATCTAAGGCTCCAGGTTTTCAGTGGGGAGGACCTGGGTATCTGGAGTCTCACTCAGGGCTCTGGGCTGCTTGCAAGTCCCCCTTGAAGAAGCCTAGAACAGAGAGCACAAGCGTTGTCTTCCAGAGGCAGCTTCTGAGTTTCTGTTCTGTATAAGGGAGGCAGTGTTAGGGCCTTCAAGGCTAGAATTCCGGGTAGAATGACCCAGACCCTGAGGGCCTCAAAGGTCTCAGCGGAAGCATCCCTGGAGGTGCCGAGCAAGGGAGGTGCAGGGAGCTGTGGGATGGAGCAGGAATAAGCTGAGAGCATGGAGGTGAGGGCTGTGGCAGAGGGGGGTTGCAGGCCCCACCCCATGAAAACCCAGCTGGGACCCTGTCTGCCATACCAGCCACATTGTCCAAAGCTAGCAAGGGTCTGCCACTAGGTTGGGAGCTCATCTAGAGTTACAGGGACACACATGTTGCTAGGTAGTGACAGGCCTCCCTGCCTACACCACAAGCCTATCTGGGTCCAAATTCCTACAAGCTGTGTGACCCAGGCATGCTACTAAACCTCTCTGTGTCTTTGTGTGCTCTTATGAAATGAACCTAAATAGTTGCCCTGATTCACAGGAATTCCCCTTGCTTTACAAAAATTTTATTTATTATTTTTGTTTTATGTGATGAGTGTACTGCCTGCATGTATGTAAGTGCACCCATGTTGTACAATGCCCTTTAAGGTCAGAAGAGGGCACCATCAGATCTCCTGGAACTAGAGTTACAGTTTTTAGCCACCATGTAGGTGCTGGGAATTGAACCTGGGTCCTCTGTAAGAGCAGCCAGTGCTCTTAATTGCTGAGCCATATCTCCAGCCCCCAGCACTGTTTTCAGTAAAGGACTGATTGGTGCCCTGCACACATTGTAAATGAAGTGAACTTAGGTGGGGGTAGCAGGGATGGGCACAGTGCAGGAGTGTCACAGTCGCCCATCAGCCCATAGCCAGGATCTGTTTCCCTGGCTGGGTACACTGTGACGTCTGGGAAGAGAGTCTCAGTTGAGTAACTGTCTTCATCAGTTTGGCCTTCTGGCAGGTCTGTAGGTGATTGTCTGACCCTTCCCGTGGGTCATGACTGTAAATGAGTGCAGGAGCACCCAGCCCACTGTGGGCTGTACCATTCCCTAGGCAGGGAGGCCGGAGCTGTCCAGGACAGGTGGAAACTGAATGAGAGCTGCAGGCAGCTTGGGTGTGTCATGACTGGTTGTTTGAATCTCTGCCTGGGCAGTAATGGTGTTCTGTGTCCTGGAATTGTAAACAGAATAGACTCCTTTCCTACCTAAGTCGCTTTTGGTCCAGTTTTTTTTTTTTTTTGTCTTTTTGAGACAAGGTCTCCCTGTAGCCCCAGCTGTCCTAGAACTCACTCTGTAGACCAGGCTGGCCTTGAACTCACAAAGATCCACCTGCCTCTGCCTCCCAAGTGCTAGGAGTAAGGTCCAGGTATTTTATCACAGAAATAGAAATGACCACCCTCTCTGAACTTGCCTCCCTGTCTGGGAAATAGAAAAAGTACCCTACTTGGAGCAGGGAGGACTGGGAAGCCCGGGGTGGTCTTCTGTGTGGCTGTCGATTGTCACTATCTTGAATTTTAGTCAAAGACCTCCCCTGTTCAGGCTTGGCTGCTGTCAGCCATTCCTTAGTCCAGAAAGGTGAGATCCAGTGGCCCCAAGGTCAGAAGGAGAGATGAAGACTGTCTGCGAGGTTGGGCCTGAGCTCCTCTGCACCCCACCCTCAGCTCAGCAGGGCAGTCCGGGACATGGGGTGCTGGCAAGGTTGCCTGAGGGTGGCTGCCTGCTGTCTGCATGAGCATTGTTGTGAGTGTGCGTGTGTGCGCGCACACGCGTGTGTGCGTTTTTGTGTGTATGTGTGTCGGGAAGTCCCCTGTGGGGGTGAGGAAGCCGGGCCATGATCCTCTGTGGTACTGCTGGGGTAATCATCATGAACCCAAGGTCAGGTGTGGGGCAGAGGTCTTGTTCTGATTGTGCAAGGTGGAGAAAGCAGGCTATGGTGTGTGTGTGTGTGTGTGTGTGTGTGTGTGTGTGTGTGTGTGTGTCTTGATTTCTCCCTGATTCCACCCTGGCTCCTGAGACTGATCAGTGCTGAGAAGCCTATGCAATGGCTGGCTGCCTGAGTCTTCCTCAGTCTCCAGGGCAGCTCAGCCTCCTGGAGCTGGGTCAGCATCAGCCTTGGCACTGTGGGGAGTGGTGGTGCCCCAGCCTAGTCCCAGCCGAGCTGCCTGTAAGACTGGGGCAGGGCTCAGACCCCTTGCTGGTTTGGCAAGGCTCTTCTCCACCTCCTGCTCTGTAAGCAGGGGAGCGGCCCCAGACTGCTCACTGCAGTGCACGGGGCAGCAGCACAGCTTTGGGTACTAATATATGGGGTGCGAGCATGCTATAGCTGCACAAGGGAGTTAGACTTGCAAATGAGCCTGGAGCTGAGGAAGTATGGCCGGTGTGGCTGTCAGCCCTGCTCACGGGGGTACGGCCGGTGTGGCTGTCAGCCCTGCTCACGGGGGTACGGCCGGTGTGGCTCATCAGCCCTGCTCACGGGGGTACGGCTGGTGTGGCTGTCAGCCCTGCTCACGGGGGTACGGCTGGTGTGGCTGTCAGTGGCTTGTCAGCCCTGCTCACAGGGGTACAGCCGGTGTGGCTCGTCAGCCCTGCTCACAGGGCACCATCAGGGCACTATGGGGGATGAGGACCTTGCACTGTCCCACCCCCAGGCCTCTGATGCTGAGCCCTCTGCAGCCTTTGGGGATTAGGAATCTGCTTCCATCTCCCCTTGTCCGGATTCCTGACTCCTTTTCGCTCCCCCAGCCATGTCCCCCAAGACTGTGTCTGTTAGGGTTCTTTACCATCATCCCTGGGGCCAACATGCCCAACCCTACTGCCGGCGACCCTCAGGCTCAGGAGCAGGTGCAGGAAGAACTCCCATGTGTCATAGTGCATGTGTGGAAATCAGAGGACAACTTCAAGGAGTCGGTTCTCCCCTGTGGGTCCCAGGGATCAAACTCAGGTAATCAGGCTTAGTGGCAAGTGCCTTTATCAGATGAGCCATCTTTCCAGCCCTACAAAGGCATTCTTTTCTTTTAAGGAAACATATTTGTTCAGGAGTCAGTTCAGCCAGGGAGGCTTCTGGCCAGGGCCAGGCAGGGGGTAAGGGGCAGAGTGTGGTGGAGGTGGATGGAGCAGTGGCTCTGCCACACTTGGAACAGAAGGCCCCGGGTTGGGCTGGAGCAGATGCCTGTCATGGTGATGTCCTGGTTGGAAGCCTGTCAGGGTCCGGGGCAGCAGGGTACCTGGCTACAGGCCCATAGCACAGGTCCTGGAGTGGAGGCTGGGCTGGGCCCTCTGTCCTGCCCTGGTTGGCAGCTGTTTCTCTTACACTATAGGAGAGACACCCCTGCTTCTTGGAGGACGATGTGAGTGGCTGGTGCAGTGGCCCTGCGTGGTCAGCATGGGTGGACTCGACAGGCCAGCACCCCCCACTGAGGCTCTATGCATGGCTGAGTGGCAGGTGATCCCAGAGGGAGGCATCAGAGGCTCTGATCTTAGAGCTGCTGCTGTCCTACTGTGAGCACATGTTGTGTGTGAGAATTAAGGAGCCTGGGGGTCCCATGAGTCAAGGCATGAGGCTAGGTTCTGCAGGAGGGCGTGTTTAGTCTGAGATGCCTTCAACGGTCAGAGGAGTGTCTTATGCTGGGAGACCCTGTTCCCTTCTTCTGTCCCTTTACTCCATCCATCAACCCACCCACCCATCTATCTAGCCACCCACCCATTCATCTACCTGTCCATCTACTTACTTGTCCACCCACCCATCCATCCCTCTACCTACCCAGCCACCCATCCATCTACTGACACACCAAATCATCCATCTATTTACTCATCCTTCTACCTATCCACCTACCCATCCATCATCTATCACCCATCCACCCACCCACCTACCAAATCATCTATGTATCCATCTACCCATCCCTTGACCCATCCATCTACCCATCTATCTACCCATGTATCCCACCCACACATCCACCTGTATATGTATCTACCGATTCATCTCTCTTTCCACCCACCTAACCGTCCCACCTCCATCCATCTATGCATTCACTCACAGTGGCAAGTAGGTGTGGTGGTGTAGACTACTGGGCTGTGGTTCCTTCTGTTGCCGAGATGCACTTGCTAAGTTATTAGAGATCGCATGGGCCAGTTGCTAGGCAGATTTGCTATTAAATAATGTAAATTGGCTCATGTCCTGATCCCGTTCCATAAAGAAAGCTCACTCGAGTCTGTGGGGTTGGTATTATATGGGTGATAGTTTCTGTTGAATGAATAAAATCTGTGTGTGGACATGGGATGATTAAACAATGGATCACACACCATGCTTAATGACGATGATTTTATTGGAAAAAGACACATGGCTTTATTTGTTGAGTTTCCTGAACAGCAGCCGTGGGGCTGGGAATGGGGATCTGTGCGCATTCTCACTCTTCATGAATTGTGCGCACTGGTGTTCATAGCATAGACACTGATACGAGGCTTTCTGGGTCCGTATGGATTTTTCCCAGAGAGACAGCTGTGGGAAGGCCTACGCGCCACCTGGGTGAGGTGAAGTAGGGTGGGCAAGCACGTTTGGGTCCACAGAGGCAGGGAAGAGGGGTGATGAGGTAGGACAGAGCTGGTGCTGGAGGCAAGAGCTCAGCTAGGAATGGTGTGGTGGCAGCTGGGTGGAGAGGGAGGGTAGTGGGGGCGAGTCCAGATGTGACAAAGCCACCTCAGGTGAGGGTCTGTGTCCTGGTTAGTGGCTTTTTGAAGCTGAGGCCAACTCCTTCCTGAAGCCTCTTCTCTCTGCTCTCTCTTTGGGCCCTCTCTGTTTCCTTCCTTTGTGACAAGTGGCAGTGGCTTTATGAATGCCTGTCTGCCCTCAGCCCACCTGTACCTGAATGCCCTGCTGGCCTGGGTCAGGCATTGGTGGGAGTGCTGCAGACTGGAAGGCCATCACCATATGAGTGTGTTGGTCTGTTCCAGAAGAGCCGCTCCCTCCTTAGACTGCACAGAACCCGAGAAACAGCAGGTCAGAGCCCAGGCTCCCTCGTCAATCAGGATGAAGCTGGCAGAGAGGGATTGCTGGTTCAATCCCCATCCATCCACTTTCCCTAAATTTTCCCTTCTTCCTTTGCTCCTTTCCTCTTTTCTCCCTCCCTCCCTCCCTCCCTCCCTCCCTCCCTCCCTCCTTCCCTCCCCTTTGGTTCTGTGAGTTGAACCCAGGGCCTTGTGAATACATGTGGTCTACCACACCCAGACATTCATTTGACAAATATATTGATTCCTAAAAGGATGGTCCCTGTCCTGGGGCCAATGTTCAAGCTCATCTGGCCCTCCACGTGTCCATCCTCCCTCCTTCTCATCCTGTTGGTTAC